>KZ308337.1:937895-1053607 GCA_000376725.2 Ladona fulva | reverse complement strand
ATTTATTTTTAATACTGGATCACTCACACTTCATAATTACTTAAAAACGTGAGCTTTCATTCAAATTGAATAAATCTCCTAAGAATTTCACATCATCACAGGTATGACCACGATATTTCAAACAATTCAAAATTATCTCAACAGCAATTTCATTGTCTCTACATGGACATGATTCTGTACTAATGACTTCTTTTGAATAAAAACGAAAAAAAAATTAAGTAATAGACATGACTTAGATACAAGCACATAAAGAATGTGTCTATTTTATAAATCTCAAAGAAAGCAGACTTAAAAGAACCTACAAGTACAAAATGAAAATCAATACTTGAAAAGATGGACAGTCAAAATATTTCAAAGCCATCTATCAACTTTGTCTATGAGGATATTATAAATAATGGAATGAATATATATTAAGAGCATAAAAGCCTTTTACAATATGAAATTCAACAAATAATGGATCCTCTTCTTTATTGCGAAACATGATCATAATTCATAAGTGCAGAAGTAGCCTTCCTCTAAAAATGTAGTGTCACAAGATTGACTTGCATGTGCATAATGAATGTATTACATTTATTGATCCTGTACTAACTACTACTAATGCAACACCAATTTATATGCCATGTAGAAGGTAGAATTCAAGGCTTAACAGATTCGTTAGAAAGTGTTTAGAATTAAATTAAGATATCAAAACAATTTCAATCAGCAGGAGTGCATTATGAATGATTAACTATACACTTGCTGCTTAACTTCGGAATTAACTCATTTTCTTTGCATGAATAATTAATTGACATTCTTATAAATTTGACGTACAAATATGCCCGAAATAAAAAGTAATATTAGCCAAATGCTCAAGATAATCATTACCTTCAACTAAGCTTGGCTGGCTCCATCCAATCACTTCGTAAGAACATGTTTTTGAAAGCTCCTGAAAGGATCGACGAGCCCCAATGACGTTGAGTACAAACTTACTCACAATCAATGATTAAATGCACTTAAATTAGTTATACGATGAACAAAATCACCAAAAATTCACATTTTTATCAGCCAATCTTTCACACCACACGTTTCACCAGCATGAGTAACCTCATGGCCAGCAAGTTGATCATGAAGGGTGGCTAGCGTGGCTAGCGTTAAAGGAGAGTTGCCAACCTGGGCATTTTGACTCTGGATGAAGCATGTGTGTGCCCTTTACGCCTAGGTTTCCAATAAATTATCGAAAATTTCTACGAATTTTGAAAGGCATATAACTAATGAAATGTTGCTACAATTCAACAAATTCAAATGAATAGACTCAACCATGGTAAACGAACTTCTTTATCATTCGTCGTTAATGCCATTGCACCGATTGCACGGTCGGAAGGTGAAATTTAAGATCCATATTACGAGACATCTGTGTTTGAAACTTTATCACGAACTGGCCTGGTTTTAATTTAGCATAATTATTGCAAATAAGAAAAAGTTTAAAATTGAGTATTTATTTTTATAGGCATGAACTTAAACAATCGAAGTAATTAAACATATTCGTCGTGAAGAAAAAGACTATTAAGTGGATTGATAGAATAATATCGCTCGTAGCGATGTAATTTCCTTTTGTGAAACTTATTCTTTGCAATTAAGGTTTGTTAGCATTAGACTGAAAGAATCTCAGAATAGAGAAAATTGGAAAACTCTTGGTGATGCCTACATCATACGTCAGATTGAAAATGGCTGAGGATAAAAAAATATACATACACACACGAGTAAAAGTTGCTTGAATACCGCAAACTAAGGGGTGATAAATTAACGCTAATCCCCCAAAACTGTTCCTCGATCAGTATTTTTAATGCTTTACATTGCGTGCAATCAATGGAATACAAAGGCTTATAACCTTACCATATGGTGATGCTTCGGGCCCCCAACTTCTGGCTTTTGGTAAGGACCCTCGATAAAAGCGAGAGATGGTCATTAGGGGACCTAAGTAAGAATTTATAACATTTCAAGAGCCAATCTTTCCTCAACTGTGTATTCCACATAGATTCACTTAAAATGAAAATTAGTAATACCCACCTGGGGGCCTAAAACATTAATAAATAGTTTTTAAGATTTTTCCTTGGCCCAATATTTATGAAAGCGAAGCTGTTAAGATCCTCATGGGCGCAAATTAAACATGCAGTTATCCAGCTAAACTTCAAGCATCTCGGCTCGCTTAATCCCATTTTCCCTATGATTTCCAATTGAGGAGCATTTCCAGCGACCTACGTAAAGTAGAACCCAAGGTCACCTTTGATTTTCTGCAATGCGTATGCTTAATAAAATGTCCTTTATCGTCCTCTCGGATTGCAATCATCTACTTCTAAGGGAAGTGGTAAAGTAAATTCATAATTTCACTTACCTAAATGAAATTCTTACGGAGAAACGGCCTTGCTTCGAATCAATGAACATATTGCTTGATATCGTTGTCTATTCCGTTGTGTTATCTCTATTTTTAACTATTCCTATAATTTCGAATATAATTAATTTCAAGATCCATCCATCTGTGTCAAAAAGTAATCATATTTCTACCGTAACGAATGTGTTGATGTGTGTATGGCCTCAGATAGTGGAATTTAAGGGTTATCTTTACAATGCATTTTATATGGGGAATTCTTCACGACTTAGCGTCGAACCCAGGTTCATATTGAGAGACGCATTTGCAATACACGTTAGAGAATCACCTCCTCTAATGACAGCATAAATTCCAATTCTCTATCTAAACGGAAGGTGCCACAAAAAATTCCGAAAATCCGCGCAATGTATTCTTACAGGAAAATTAGCTTTTCGGGGCCTTCTAGGATCGATCCTACATTATCTAGGATCGATATCTCTTTTTCCCTCTATTTTGATGGTCGGGACTTATACGACAAAAAAATCAGAAAAACTATGCTATTGTGATTTTTAAAGTATATTAAGAATATAGAAATTGAACTTGTCTTTATTTGTGTGATCGAGTTTCAAATTTTCGGTAATTCCTAAAAAAATCATCATTCTCAAACAAACCATATACGTATTATAAAATAAATCAAAAGTTATCATTCCCGATTTTCGTAGTGTAAAATTTTTCGTTCATATTTCTTTTCGGATTTCGCATTGAAATATCCCGAGCCGAAACATTCATATTATTGGCTGACTGTAAGAATGTTCCGCGGAGAAAATTCCTAAATTTGGCATTCCAGCTGATACCGAACTTGCCTGTATAATTTGGGGTCTGAAAGTATCGTAGAAGCCACGAGATTGCACAGTGGCGGAATTTTTCATCAATTACTTAACATCAGCCCTATATAAGAAGTATCATGTAAACATAATGCTAAAACTCTTTTGGCTTGGTTAACCAGTTCCTTCATTAGAGCAAGATAAAAAACCATGTACGTAGGAAATTTTCTTTCATGTAAGCAATGGTCTTTAATACAATTGAAATCCGCACAATTTCGAAGGTTTGTCTTACAGAAGTTTCCGAAGAAAGGTCGTGAAAAGCCAACTGGTCGATGCTAACTAACTGGTTATGTCGATGGTCCACCAGAGGGCACGTTTGCAGATAAAATATATACCGAGGCTTTCAGAGGGGGGAAACATCCTACTGCGAAATGCAGCCATGCGGTTTCTCCGCGTATGCAATTCATCCAGAAGAAGTCCCTTAAAACTCACCGGTGATGTCAAGCAATATTCGCTCAACTCCCTTGGCTTCAGCTCAAGGTATTAGGCCTTTCCGTCTGCATAAACTTTACAGAAATTAAAGGAAATATGGGAACAGAATATTTGTCTTGGTCGAAAGAAGTATACAAGTTAAAGAAAGAAAGAAGTGGCATTGTGAAAAAATGTGGCTGTTAACTTGCTTATCCTAAAGAGAATATCGGGATTTAAGTATGTATTTTTGTTGGCAAAGGGCCTTTGTGCCTACTTTGCTTGCCTTTCCCGATGAAATTCTTTGATCCGCAACTTTCAATCCCATTCTTTCACTTCTCCTTTCACGTTTAAGCTAATATTTCCCTATGATGTTTGACGGACTGGAAATAGCAAACTGAGAAAATCTGTTCGAAACTGACAGCAGTCAAAAGAAGTTCGCACGAAAGGCTAACTTAAATCCGCTTAAAGGCCCCTTCTGCAAAGGAGAGCTTGTTCATATTGATTTTATATCTGGGGTCAGATCAATGTCAAAGGCTCATCAAGGGCGAATTTCGGAAACTTGCTGAGCAATGACCCGGACTTTTGATATTTGAAAACGAAAGTAATCCAACTTTGGGGCCTCCCGTTAACTACCATAGCCCACACGTCAAACGAGAGATACGGGATTCTACTCGGAATGGGAAATTAATTGTTTTTCCAGAAGTTTTCAAATTTATATATCGACGAGGAAAACAAATTCACCGAAATAATACTCAGAATTGATTTCGAAACCCGTGGGAGAAGATATAAATCATGAGTGCGGCGCCCCTGAATCTTATGCGCCCGGTGCTACATACGCAATGCCCAAATCTACGAAGGGAAGCTGGAAAATTTTGACTCGCTAAATCACAGAAGCGACAGGAAAAAACGGAAATATCCACCATCACAGAAAATTTAATGAGATTGTAAATGATGTTCCGTTACTCGGAAAATATGAAGATGACACCCCAAGAAACAGTACGCAAAATCATTCTTAAAATTTTCAAAACTTATAACGTAACAGATGGGAAGAGGTAGAATTAAGCGAATTAAATTTTAATTTCGCTTGAACGTAATGCATAGATCGCAATGAATACCTTTCTTAATAGAGGTTAAGTTGAATATAACAAAAGAGTAGTAGGGAACGAAGGAACATCGAATTGAGGTAAAAAAAGGTAATGATGTAGAGAAGTCAACAATCCAACTTGACACATGGAAAACTTTTTCTATCAGTTAAAAAGAGAAGTGTTCATGAAACGATTTTCTGGAAATTTGTTTTGGGATGTACCTTATTAAATATTTCGAGAAAATATAAAGGTGAAGATTCATGGCATAACTAGAATAACTTCTACACTCTAATAGTTTTTTGATGGAAAATTCATTTGATGTAAAAATAGAAACCTGAATAACCATTTTAGAAGTCATTAGAGCAATGATTAACCTGAGGAATGATGCTCAGACTTTAATTTAGTCTAGTAACACAGGTATGAAAATTAATCTCATTCTAACATTTGGTGTTAGAAGAACATACTTCTACATATGATTGACAAAATTTTATCTCTTATTTCTGCTATAATATGTACAGGTTTCTTCTTTTTTAAAGTCTTACCCAATCTCAAATTATGCAATATTACCTATTACCCTTAATCTAATTGCTGGTCATGCCCATAAAATTAGAATGTAAGGTTTCAATTACAGTAAATATAATATTATCTGTTGGAGGGATATAGAATGGATATAAAAGGAGAGATGGTAAAATTTATTTCATAATAAATAGTGAAGAGTTCAACACATGTAAATGAATGCCTATCTTTAGTAAATGTATTGAAATTACGGATGTATAAGGTCAGTCAATATGTAAACCAAGCACATAATTAAATTTCAACATTTTGCAGATTACTGGTCCTTTCTACTGACAAAATAATCTTACGTTTCATAAAAAGCCATTCGAGTTTCCCTTTTCAAGAAACACATTCAAACCATCTTTTTACGGCCTCAAGATTTGTATCTTGCACAAATACAGATTTACAATAATGACCTAACCTGCTTAAGCTAGATTTTTTAAGGAAGATGATTCATTTAAAATTCTTTATTTCATCAGCAAAATTTTAAATTAAAACAGCTCTGGTAAAATGTCCTAACATTTCATGGAAATCTGTCACCCAAAAGTTATCTCTTTAAATTGAATTGTATTGTAAAAACTGAGTTTGTCAACTTCATTGTTAAGTTAACAAAATTAAATTGGAAAATATGAAAACAAATAGGAGTTTTCATAGCTTACAGCATGTATATTAGAAACATTAGCAGGCATGTGCTTTACATATGCACCAAAAGCTAGTTATATTAACAAAACAGAATATAAACAGCATTAACCATTAAAAATGTTGTTTTTGGTAAATAGGTGAGCTTTCAATAAGTTTTCAAGGTATATTTACTAGTGACATTAAAATTTATAGACCATGGAATATAAATTTAAATGTATTTATGATAGATTAAGTCATAGGTTTCTCTGAGAAAAGCACTCAAGATGAATAATCTTTGAATTTCAGAACAAGAATAACTTTTTCTGGAGTAGAAAACTTTTTGCATTACTATTCTCCTCTTTGTGCAAAACATGAAATGCCTCAGAAACTTCTTATGATAGTAAGATAGATATATTTAGTATGATTTTAAGATTCATTTGCTTTATTCAGCTTAAATTGCTTATTTTTTGACACAACTAAACAATTCATCTACTCATCTACTCGAACAATTATCAAATAAAATAATTTTTCTTCACTACTCTTTCGTTGTTCAGAATGCCCATACTTACATGGTGTCAACAAATTTCTTGCAGCTCATACTCAAGCACTAACGTAATCGATTTTCTTCATTATTATAACTGTAAAGGATGATGTTATCATTAATGAGTACGCACTTTGACTTCCTTTTGATATCACTATAAATAATATAATTCAGATGAGTGAAAACCAAGAAATTAATCCTTTCTCCATAGAAGTCCTACTAGAATATTTTTATTCATGTTCATAGCCATTTTCTCCAAAGTTGAAGGATCAGAAAACGTGAAACACTAAATTTAGAATTTAATGACACCATTTTTCTTAAGATTGGGATTATGGAAGTGACTAGCATCCAAATAACTGTCTATAACAGACTTAATTTTTTCAATTCACTTACCATTCTCAGATGTTAGTTAAGCGAGGAATGAACACTGACATAAGCGTATAACAAAACATAAATTTTCAGAAGAATAGCCCACTCCCCATGAAATATATTTGAGTCAGGATCTGCAATGCTACCAACATTTGCAAATTTTATGAATTTAAATTCCAAAAGTGGTACATTGATAAAGAATATTGTCTTTGATTTCTTGCATTGGAAAGAAAGAAAAATGACCTGATATCTCATTAATCATCATGCATAAAAATCTATCAGCCAATATCAGAAGGTTTATGAAATTATGAACATGATGCCAAATAATGATGTCAAAAAAATTAATAAAAGGACAGGTAGAAGGAGCTGAGAATCAGGGCAAGATAAAAGAGTAAAAATTTCCAGAGGCTACATAGGAGTGGTTGTTGTAAACAGAAACAAAAACATAAAGAATGTTTTAGTTATTCAATAAATTAATTTTTTCTGTATCACCTGCTTTATTAAACTACTATAAATTACATCAGAAAAGAACTTTTAGTAGTACAAGAGTCATTGTCTCTTATGTAAAGAGCAGTAGATGAAACAAGAGGATATCACATAGGAATTGTCAAAGATTTTTAAAAGCAAAAAAGCTGAGAGGGAAGAAGAAATTGGGTGGAAGGTAAGGGGTGTGGAAGAGGAGGAACAAAGGGAATTTTTTCAAGGGTTTAAAGGATTAAATGTGAGGTTAAAAAGGGTAATGGAATGGGTGGAGGGAGATTTAACGTCCAAAAAACTCCATTCTCCACACAGAATTACCGTACATCAATATCTTTTTAACAAATAAAGACAGTTTACATTTTTAATAATTATTTTATAAAACATAAAAAGTTTGATATCCAACAAAATAACTAGGAAAAACTCCCCTGGTACAAATAAGCGATGTGAGGCTTCTTTGGGTAGTGGCACTCGCTTCATTTTAGAGGTTTGCAATGCACACCTCTCCAGCCCACCTAAGCTCTCCTCCGAGCGGAGAAGGCAGAGGGGGATGTGGCACCGTGCTTCCATCCCACCCCCACGCAACCACCGAGGGCATAGTGGACGCATATGGGGAAGGGAGGGAAGGGGCAAAATCTCTAGGTAGATTATCAAGCGCAGGGTTTTTACGGTTTCAAGGGGATGGGCGAGGCATTGTTTACACATTAATATAATAATTAGGTCTACTAGGGAGGTGCAGGTGGGGAGGAAGGGGTGCAGAGGTTTTCACAAGAGCGAGAGCCACTTCCCAATGTCCCCAACAGGACATCTTGAATACAAAAAATTAGAAAAATGTACAAAAATTCATAAAAATAGTGATTGAAATGCACACACAAAGTAGTACCCCATATTCGATATTACCGTTATTTTATTATTTAGAAATACTAATGTAACAAGTGCTCAGTTTTTTCCTAATAATCAAAGAGTGAACCACACTGCCCGAGTATGCAAAGACAGCACCGCCGTGAGGGCAGGGGTGGCAATCCAGAGTGAGCAAGCACACCCCCCAGAGTGGAAACAAAACATGCGCGTGCACTACTCCTCCTGCGACTCCTACTTTGCTTATCCCCCCCTCCCCTTCATCTTTGCCCCCATCCTCTTTTTCTTTAAGTCTCCACCCAGCCTCCAAGACGCTGAATCATTCATAAAAAAAGCCCATACTTTTCCTTCCATCTAAAACAATGCGTCGCAGCTGGAACTGGGAGTGAGAAAGAGAGAGAATGAGGATCGTCAGGCTTGTTATAAAACAACCGTTTCCCTCGGTGCAATGATTCCTTTACATTTAATTCCGTGCAGAATGTGTGAGTCGGTAGAACAAGGTGGACGCAAGGGAAAAGGGAGGGTACTCTAGGCAGCGTTTATGGTCAATCTCTGATGCTAAGATAGGGCTGGGGTGGGGGAAGTCGAAGGTTTCCTAGCTCTCTCTCTTTCTCTCCGATCTTCTCTATCCCTCGTCTTTTGAATCCATCCCACGTATTTACAAGTGACTCTAAGTTTTTGGACTCTTTGGATTGATGCACTCTTCTCCTCTCGAATACTGCCTTTAATTGATTATTGTTGGGATAAGAAAATAGATATTCACACTTATAAACCAGATTAATCATCATCGAAATGCTATGGAACTGTGTAAACAGGATATGCAAGACCTCTGGGTGGAGCCGAGAGGGATAGGATAATATCTGGGGCTTTTAAGCAGGCTGGCGAGGAGGGATTCAGGGACATGGAGAGGGGCATCAAAAGTTGCTACTCAAAACCCCAAAACATTGCCACCAATGTCCCACCCACGTCACTCACAAATATATATTGGCCCTGGGCTTTTCAAACGTGTAACAGCATATTTAAGGCCAAGGAAGAATGAACGTGTTAATTAATTATGAATAGAAGCAATAAGATTTCTTTTTTCATCTATGTTTCAAATAGAGATAAATAAGATTTTACAAAGCACTACCTCTGCCTGCAGAAAAGTGGCACTACCCTGTTATTTCATATTTTTTAAACATTTCATTTCGGAATGCAGCAATCGATTAAATATTGCTATGTTCATATCCTTTGAACCTACTAACATTAAAAAAACCTGTGGATTAATTGGTGGCCAGCTAAAAGGGTCTTTGGGAGGAGTACAGTTTTGTTCTTCCTTTTCCCATCTAAACTTCAACATCCCTCAGCACAACGCAAGCCAACCTGACCTGACGATGCGTATTGCACCCGAACCCAGCCGCACAGAATTTCCTTATTTTTTTAGAGTAATACAAAAATTTGATACTGCTGCATTCTACAGCTAATTAATAGGATTATACCAAAACAAATTTGCTAAAAACATTGTCCCATGAAAACTTTGGTTAATTGAGTAGCAAAAAGCATCATTTGACAAAAATTGAAAGATTACATTTTTTCCCTCCATCTTACTTTTATCTTTAAGTTCTATTAAAAATTGAATGGCACCATGAGTTTAAATGAGTCTGCCACTTTGTCACCTCTCTAAAATATTTTTACAACAATTTTTA
This sequence comes from Ladona fulva, assembly GCA_000376725.2. Lineage (NCBI taxonomy): Eukaryota > Metazoa > Arthropoda > Insecta > Odonata > Libellulidae > Ladona > Ladona fulva. The sequence continues at coordinate 1,043,777 of KZ308337.1, read as the reverse complement.
AGTTATTATCCCACATGGAGAGAAAGTTTGCCCCGGTAAGCAGGAGAGATGAATTACCCCCCAACCCCTTTTAATGGAGCACCGGAGCAATGCAACCTGCTTTACTTAATTTTTTTGTGCACGCTACCACTCTGAGGAGGCAAATCTATTACACAGAGTTATCATGTTACAATTTTTAATACATGGAATCATCATCACACTGGAATAATATTTTATACAATTTACGAAGTCTTATTAAAAAGTTAAACAGTGCTAATGTAAAATAAGTTACCCAAGGCTACAAAATAATCACGTGTAGATTTTGTATTAAATACAACTATCACATAACATCGACCGATCTCTTTGGCCCTGGGAATGGGTTAAAATGACCTTCGGTGGCAGCACCCTTCTCTGGTTTTTGCTTCCTAAAAGGGCTGCACCAACAATATTAGGGCCACGCTTTTATTTTTCTCATCTTCCTTCCTCCGTCCCAGGGAGAGACGGGTGGGGTGGGAAACGGCTGGTTGGCAGTAAAAAAAATTTTAATTACAAGCAGTAGAAAAAAAATAATGCCATACCAGATATCACCAGGGATGAGTTTTCAAGCTTGTTTCACATCCGTCCCCAGCCCCACTCTCATCTGCCTATATGGTAATAATAATTCCTCTCAAAGAAAGACTACACACTTTTTGGAAAAGCTGCCAAGCACCAAGGAGATTAAAAAATTTCATAATTAAATTTTTTAGAGTTTTAAAACATCTTTTTTCACTTTTTTTGTTTCAATTTTTTTTTTAATCATGAGGTTGGGTGGAGGGGCGAGGAGCGAACAGGGCAAAGGGGGGAACGGGACAGTTATGCATAACACCGAAAAAAATCCCTTGAACAAGTCCCCCAACCCCTTCCTGTCGCAAGACACCCCACCCACTATTGCACAGGTGGTGCTAACTTCCAATCCTCAGTCATCACATTTTCTTACTTAAAACAGGACTGGGTATTGCAAAAATATAAACTGTATTAACCCCTACACATTTTCATTAACTCAAAATGTAAAAACAATAACAACTACTCAAAGGGAAAAATAGAAAATACTCTGAATAATAGAAAAATTGAAGGATATTGATAATAAATAGACATTTCTTATGCAGGGAACCTTATGATAACATTCAACATCACTATGAAAAACTTCAATAAAAAAACATCTGACCACATCAACCAAACTCACGCATTCCTTCCAGTAGTGACTTTATGTTTTATAGAAAAAAAGGAAATTCCTCACATGCGCTGTCCAATTCCTACACCATTCCCATAGATGGCACCAAACATTGACAAAAATAATGTTATATCATTACTATTTAAGTGACGCCCAAACACACATCCACAGCAAAATTTTCACAGAGAATTGCAAAGAACTCACACTTGTAGTTCAAAGCGCATTATAAATAGTACAAAAAGGAAAACATGTTATTTCATTTTTTACAAACAATGTGTTACAAAATGAATAATTATTTGTACCAAAATGGTAGTAGTGGGCTACATATTATACAGTCAAGTATTCATTTCCTATATATTTCCCCAAGGTAGGAACCAGATTGTGTTTTCTACAACAAGAATTGAACAAAGACCCTCCCCTACCAGTCTTGCTATGCACACTTCCAGTAATGAATGATGACTAGACAAAACAACTAACCAGACAAAACCCCTAAGTGCACACATGCCACTACTCCAAATCCATCAGAAACCACTACGGCAAGTGTCAACGATGAAAGTAAACAAGGAAAGGGGATACTGAAAATGTCATATCCAAAAATAAAAACAATGAACAACAGACGGCGGGACCATTCAAAAAGGGACGCTTAAAAAAGGTCCCTTGCTGCGGTACACGCGCGACACAACAACAACCACTGGGAAACACCACGACTCATCCGATATTCTCCATTTGACTACATAAAATTAAAAAAAGAAAAATCTGTAAATAGGTTTTAAATGTGCCTAAGGGAAAGTACAACAGCCTACTCACAACGAGAGTAGCATTCTTTTAAAAATCTTATTACTGTCACGCCTCACGTTTCTTTGGTATTGGGAGATCACATGCAGATGTATCTAAACTTTGACAAGAACATGTTTTAAAAAAAGAAACAATGTTAGTGCAAAATTAAAAAAAGGACACTTCACATATTTTTTTTAAACCCCAACCCGAGCAGTTCTCCCCAAACACCACGGATTTGGTCAGCTGGGACCATCGATACATATTGGGGGCCCAGGACATTTAAAATGGAAGGGCATACAGTGAGGAGACAGGGTGAAAAAACCAGAAAAAAGTAGAATCGACCCAAGGGAAAGGTTTGACCTCATTCAATGAGGAGCCAAGTCAGTCGTAACTGAAAAATATATAATTTATGAATATATTAAAATTTGCTCCTTTTGCTTAAAACTCTAAAGTTGATTCAGATGAATTTGTTTCCTCGCTTGGTGAGGAAAGGATCAATCAGGAGTGACTTGGCCCTCACTCCCTGCAGGGTACATTCCACTGACGACGTCGAGGATGCCACAGGAACACCCTTTCTTCTGCTTTTTTGAGGGGTCGTGGTGGATGGGGTGGACAAAGAAGGGAAACAGGGTTACATAGGGCGGGGGAGGGATGGGACTGGCTCGAGTACATACACCATCGCAGCATGCACCCACGAATGCATTCCCTCGAACCAATAACCTCTAAACACATAAGGGCACCAGCGTCAACTGCCCATGCTTAATGAGTTTTTACTTGCATTTCACACATTTTGCGACTACTATACTCCCTCCCTTTTAACTAAGATAATAACAACAGCCGTATAAAAAACTTCAACACTCAAAAATACAAATCTATTGGAAAAAGACGACTACTTTCGTGCAAAGTACCTCCTTTCGATTATATCACACAGAGTACGAGAAGAAAACCACCCAAATGGGTGCAAGGGGCATTGGTGATTAGGATAGGGATGGGGGAAAGTGTTATGGGTTGGGGTGAAAGAGGCACCAAAATGCCTCGACAATCATACATGACAGATAAAGCGGGCTATCCCGAGATAAAATCATTTCTCTTTGGACGATGATCGTACGTCATCAACCAAGAAGCGTCGGTGTATCTTTAATAAGGGAACAGGAATGTACCGTTCCTTTTGATTGCACAAGTGTCTGTCTTTCTTATCTGTCTAGTTTCTGCTGCTCAGTACCAGGAACTGCCTACAGAGGGCATCATGGTCATTTTGTCCTGCGGGAATTTGAGGAGTGGAGAGGGAAGGGTAATTACAAAGGGAGAGGTTGACATCCTGGAAACATGAAAGAGAGGATGCCAACCAATCTATCTCCCTACCCCTCCGCACTCCAGTCTGCGAAGAAGGTGGTGCTCTGCCCAGAAGCTGGGATGCGGGTCAGCAGAGCATGGGCACGGAGGATGCAAGGAATTATGCATATACAAGCCACATGCGCAAGCATGGCTTTTAATATAAAAGTGTACTTGGTGTATTTAAGTGTTAATGGAACAAAAGTGTCAGTGTTCTAAGGACAAGAAAAACTATATAGAATTTTGCAAGTCCGGTTAGATTCTCTGCCAATGCTTTTTCTTTTTACGGAGAATATAAAAAAGTACTAATCAAATTGGTAGTATTCGTAATGACGGAGGTAATCGCTCCCTATGAAACGTCTTATCAAAAGTTAGTCGAGTAGGGAGAGCAGACCAGAGACCACCCCGGGATATGGTAGTCTCCGAGAGTGCTCAAACCCATGACAACCCGAGCCCACGGACGCTGCAAACCCTGCACCCTAAAGCAAGGGAAACGGGCCCGGTGTTGGTCAGTGGCAAAAAGTGTTTTTATGTACAAAAAACGAGACCCAAAAAATAAATAATGAAGGTACACTTCACTTCAATATGAAACAAATCATCATTTTGAAACAACTACCGGTTAACTTTACAACAACTATGTACATGTTGAGAGCAATTTGCATTGACAGGGAGATAAGGGGATAGGCTGAGACAAGGGAGACACAGAACGCAAGAGAGGTCAAAGAGGGCCATGAAGAAGCCTCCGACTCTTCCTGTGACTACACCCCACACCCTGTCCCAGTACCCAAACCAGAGCCCTGCCTCAGCGTCCTGCCCCTTCCTTTGGTGTGCCCATTGCTCGGCATTAAAAATTACGTCTTCATTCAATTGCGACAATGCTTATTTACAAATACCCTGAAAAATTCATAAAAGTTCATCAAGGGTGTACGCAAGAGAGTGTTTTTTAAAGTATTGGCAGAGAGACTAAGACGAAATTCCGGCGCAATGCAACATACTTGCTCAAAAATAAAAAATTGTGTGTAGTCCTACACACACACAGACAAGAAACAATTGCTTATCCATTAGAAACAACCACCGTGCAGTCAGTTACATCTGTCCCTTCAAACGTCATCATCCGTTTTCCCAAACCTTTTCTTTCTGCAGGGCTACAAATATGACTTTGTATCTCTAAGTGATTGTGAAGGGGAGAGCACCAACAGCAAGCTGAAGATGGTGCAATAAGGTGTTACAGGGATTGTTTTCACCCGCCTTCTTCTCTCGTTTCCCCCTTTCTTTCATCAGCATCTGCCATCACCACTGTCTCATTGAAGAGACAGATAACTAGATAAGGATTTGTTGATCAACCCTGCCAGCCATGGGCCCATGTCTGTCCCATTCCACTGCCTCCTGCCCTGCCAACTCCTCGCCCTGCATCTTGCAATACAGGAGATGGCCCCGCGTGTTCTCCCTGGGCAGGCGGCCACCGCTAACACCAACGAAAGGGCACTGCCCTAGGTCGGTCAGCACCCTCCTTAACTAGAGGCTTGTGGAACTCACGTCCAGGTCGAGAGTGAATTGTAGCCCAACAATGCTCACAGTAGTACTGCATTTGCACAGCCACGAGAAATAAAGCAACGGATTGATTAGATTAGGATGTGAACTGAAAATAATCTTCCCTAAAGTGCTACGAGTAAAAGCCATTAAACTAAAACTTGTACAGCCATACATTAAATCATTAATGGTACAATCTAACTTCAAATAATTACTAAAATTATACACATAATAATACATTTAAATTTAAACTGATAAATAACAAAGAATGATTTACAAGACCAATTATTAAATGACATTCATTCTTTTTTCATATAATATGGTTTACGATTTATTGGTAAAATATACCAATCAAGCTACTGATTCAAAAATTTTCAAAAAATTACCATTACTACTGAAACAGACTATTAATATTATAGACAGGCATTGCTATTTATAGTAATCGATAACAATTAAATATACACAGAAAGGAAAAAAACAATTTCCAGAAATAAATTAGGATCTCATGAAGTTAAGATGAAATGAGAGTATTCTAACCTGGAGACAAGTGACATTGGCACAGAAGAAGGGAGCAAATTTCCCACCACATCGCTGGCCTTGACATTCATCACACATCTGGTCATCTAAGACATATGGCTTGACTTCAACCTATGGAGAGAAGAGAGATGAATGAATAGGGAAGGATTGAATGTGATTCAAACACGAAATATTAATGCAATGTTACATAGTGAATATTTGACCATTTGAACACACTCATAATGTGCTGGCCATGATATGATCTGATAAGAATAATCGATGCCAATAGTGGAAAAATAAGCTGTGATCCCAGAAAAGGTAAGCTTTGATCCCAGTAAACATCAACCTACTCTTTTGTCTATATCACCATGCTGGAGCTGAACAAAACGTGCACTGATAGCTGCAATGTAACTCTGCTGATTGCTGAAGGCCACGCGACCAGCTCCCTTTGGGTACTTCAGTTCTGGATCAGTATCAATGCCTGCGTAGCACACTCCTCCATATAGTCGATCCATAATCATTGCCAGCTCAACTACAGAGATAATTGTGAGAAAAGAGATGGTTTGATTGTCATTCATTATTTGAACTGAGTAAATATGGAAATATATGTACATGTGCTTGGACGTTCCATAATGGTTAGACTGACTCTTTTAGTAAAAAATTTAGAGCATATTATCTTACTGAATTTAACAAACTGACAGCTAGTTTTTCCCTTAACCACTTATCACACACTTTTGCTACTTGTCTGCTGAATTTTGTACAAGCATATTCAATGGGGGATTAATGCAAAATTAAAATGGATGTTACTCTTCAAAGGAATTGAAGGAAAATTTTCACAGATATTCTCAGTAAAAAAGATAGGAAGCCATGATTAGTCATCTCACTAATAGAAGACCAATAATGGAGTCAGACAAAGTTTCGAACAATAAGAACATCCTCCAGCAAGTATAACTACATAAGCAAGAATTAAAGTGAACTTAGGAAAAAAGAGCAATGATTACTGATTATGTGAATGGCAGAAAGGGAATCAAGACAAATCAAGGATATTAAAGATATTAAGTTATTCTTATTTTTAATTTAGACCTATATCTTATAGGTTATTTTGGGCCAAAATTCAACTTACGGCAATGGTTAACCACTTCCCTGACACACCCGAGATATCTTATATTTAGAATGCACTGCTTTTTGACCATTTTTTTACTTTCAAAATGATATCTCAGTTAAGCTGTTGAGTGTATAGAGTTTGTCTAGCATGCTTTCTTTTATCTGAGTTCCATTTGCACGTCTCTTTTGTTTTACCCAACATGTGGATATACATCAACAGGTTAAAATTTAAGGAAATAAAAAGTGAAATATAATATTACGCAGCTATTCAAGGGAGAAAAAAGATATTTTATCTGTTCTTAGGTATGTATAAGCATGTGAATTAACAAATAAAAGAATTTGCTTTTTTTCAAGCCAAACTTATACAAAAAATTCACTGTTTAAGGCAGATTGATAGCAGGGGTTCAATTCCAACCTATTATTTGAATTTATTTTACTTGAACAATTAGAAGTCATACCAGCTTTCAGAGGACGAGGTACTCCACCAACAAACACAGTCTTGCGAGGATCCAGGGGCATTGATGCATCCAGCACAAAATCAGCATCAGAGAGGCGCCAGGGACGAATTTGAACTGGCTTATCTTTTATGGTTGGAGAGGATACGCAAAGATACAATTTATCTTCATCCTGAATACATGCGTCTATCAACTGCTGCACAGAACTCTCATCCTAGAAAAAAAATTCACAGGAATGTGTTTAATGAGCTACAGAATTAAAATCACAATGATTAAGACGAGAAATATAGAGCATCTTTAATCATTTTATTAAAGCAATCCAAAATCAGTAGTTTTCTATTTTATGAATATCTAAAAACATATTGAAACAATTTGGTATGGTGTAAGATGGTTCTCTCATTTCATCACATTTCAATGTCTAGAACAAAATATGTTTTTCATTTTTAAATTTTATTCTACACGCTTCCCAGATATTGTAATATTTTCATGTCAATAAATGAAATTTACTTATTTTTTCGTACTCCCAAGAAAATTTCAATGAAAATGAATTACTTGTTACTTAGAAAAAACATCAAATACACCCCTATGCAACAACATTCACCATTAAATATATTAATAGCCTGCCTACTGCTCATTAAAAAAATAAACCAGCAAAAATGTATTTATGAATGTAATAATAAAAAATTAAACAAGGAGTATTGTGTACTCATGCAGTATGAAGATTGATATAAGCAGTTTTATGACTGTTTGGAAATTGAAACAACCTCTACGTGTGATGTAAAGAATGTAAAGAAATTAATTAGAAAATAATTTTTTAAATCCAAATAGGAAATAAATGAAAATAATTTAACCTTCAAGGACACCAATAACACTCAATTCCTAACCCTAAAATATTTTTTTTTGAATCACTCAAAAGGGTAGGATTAGGGTAAGAGTTGCAAATTAGTATTAGCAATGAGCAAGTTACTCTTTACAGTATTAACGTTAGAAGCTAATGCTTACCTGAAACAACAGGAATGCATATCCCTTTGGGGGGAAGTAAGACTTGCTTTCTGCCTTGTGAGGCCAATCAACCACAAGAGGCCCAAAACGACGAAAACTTGCAGTGATTTCATCTATTAAAACAAATATTAATGTTATCATAATGCAGTATGATCAAAACACAAGGTTATATTTTAAATAAATCTGCTGGAAAAATAAAATTTTCTGATAAAAAGTTTAACAAAACCATAAGAGCATCTGGCTGTTCTGAAACAGGAATCAGGAAAAAGTCCAAAGATTGCAAGTATGGGAGTGGAGCTTAAAACCAAAGGATAAACAGAAGTGAAAATATTGACATGACTGGGACTTGAACCCAGGTCATCCACTTTCTGAGTAGCTGTTCTAACCACTAAACTACCATGCCAGATTCAATTCACTTTGTTTGCAAAAACATTCCAACAATACATTCCTATTCATGATATACAATAATAAACAAAAGTATTGGAGTCAATTATGCTTCTTCTTTCACCATTAAACATCCTAGATATCTATGGCATAAATAATGAAATAAGGTGAATACGCTGGTAAATGTTGAAGGGCTACTGGAAGTTTTGAACTAAAATTTCTAAAATAACATAAAAGAATGACTGACTTCCAGGATAGTCAAATCCTCAACTATAACATTTTGCAGAGGATTTTCTAATGCAAATGTCAATGTTATGGGGAATTATAGAGATTGAATTCTTTGACTTGACTGGGTGTTTATTTATGTAGGGCCAGATGAAGCCGAGTGGCCCCCTCTTCCCCTGGCCCAGAGATTGAATTCTTTGAACCTTAACTAAAGATCATAATTTGATAATAATTTGATATAATATATTATTAAAGATAATAATTTGATAAGACAAGATGGTAATTTTTGCTCTTCTTAACTCAGCTTGCAAGTTAAATCAAACTGACCTTCATCAATGTCAGGGGGGAGTCCACCCACAAAGACCTTCCGTGAATAACGTTCACCAGCTTCAGAGCCTTGACTATGCGGTGAGGACCGAGATGGAGACCCCAGAGGTGGTGGGGGAGCTGGAGGAGGCTGAGCCACAGAAGAAGATGGCACCTGAACCTGCACCTGACAGGAAGGCAATGGATCAAATGAAATACCAGCAGGATCATGGGAAAACACTTACACATTGTAAAACATGCGCAGTATTAACTCAGAAAATGGACATTTCCACTATGAATTTTCTAATAATATAGCAGATCTTTTTGCAGCATCTTCCAAATCAAAATTTATACATTCAAGTTATTTTCACTATCCTAAAAGTAAATCTATCCTTTATTTCTCCCCATGAATTACAGTGGAACTTCAATGGTAGAAGAACATAACAGTGCAGCTGAAGGTGTTGGATGATTAATAACTCTAAATATTCAACATTTGCCATACATGAACCCAAAGATATCAAGATCTCTCATTGAAACCATATCAAAATGTTCTTCAGGAAAGAGAGAAAGAATAATATCCATCAACAACTAACAACTCGTAACAACGGTTGTTACCAATTAGATAAGAAGTAATCTCAAAGACTTTTTTAAATTCTAAACATACCATTACAATATTTTTATGCATCAAGGCAAGTAATGCAAAAATGAAAAAGGATAGTTTCAAAAATTATGCATAAGTAGTTGAGGACAACTTAAACAGCCTGTGAGTTATAACAGCAAGAATGAGCACGCTGATATACAGAATACTGTACTAGCTACTCTCACCTGTCCCATCAACTAACTTTTACCAATATATCTGACAAACATACCAGATAACATCAATTTCAATGCTTAAGACTGTATTTTATGCAAAGTAAACACTGTTAAGAATAAGGCTCACTCACCTGCTGTGGTGATGGTGCTTGTTGGGAAGCCTGTGGGGGAGGAGGTGGATGATGGTGATGGTGATGATGGTGTGGGGGATGAGGGTGGTGCTGGTGGTGATGAGTGTGAGGATGATGATGGGGGTGCAGAGGGCCTCCTCCACCACCTCCTCCATGATGCTGTCCTCCTGGGCCATGATGTGGAGGCGGAGGAGGCTGAGAACCAGGGTGGTTCGGACCTTGTTGAGGGGAGTGACCATGAAGAACATGTCCTGGTCCTCCTCCACCTCCATCCATGGGGTGTGGAGGGCCTCCACCTCCTGTCTCTTCCAACAATCCACCTCCTCCAGTCTCATCCAAGCCAGGGAAGAATGGAGATTTTCCTAGAACAGCAACAAGAAAATGTGCTCTATCTTAGTTGATAATTTAACTCTTTTGCTGAGTAAAAAACAGGTTTTACTGACTAAACTTCACTTCGATCGCAACCTTTTTTGCACTTGAACAATATGGTACAGTAAAGGATGATAACATTCTCTTATTCATGGATCTTAATCTGGCTATGTTAGCTTTCATGCAGTCGTTTGAGAGGAAAATTCATAAATGAGAACTATAATAGCGAAAGTTAGCAGGAATAAAAATGAAATCATCAAAAGTCATGGTGGAGATCTCCTTCCTATCCCATCCTTCATAAAAGAGGGATGATGATGAGTTTAGAAAGCATAAATTCATTAACATTTTCGGAGAATGTCACCAGACCTCGAAACATTTTCTGAGCATCTATGTGGTACCTGACTCCTTTTAGAGGAAGCCCTTCTCTGCAGTATAATCTGTCCTATTCCAGGAATAATGGATTTCGGTTTCAGTCCCTGATACAATTCCCTTAATTTTGTGTTCTCCCGTTTTTTTAATAGAAATACTTCTTTTTATAGAAAGACTTTTTGTTTCTTCCTTCGTTTCCATTCCAAACCCTTCCCTTCTCGGTGTTTAATGCAAGAAAAGGCCAAATACACACTAAGGGAATATAGAAAGTAATGTCTTAGCACGTGGAGCTGTACAGTTAAAACCGAAGGAGAAACAGAAGCGAAAAATATCGACATGTCTGGGGCTCGAACACAAGTCTACCACTTTTTGGGCAGGTGTTGTAACCATGGCAAGTATTCTAATGTGTGATATGCTTACTGATATGGTAGGTAATTGGTTAGAATGTCTGTCTGTAAAATGGGAGATCTGGGATAGAGTCCTAGTCATGTCGACATTCTTTGCCTTAATAACGTCAGCTTCGGGTGTACTATGACGACAGGTGGGAATTCAAAATATCAATGAAATAGTAATTGTCATTCGAAATCAAAATTGTTGATGTCCCATACACATTAAAAACTGTATCAAGCTGTAAGGATTCTCTTAAGCGTTGAATAAAGTCAAGAGGTAAAGAAATTTTTGACGTCAACTCCTCCTGAAGGCAATGAGTTACGCAAGAGTTCATCTACATTAATACCTTTCTCGCCTCCTTTTGGCAGGGGGGAGTTCTGAACACTCGAAACGCTAACAAAAAGATAAAAGTGGAATTTTTACATCAATAAATCTCGGTGAAAGCACAAAACTTTCATTATACTAAAGATACTACTAAAGATACTTTCCTTATACATTTTATCCACCCACCATCATAAGTTACACCGGACGTCGGCTACGAAGGCCACGATAAAGACCTAAAAATAACTCGCATATAATAAGTATGAAAAATAGCTACATGACTGGGACTCGAACCCAGGTCTCCTACTTTCCGAGCTTGGGATTCAGCCGCACGGCTTCACCGTGCAAAGTAAAGACACCTTTCCTCAATAACTCGCATATGTTACGCGCGACAAACTCATACCTTATGAGAAACTGGAAAAAATCGTGTCAAAAAGTGGATATGATAAATCGTTGCACAGATTTTAAAATTATTTGAAGGGTAGCAAACAAGCTGTTGACATACATTAACAATCACATTTAAACCCTGCAAGCCGCCAATGGCGCGTGGCAGAGGGATACGAAAGAGCGAGACCTTGTTAGCGAAAGAGCGTCTACGTGAAGCAAAGAAACTGCGTAAATGATTAGTTTTAATTAGCCTTACCACTAAAATTAGGATATGACTATTTTCTCCCTCCCATTTTTATTTCATGCTGCAGGATGAAATTGAATGCAGAGCGAGAAGAATAACTTTCGGAATGACTACAGTGACAACCTGAATGGACGACAGCTAAACCATGGAAACAAGGCCGAGAAAACGTCAGATAGTACGAGGAAGATGGAAAGAGATAAAAGGTGAGGGGGAAAAGATGTGTGGGGGAATGAGGATATCCTGCCACAACACATAGCCGTTGGGGGGAACGAGGGGGGGAGAGAGGGAACACTTCCCTTCCTCTACCACTTACAAGGGGATTGGTGGATGAGACTGTTGGAACAAGGATGAGTTAAATAAAAAGAGGGATATTTCATCCAGATTGTAATTCAGTGCGTCTCGTGGAAGCAATGAATTATTGTTATCTCACTTGTCGGAGACTTCAATGACCGGGTGACGGAAGGGGCAAGATTCGGTAGTGCTGCAGGAGATCTAACCGAAGATACGAACAACAGAGAAGCCTTGCATTACAAATATGAATCATTTTACACAGTGAAAGATTTTCGCTTTTCTTTTAAATCATTTTGGAATGAAAGAGCTTAATAAAAATCAGCCAAGCGAGATACAGGATTTCATTGCTACCATAAGTTAAATAAAGGAGACTTACCATGAAGCTGTGCCAGCGACTGCAAGGCATTGGTGTTACAGTTGATGAATCCTGCAAAGATAAAAGAAAATAGGTTAAGAAAACGTGTATTCTAAGCTCTAGAAAAAACCTAGGATTAAGAAATAACCTTGAACACGCTTTGAAATATCAAAACGTGATGTTTCTAACATTTTTCGCGTCTTTTAATCGCGACTCTTCTTTGAACAGAGTTCCAGAAAGTTGTTAGTTAAGACATGTATGTTAGAATTGAGAGATTTACACCTACTAGTCGGTGAAGAGATAGAAACTGATCAAACATGTCTGTTTCGCAAAAAAATGAAGCAAGGAACGAAAAGGAGGGCAAATTGGGAATTGGAACGCTGTCGCAACCTTTCCTCGCGCAGTTTTAACTTACATTCCTACGAGAGACCATCGCTAACCGACTGCAAACCTTCTGGTAATTCAAATAACTCTTGAACTGAAACTATTGCATGATAACTTAAAGCAAGTACATCAAATTTTCGAGGATCCTTAACCGTTAACAACCACTGGAATCTCCAGCAGAGTCAGAAGTCGAGAGTTAAAACCGCGGTCAAAACGTAGACAAAATCAAGCCTTTTCCTGAGCCATTAACTACACCGCCGGTCTCAAACACGTCGCACATCCCGCGCATAGAAAAATCAAAAGTAATTACGAGCGGCGGAGGGAAGTTGCTTGCCCGAACCACGTGGCAAGCGATGGGGAACTCGAGGGGGAGTCGCCGCTCTCACCTTCATCAACCCACGGCGAGGGCACACTCCTCAGCGCGCGGAACATGGCGAGGATCGACTTGGAAACCGCTGTGGTAGCGTCCGGTGTACTTGAATAAGGACTTGTGTTGGCGCCCTTTGCGACAAGACTGAGTTAGGACGCTGAGAGGCGGGCACGCCCTGCCCCAGAGAAAGTGGAGGAGAGAAAGTGGAGAGGGGAGAGAGGACGAGGAAGTCAGAGGGAGATAGAAGTGTGACGGAATAGTTGGGATCAAAAGAGTCCACAGAGAGACGCTTGCATCTTTTTTTCCACCACAGAATTAATTTTTAGACGACCTCGATTATCACGCATGGTTAATAGAGGGAGGCTGAAAGAGCGAGCAACTGTAAGGGGACATCCACGGTCTTTTCATGACGAGAGCATCGTGGCGGTGAGTGCACGAATCAAAAAAGGGTTTTCCTCGTGTCCACCGGGAGGGAAAATCAATTTATATATTCCGGAAGACGAGCGACCTGTCGTGGGGAGAAAAACACTAAAATTGAGAATTTTTCGCGGAAATGGAGGTAAGGCTACACAAAGGTTTTTGATGTGAAACAGGTCTACTGTTAATTACGACCGCGAGACGAGCCTGGGGAGAGGGTCGGAAGGTATAATTGGATGGAGGAAGGAGGCGGAGAGAAGAAAACTGAAATACGAAGCGAGAAATGAGGCAGAGGAATAAAACTTACGCCTTCTGGAGGGAGTTGGGGCTTCGCGGGAGCGAGAGAAGGCAAAGATCAAGCAGCGGGAAAAGGAGACGATGAAATAGCGTTCGTGGAAGCAAGTGGAGTAGCGGGAGAGCATAGGAAGGTTGCGAGCTTCGCTCCATTGTGCCACTGCTTCCTCATTACGTAACGCCCACCGAGGAAACGTTTTTCAACCCATAAAAGCGGAGCCATTGGAGCGATGATACTGTTTGGAAAAAGGGGATGGCGAATTTTCAATCTCACTAGAGCGCTATTGTTCAACCGGAAGGAGAGAGGGTCTGGGAGAAAAAAATAGTCTTCCTCAAACCGCGCTTTTTCCTTCCCTGTAAAAATGTTTTATCTGCCGAAAACGATAGCTTCTAGGATCCTGGCGCGCTCGACTTCGCAGGCACCGAGAAATATTTTCCGGCAGCATGGCTAATTGGAGTGGAAGGGAGGAGAGGAAATTAAACTCGAGGGAACACTCAAAAAAATATGGTACATTTTGGAGGGCATCACGTGAGTTATCTCGAGCCGCGTCGAAAACGAGAAATTTCCGAGCGTTTTCAGGGAGGAAGGAGGCAGAATGGCTAAATAAAACGAGTGGCAGATGAAGAAGGAGCCGAGAAATAGGTTAGCGACTTTGAGCTAAGGGGTTCTGAACGTTTCCTTCTTCCGAGGCATCGCGAGTGATTGCACGTGAAGTGGAGGTGGGAAACTTGAATTCTCACCTAAAGTTGTAACTTTTTCCATAAAAATCTCTGTTCTTGATATCTAGCTTATGTATGAAAGTGTACCCTAAATATAAGCTAGCAAATTCGACAGAATGACGGATGACAATGATTCTTACTCTTCAAATGACGTGGCTACGCTACTGTCGAAGAAAGTGTACCTCAGGATGTTGACGTGTGACAAGTCTTAAAAGTTTGAAGCTCACGTGATAATTGTACTGGAATAACGATTTACCTGAAACATTTCCAACCTTTCTATCCTCGAGAATTTTTCACTCTTCGAAAAATCATGACCTAACTTTCGTGAATGGTATTCGATTATCGCACAGAGCATTATTAAAATATGTAAAAGCCTGTGAAGTTTTCCACAATTTAATGTTTGAATCGTTTCAGTATTACCTATTTAAGGAAAATTATATCCCAAAACTGTGATAATGTTTCTGAAACAACTCTGGCGGATCATACAAATAATTAACATAGATTTTGAACCAACAGACATGTTTGGTGGCGTAAATGACATCTTCCAGAGAGCACATCTGGTGGTGGAGAAACAGCAATGCAGGGAACCTTGGTACAAATTCCAGAGAAGATAGGGATGTAGTCATTTGGCCCTATTATGTCGTGGATAGTAACATGGACTCTGATGTACTCGTAAGTAAGCGAGTTAAATCTAGCCACTGAGCACTGACATGTTACACATGCCTCGCTTTGCGGACGTGACCAAATACTAAAGAGAATTCCCAGCGACACACAAAACTCAGTGAGATACAACTGCTAGGAATCGACTTTAAAATGAATTTGTAAAGCACTAAACTAAACACCTAAGAAATAACGGACTTAAAGAATCTTTAGCCGTTTTACAGCTGTTTTGAACTTGATTTCGAATTTTTCGAACAACTATGCACACAGCTACGTCTGGAAAAGAGCTGTGGATAAATATCTCCCTCAAACTAAAAACTAACTTAACGCTTTCACTGCGTATTTGAATTAGATACAGCTTTAGGACTATGAACGTCAAAGGCGAAAGGGTTAAAACAAGTTGATGAATAATAAACGTCGAAAATGTTAAATACAGCAACTTAATTCGACGTCTAAGGCTTGAATACTAGTATAGAAACTTGCAGCACTATTGAAAAGGCCTATGAGACGAAATTTCCATAAATTTCAACGAAAGACCTCAGACATTACTCAATAAAAGTAAACGGAACAGACCTGATATCATTATTACCGACATATGCTATAATGAGTAAGTATAGGTTTAGTGTCCGTCAATATCTGATAGATAAAACGTTGACTTATGGAGGCCTAACTCTTCCATACCGCATCAAATTAAAATGAAGGTGATACGAATTTGACGAAATCGCTCTTTCAGAAAACATGTTGCGGTAGCGCGTAGAAATCTGCTATTTTTTCACACAAATGCGGAGATTCACAAAAAGGAAGGATGGCTACAACGAGCGTATAATGGTAAGCCACAACTGAGAGAAAACTTCCCTAAAAAATTTCACTCAATTTATAAAAAGCGACAAGCCGCCGTTTCCCCGATGGGAACAATTCTCGATGCTTGCGTACTAGCAGAAAAAAATCTCGATTCGCTCTCTTGCTAAGTTTTTCTTCCTTAACTTTCTCAGATACAAAGCATGGGGAGAGCAATCAGGCCGGAAACTTCCACGGAAATGCTTGTTTTAGAAGTATAAGGGAGGCAATAAAAAGCGGTTTAATGATTCCATTTCATTGCCGGTACACCATTACTGTAACTCAATACTCTCGACAGGAATTAAAACTTAATGACGTTCGCTTTTTTCTCCCAATAAACTCTTCGCCAGGTTCTCTGTTTTTTTCGCCATGTTGATTTAATAAAAGTTGATTACGCGATTTTTGATGGCTTCATTTAATTATTGGCTTCACTTTAACGGAAGATAGCGCAAAAAAAGCTAAACTTGCAAAAACTAGGCACAACGGTCAAGTGGTTCTCGATAAGAAAAAGCTGTAATCCTAACTACCACCTGTTCTTCTACACATACCTTGTCCTCAGACCTGTCTCACGTGAAAACATACAGTAATTTTTTGCCAATAACATTTCGGTATATTTCGTAAATTGTGGTGAATGATCCATGCTTGCTAAAGGAAGGAATTTGTAACCGATTCATAATATGTAAGTATTATGAGTTCTATTTCTGGAAATTCCGATTTACAGCATATAATCGAACTCAATATTTCCAAATTCCTCTCTCTCCTAAAACTATAACAAGTTCCTTAAGCGAATCAGATTGGGCAAAAAGTGCAAATATTCTTGAATTTATTAAAGGTCAGATCGCTCGAAATTACGATTAATATCATTCATAGATAAGCGATAAATCACCAGAAAAAAAAGAGGGAAAAAACAATCCCGAATGCTTAACCTCACGTAGCCTCAGATGAACAAAACAATCGAGGAAAAAAAAAGCAAGAAAACTTTCCGAATCAAAACAAGCCACCATCGTTGGCGGTAGAGTAATGATTGCAGCAAAAATTAAAAAATCCGAAACTTAAATAAACTAACTTCATCATTATCCAAAGGGTATTATTCCCTCGAATGAAAGCATGGGCAATCATGAGCAGATAGTAGAACCTAATTACGATAAAGTGCATCCTTAATTTATTTTTCCTAATACATTTCGTGAGACAAAGACATTGCTTTTGGGAGAAAAATTAAATGACCTCTTGGTTAATCTTGAACCAACAAATTATGAACGGATACTGACGGCAGGGAAACAATTCTTCTAACAAACCCCCAATACTACCAATCACATTATAGGAACAGCATTATTGGGGGCTTAATCACCAACCCGACATCCTCTGCGACCCTCTTGCCATGACAGGTTATTTTACGGAACGAAAAACGCTGAAACAGTAAATAGACATACGCCTTCGTTTCACAAACAAGACAATTTTTCCTCTCATGAACAAGCAGATTGAAATGGACCTATTCCTAGATAAATACATGTAGGACTGGATGGGCACATGAAAGTAACAAATAAATAACAACATAATTTACTCATGCATACTAAACACCAACGCTTGGAAAAATACCCCCATTCACTTTCAAATATGAACGCAAACAAGCCTGTTTTTCCATTCTCTCAAGAGAGCTACCGCATGGAGGGATCGTAACAAGGCGGTGCCGAAAGATGAAGTTAGCCAAACATATGGAGTGAAAGTAAGGTTTCCACGCAAGGATTCCTTATAGCCCGTTTTTGGGAATTGTTCACGTTTTATTGGAACTCAGTATCCCGAAAATAATAAGATGGGAAACCAGAAAGATCGCTTTTGGAGCCAAGGGGTAACCCCACAATAGAAACCAAATTAAAATGTGTTTCGGATATTTCGTATCGTGACCGAAAGTTACACTCTCAGCACTACTGGAAAACATTTACTGTCCATTATAATATTGTAGAATGTAACAATAAACATGAGAAAATGAAATCACACACCAGTGACTGAAATTACCCTGAATAAAGTCTTGGGCTATGATTTACTGTCAACATAGTATTCAACCCAGAGGCCGATTTCAATCTAAAACCCTCCACTCTTTCCTAGCAAATATTTTAGAGAGGGAGTGAGGCCTACTAAAGAAAACCTGAGGACCGAGGTAGTTTGCCCTTGCTTTCTCCATTGAGCCAGACTGATATCAATGGAAAAAGTACTCGTAGGTGAAGCATAACGACCCAATGGATAACTCTTGTCATTGTATTCAATAAGAACAGATCTAAACTAATTATATTAGTCAGCATCTTTCACACCTCTATAGCTTTGGTATTATCACAGCCATAAACAAAACAAAAGGAAATGAAAGATTCGTTTTTTTCTTTACCCTGTACCAAAATACAGCTGAAAAATATTCTACTCATCCATACACGGTAGCAGGAAACTAGGAAGCACTATATTCACCGAATTTCAGTGGGTATAAGGGAACTTCTGACTCAATTCAGTGTCAGTTTCTTTCTTTCCTTTCTTAGGGTCTACCGATCCACAATATTTCGCCGCGGACACGTACTCTATCCCCCACCACGGCTTTGCTACTAAGTATCACATACCATAACCGTCTTTCTGTTTACGATCCATGCAGACTGTACAAGAAAGAAGGTAGTGGACATTTCAAGAACTCTCGGGATAAACGTTTTTCCGCCCACGATTCCCGAACGTATAAGGAATTTGGGCACCTTGAGTGAAAGGAAAAAGAGACCGAAACGGGCGGAGCGGTACCCTCGTCCTCAGCCAAGTAAAAACAACGGAAGCTTTTGCTCTGCACCACCGGAGAAATGTTTCCGAATCGATTGGAAAGCCTAGCTGCCCTTTACACTTTCTCTCTCTGTGAGGCGGAACCCTACACATTCCCTTCCCCAAAACGGAGGCCCCCGCCCAACCACCACCTTCACTTCCTACTTGGCCGATCCATTTCTCCGATGCTGCCGTTTAAAACAATGCCCGGGGGCGATTTACGAGTAGTAGCGCTCGTGGGCGAAAAAGCGACCGTTTCCTACGGAATAAAAAAACCACCGTGGCGAAAAAAGCGGCGCTAAAGCTTTTAACATTGATTTAACTGCGGTACATGCGCAACTGTACACCCGGACGCCGGGAGGGAAAAACTCTAGGCGAACGAATGAAAAAAAATGCAATCGGCCTCCACGAGAACTGCGACAAATTTCCCTTAACTGGGAACGTGTCTCCATCTTTTTCATACGGTGCCTTATCTCTAATTAATGAGGGACGAAGATAAACACGCCTTCCGCGAATATTATTCGGGAGGAACGCGCGTCCTTGAACCCCAAGTGTCGCGCATCCGACCTATAGAAAAAGAAAATAAATCCCTCGACAGCCGTAGCGCTGTATTAAGGGATCGTCAAGTGCTTGCAGTGTGACAGAGAGGGGGCATTAACTAGGTCATGACGTTGCCTTTTTATATTTTTTACTTCTCTCTTCCTTGTTTCTTTAATAACCTCTTGCTGTTCCGCGAGGGCCGTGCAGGGGCACCGAGGCGGTACCCTGGGCACCTGCAGGGCGTCCTTGGCTTCCGGCCAAAATCAGTTTAGTGTGTGTATTAGGATAAGGCTTAAGGAATAAGCCTTGTGCGTGTTCCGCTCACGGTCGCTGGCCATGTATTTTCTAAGCTACTTACGGCATTCTTTCCTTGCCCTCTAATTCTCTGCCAGTCGCTTGGGGGACCCCCTCAACGTGGGGAGAGCCCGAGGGGATAGAAATGAAATATAATAATTCCGATATCGAAAATAGCGCTACTGTCGACGTAGCGGGACGTTCGATAGGAAATGCGTTCCCTACCGAGGAAAATCCATATCGCGACCGCCGCCTTATTAGGGCACTTTCCAACATCGTTCCGATGGCGATTCTTTATAAGTGGTTCTGTCGAGTAGCTTAGAAGTCAGAGCTCCCTGGTTGGTGTGCCGCAAGACAACTCTTGGTGCCGCTGGCATTATATAGATTTTATGCGGGTTATGTCTTAAGGAAACACACGCAGCCTTGGAAAAAGGTTATTCCAGTACGAATAATTTCATATTTGCGACCCTGGTAGCCAAACTGATCACGAAAATAAAATGGCTAAAAACAGCTATTATGCATAATTAAATGTTTTATTTACTAGATATTACTAAAGTTAATGAGAATTATCGATTTTACTGCTTCTAACGTTCGTTCCGCAAGTTATACTACGAAAAAAGGAACTTGGCCCGAGGAAACGAATACACGGTTAAGTGCACCGTGACTTTGGAGTTTGGTTGGTGCCATAGAGACATAGAGGTAAAAAAATATTTTCTTAATGAATCCCTATAACAAAGGGAAAAGCTGATCTTCGTATACTGAAGTTATACGAACAGTATCAAGGAACGGTAGTCGAATCTTGAATATTTCATCGTGATAAGAATTTTATTTCTACACATTAGAAATGCAATATATTCCCTAAGAAGTTCCACGTACCGTTTCAGAGACCGAAAGGAAGCGGCGGATCTATTTAAAGGCTTGATTGAACGCAATCATTATTCATGCCATCATGAAAATGTGAATTTGGAATGAGAAATATTTTATCGTATTTAAAAAGGGTTCAGCTGAGATTTTTAACCCAGTTTGTAATGAATCACAAAACACCACCTTTGAAATAAAGGAAAATGGATTTCACACTCAAATGGCCACGAATTCGGAAAAACAGGTTGAGAAGGGAAACTAGAAAGGTTTACAACGCACAACCCCACGATTCCTAACTAATGGAGTGCGCAATAGAGAAGGAGTAAATATTTATTTACTCGTATAATACCTATGTTGTATTACATGCCATTTTATACACCTAAATATTCTGAGATGATAGAATGTGCTAAATAAAATACGAAATGGAACCCGACACCTAATTATCGCTGGATCCGCATAAAACCTGGATGCCTCAGACATTAATTAGAGGAGATGAAGGAGATACAACATGCATCAAGCTGAGTTCCAAGGTGAACAGCTAACATGGGTGTATCAAATACCAAAACAGTGTTATTCACAAATAATTACGTATCACGATCGTAGTAAGGAATATTTCCTTGTCACCCAAAAATGATCTGCTCCGCATTTTCTAACTAATACATAGGAAACCATCCTCCGCGAACGAGAAACCTACCGTAAGGGAAGAAATTAGAGGACGAAAAGGAACGCCTTAGGTTCTTAGTTGCTCCAGATTCTTTTTTGCTCATCCTGAAAAATCTTTATTGCGTGGCGCGGAGAAAGCTGCGGCCTTTCGTAACGCCACCTCCATATTATAATACAGGCAAAAAGAACTTGTTTTCACAATACGAACGTAATACGCTAAATTCGTAAAAAAGACATTCTTACTTCAACAACTCCGAAAAATTGCCGTTTTTTACGTGACGAAAATAGCGAGAGGAGGTTTCGGAAAATTCGCGCAAAAACACCCATCATTATCACAACTTGCTCCTGCGCTGAAGGCTCCGTTAATATCTCCCCCACACGCAAAATATTGCAAACCGAAACGGACTTCAACGATAAAACAAACAACTGGTGGCGAGCCACCGCCCGACACAACTCCTACGTGCGGGTAAATAAAACGGCATTCGTCGCCCCAGTTATTAACCTAAGTTCCTTACGACACGCACCACAGTTTCTCTTTCCCTGCGAGATTCACCTGCCAACACTTCTTATTCACACAACATCTTGGCATTGCGCTGTCGATCTGTTTCTCTCTCTCGGGCGATGCTTTCACTTTCGATTGGAACCGAGAAAGACGAAAAAATCTCTCCCGTGGGCGGGTCCTTTCGGCCGCGGATTTTTCCTCGGGACCGAATTTTGTAAGCGAACGCGCGATGTCCAAACGGCGGCGGGGCGAGCGTTATGCTGCAGCAAAATGCTCGCGGACGTCATCGGAAAATATGCATCGATTATTTCGATCGAGCTTTTTCCTCCGACGAGAACTAGTAGGAGCGAAACGCGGCGGTGCTATCTGTGAATCGCCGTTTAGGAAATCTTGACGCGAGTTTCTGATGTACGCGGCGTGAAGTTCTATGCGATGTTTATCTTTCCATGTTTATGCAATGTTTACTCGGTCGATTTCCGGAATTGATAAGGAGATGATTAGAGGTGGCTGGTGGTAACGATTTGCTAACAACGTGAAGGATTTTAATTTAAAATAATATTATCAGAACGTTAAATAGGCCGGTTTCCATTAGGGATTATAAATAAATAATTAACCAAATCAAGAATCGCTTACGAAATAATTGAAATACCATTCATATTATAGAGCAAGGCACCCAAACATTTTTCGTCTTCGTACCACTTTGTCAATAAGTACGTAATAATAATAATAATAATATTTATTGATGCCTTGTGGAAGAAAGTCACCTAAGGACAATCAAAACATATCAAACAAATCCATATATATTGTCGCAGGAAAACCAAGATAATAATTAATAATATTATACAGTTTAAAATAATATAATATATAGGTATACAATTTAAATTACAACATACAACTGTATTACAGTGTTCGAAGAAACGCGTAAAATAAATATTTAAATTGGTGTAAACTCCTTGCATTTTTTATACTATTTGGTAGCGAATTCCAAAGATTAAAGGCTGAAACAATAAAAGCTCTTTGCAAATCGGTAGTTTTGTGTAAAGGATAGTAAAAGGTAACGTCAGGAGTCCTTGTGTTCTACTCTAAGTACCCTTATTCCATATCCCCAATTTAATATGATAGGAAGTAAATTCTAAACTGACAAACAGATAGACGAGATATGGAGATAGATATAGAGTGGTCCGGATATGCTGTTAGTTTTGCGAGTACTACAATGACATCATATATTATTTGTCTACTTTCCTCCGCACTCCCTGGGCTTGCTTCTGAGAATGAAAAAAACGCATGTACCAGTCAATTCCGAATCTAGGTGTGTTTACATACATTTGACGTGAGTTTCTGGGGAAAAAATATGAAAGGATCGCGGGAGGTTGAAGCTAATCTTACATTCACCCATTACCGATACCATTTCATGGATAGATAGACTTATTGGGTCAACCGGTACTGATAGCTTCGAAATAGTATTCAGGGATTCCGAAACTTTTTTGGGGATACTGGAAGCGTCATAAAAATCCGAAACAAGTTTCGGAAAATCGGAAGGTCGGGAAATACTACTTGTGGATCATCGTAAGAATGAAACTTTATTTTACGGGAAGATCCCATACAATAGGGGAGAAAAGTGAGTGTGAAGAGTTACAATTTTACCGGATTGAACTAAAAAATCTCGTAGACAATATCCAATAAAACTTTACCATAGAAACAAGACTAATTTCAACCATTTATTCGTCGAATTAGTCGCAGTTAGCATCCAACTCAACTGCGAGACTTTACATTCACTGTTTTTCCTTCACTCTTGCCACAACTCTCTTACAGTCAAATCACCAACCGCGAGTTACGACTCAACTATAAATACAACCGTAAATGCGGGACAAGATCTATAAATTATCCCAACGCCGACTCGGCAGCGGTCTCGAGCCGACGCAACTCCGCGGCAGGTGAAATGATGACGACGCCACCGCGAGGGAAAAACGTCGCTACCCGAGGTCTCGGGGCGAACACGCGAGCTACTATCGATCCCCCAGTCTTACACGAATAATTTCACGTTTAAGCCGCCTTCCTTTGGCAGGTAGGAGTTCCTCCGCTTCCATCGCGTTCTCTCTGCCGTCAGCCTCTCCCTCCCCTTCTAAACAGGGCGTCGAGGAAATCATATCGACTCGCGGATTTTTCCGTCATGCCTTATTTTCCTCACGGAGAAGAGATTTTTCTGAAGACGACCCCTACCCCGTCAAACGCTCGACTAAAACTAACTCCCTTTTTGCCACTACCAGAATCTATATTACTCTCCGCTACCCCTCTACGTGGGAACCTCAAGAAATTACGTCACAAACATGGCGGACCCGGCTCCCTTGCTGAATTGATTCCTCCTCTGGGGAAAAAAATATGAAAGGATCGCGGGAGGTTGAAAAAAGAGCGAGGGGAAAAAAACTTTAAGCGGATTTTCTTGGCATACGTCGAGAAAGAGTACCGATCCCGCGAGGAAATAAATTGGGTCGTGGATACAGCGGGAGTGAATGAAATGAAGGCTTTTTTAATAAGATCGAGATGGAATGGAATTAGGACGATTCTGAAAGAAAGCGACACCTTGGAGGAAGGGCGAGGGAAAGGTTAAACAGAGAGAATCCCTTTGGCTGCACGTGCATTTACGACACACGTGGAGCACGATTCCTTTGTCGTAATGCTAAATGCGGATTACTCCCTTCGGGGAAGAAGCATTTTCTCGGTTAATAGCACACAACAATGGCCGCGTATGACGGGCAAATATTGTTCGAGGGAATTTCCTCGGAAATGCTAGTCTTTCTCTAACATTAAAGCTTGTCATGTTCCCTGTAGATCTTCCCAGGAAAATTTTCTGACATTCCGACTGCGTTACGAATTTCAAAAATCGTTTTACTAGGAATTTTCTCATTCCTATTTTCAAACAATACGCCAAAAAGAAAGACATTCGTCATATGTGAATTATTTGAATCAGTATTCCGATTTTCGCAAGGTCTTCTCAGAAAGAAATAAAAAACCGTCCTAATCGAGGAAAAATCCTACATATTCATAACTACTGATGATAAAACAAATACTAATGCTAATAATATGAATCTGGAAATAATGGAACATTGAAGGCAATGTGAAGATGTATTCCTATAATCTTCAAGGGCTCACATTTTTCAATCGCTCCATGAGGGAAATCACGAGTAAATCTATGCTGAAAATCAAAAATGAACAAAGAGCAACTTAAATCTAAAGAATATATTATTTTATGAAAATACATCGCTACGATTGCTGGAAATCACGACGAAAATATGTTTATGCTCGACTCTTTTAATTGTACTTATTGATATACTGCCGGAAATGAATGAATTCACACAGTGATACGGATGATGATATATATGGGGTTAGATGTAAGAAGATGATATATAAAGGGTTAGATGTAAGAAGAGACTGTGTAGTCTCAATCTCGCCCTAATAAAGAAGTGTTATTATTATTAACATTATGAGGATAATTTGTTCCGGAATCATTATCATCACCTGAAATGTTATTTCCCAAAAAAATGCCAAATACTAGACAGCACATAACCACCATCTATGCAGCAAAAGTTTTAGACTAGTTAGACTTTTTAACCTAGCTAGTTTTCATAGACTAGTTACAGAAGCAGAAACGTTTTGATCGTTTCCGAATATATTTTGCAGGCGTATATTTGGCTAGCACTCTTCTAAACATACGACAGATTCGCATTTAATCGTTAAGCGATGCACCACTATGCACGAAAAATCCTTCCAGTATCAAAACAGGGAACCTACATAAACTGGAGAGGCATGAGTGACACACAAACACTCCGAAGGACATTACTCGCTTATAAATAACATGGCATAGCATCTCAAGCGACAATCGAATATCGACACACAGATTTCGATTCCTATCGAGACAGTAATTTAGGCCAATGACGACAGTTTTGGGGAAACGATTCAAAAGCCGAAACGAAATGAAAATAAAGAGGAAAACTGACAAAGTTTCACGTTAATAACATAAACAATGCGAGAATAAATGGGCGTTCTCTATCACAAGCGACAAGGGACGAAATCCGTCGAGCTCTAAGGCGAAGAGACCCAACGACGTCTCATTACCTGGCTGCAATTATGAAATTTAAGCTATGCAAAGTCGATACGGTCACTCAGCCAGTCTCACTGAGAGAATGAGACCATGACTTGGCACCCAATATCTCGAGTGGAGCGTTGCCTAAGGTTCTTACTCCACCGCAGAATTCGGATACGATAATAACAATTGGGTCACCTGAATCGGGGTGGGAGATGGAATGAAAAAACGTCTTTATCGACAAGCACTTCATAATCCGAACAGTGCAGAATTCGGAAAAAAAGAGAAAAATGTTTCAATCGGGGCCTCGAAGTTTTGCTCAGGTTCGATGAAAAAAAAATTCGGTTCGGTACCGGTATCGCTCCTTCCACCAAATTACAACCGTTTTTTTTTTCACTTCGATCTTCATAATTCAACATTCTTCCGAATTTTTCTTTTTTATTTCTAGCTTGACTTATTTAAATAAGATTGGACTTTAATTAATTAATTTTAGAATAAAAGGTACGACACAAAGGAAATAGTTATCCACATATTAGCTCAGTTATATGTGAATGTAAAGCATTTATTTTCATTGCAAATTATAGTTACAAAAACTTAGTAAAACTACATTCTTTTTCATTTAGGTGAAACCGCATTGATAGGAACCAAAAATAGAAAAGGAATCAGTGTGTTTTTGGTTGAATACAAGAATTCTAGTTTTTCTGTTTTCGATTCCGCTTCTATAATCCGATTTCAATCGACTCAACATTTAAAAAAAGCACGACCGGGATTTATCGAGAAATATATTAATACGGCTCGAAAGAAAGAATATTAAGTGTTATCCAAAGAATATAAAGGTCAGGAGCTCCCATGGTTACCTCAAATAAGATTCCAACACCAATGGAGAAGATCGCTAGAATCTAACAGAAAATAAACACTCAGGAAGATGATCAAACACCGGGTTGTTTGGTTGGTGCATTAACGAGAATTTCTGCGAAAAATTTCCCAGGCGCATAACTTTTTCTCTTGCCTTTCAATTTAAACAGTGAATCTCAGCAGGAGTTGAGTACGTAATTCCCATCGGCGATTACACGAGTTAAGTACTCGAGAATGAGCCCTCTTGGGCAGAAACAATTCGTCGAAGATTCAGAATCATAACAACCAGAAATCGAAACTGAGTACATATACAACACCGTGGGAAAAAAGGATTTCATTCTATCGTATATATACGGACGATACACCTCCCCTCTCGATGTAGTAACACAAAAATAGCTCCCCGCCCGGAAGATTACTCGACATCACTTCCAGTGAAGTAACCCGAAATCCCAAACGCGGATTCGAGCTAATTAGACTCAAGTAGCGGCTCTCGGCAACACTACAAACAAAACCCGCGAGGAGCGAACCCTTTTCGCCCACCGCGTTAAAAACTTCCAAACCGAACGTAGAGAGGGAAAAAAGAAAAACGGCCGGAATCAACCGCCGTCTACGCCGCTGAAACGTAAAAACTCAACGAGGGGGAGTTCGCATCAGCTCCATTAACTGAAAAAACACCGCCGTAAAGGTATAGAGACAGAAAAGGAAGGGAGAGAGAGTGACGGAGAGAAAGATGGGCGGGGAGAGACGAGGGCTAGGAGAGACCCTGTGACCCATATCCATGGTCCCTGGCAGCCTCGGCGATCAATGTGTCAGAGATGGAGGGACCTAGAGAGAGAGAGAGGTGTGAGAGGGGGAAGAAAACGAAGAGAAGGGAGATTTTTTGAGGAGAAACCTCCCGTCCACATTGCCGTTGTATGGATCGATACCGACGTCCTCCGGCCCCTCCACAACGCCACCTATACCACCCCCTGGAAAGCCTCCCCCGTTGTACCATCGTCAGCGGCGTTACTATAGAAACCTCCTTTTCGACGGACTCTTCTTCTGCTTTCCCTTTCCCAAAGCCGGAGGATCGCAGTTAGAGGGAGGGGAACGGAGACACGCAAGAGTGGCGTAGAGGACCCTTACCGAGGGCTATGATAAGAAGGGGTTGGAAAAAATGAGGGGGGACGCTAGCTGCGGGGGAGGAGAGAGGGAAGCCGGGAGGAATACATGGTTCGCGAAACGCGCTGCACAAAGTTAGCCTTTTAGAGACTCGATTTGCGTATAAGGTGAAAAAATTCCGTTGCGTACGCCGGGTGAGCGCATGGGTGACCTCACTAACGCGACCGGCGACGAAGTAAATCCCCTTGCGAAATGGTAATTTTTTAAAAGACGACCGACTCTCGGACTTGCAGGTCTCTGGGTTATTGACCTCTACAATGAATGTCTTCTTCGTGCAAATGCAGATGAACCAGTGATTATGACCACCGTGATTGTAGTTATTACGAACAAATTATTTTAAAAATGCATTAAATTTCAATGATAATGAATCGGCAACATCGTTGACCCACTTGGGTGGTGTGAGCTCGATTAGGATACTAGCCTACAAAAGCTAAGTCCTAGGTTCGAGTCCCGGATAGCAGCATTTTGTCTGGTCTGGTTTCCGAATTCATTAGGAATTGACATTGATCGCCATGTGTGAAATTCAGATAAGATAAATCAGTAAATAGATTTAAATAGAATTTAAATAGAATTTTAACTTAGGGATATTTGGCCAATTTTTTCGATGCACGAATTGAATTAAGAGCAGGCGAGACGTTTAGACCACAGGCAAGACGATTGATGAAAGTGTAAAACATAAAACTTCCAAAACTTTGGTCATAAATTATTTGTGAGTAAAACAACGAGTTCTTCCGCTAGTTCTCGGCGCTTTTCCAGTAATCTGCGATAGCAAACTGGATTTCAGAAATTTTTTTCCGAAAATATAACGGTTGAACAACGACGCAAAAAATAGCGAACAGTATATAATAGCGACAAAATAGCCTAAGAATTATAAACAATAAAATGTAAGGTAATAAACGTAAATATTAATAGTAAAAGATGAGCGCAGTTTTAAATAATTTTAAGTCAGATAAAGCGATCGAATTATACTTCAATTAAAGAGCAAGGTTAAGAGAGGTTACGCGGAAAAGATACACGCTAGTTCAGCACAGGTACTCTATGAAGAGGCACTTTTCGGAATATTCAATGAGAAGAGACCTGAATGAAAGCCATTATTCAGCATCAATCACATCTCAGTAGCTTCCGTTTTATCAACGCCATGTGCAAGAGAGACAAAGGAAAATGAAAGACATTTTCCTCTAACATTCTCCTTGTACACACGTTAAAATGCCAACCTCTCATAAAAACGCCTCCCGTAAAAATAACGAAGATCCACTCGCGATCCTCCTTCATTTCGAGCGAGAGACACCATCGAGCTACGTCATAACACGTGCGCTTCACGACCGCAAAAACATGCGCACTTACAAACAGCCGGCAACTCGGAGAAGCCCGAAACGTACGCGCACCCCGCCGATCGACGCCGAAATCCCCGGCTGAGCACCACTTTCTCCATAGCCGAGTTTACAAATAAAATGCATAATCCGGGCCTCAGACGAGCCGTTAAATTGGGGGATTCGGGAAATTTCCGCGACATTCTCCCGCGGAGCAATCTTTCGAAATAAACCGCTCTGCTGTTTGTTTCTGGATGCGGTGCTGTTCATCGTTTTCCCTTCGGAGAATCCAGATTTGTTTACGGTCGTGATAGACGCCGGGCGAGGAAGTGGCGGAAGGCTCCGTGGAGATCGATGGCACACGGGAAATGGGCGGAGGAGGAGGTGAGGAAGACGGAGGAGGCAGAAGCAGCCAAGCGCCACTTTCATGCTTACCGAGGAAAGTAATTCCTTCGGAAAAGCCTCCTTACGGAGATTAGAATGAGACATGAATGAGAGATAGAGAGAGGGAATTATATCGGACGAGGACGCTTCAGCTCACTCCAACTTGTCGTCTTACGGGAGCAAATCGAGGGGAAGCGAACCGGTTATAAATTACGCCGCGCAACAAACTTATATCGATCTACTCCCGAGGAGCGAATACGACACAGTTTCGCATGCCATCCCTTCGAGGAGCCATCAAGAGTTAACGCGGAAATTCCTCCGCCCTGAAGAAGGGTGGTTTGAAATCACTCAACCCTCGGTGATAAAGTAACGCCATAAATGTCTCTCCGTACTCACCGAGGGATCGTTTATGGAACAAGAGAGCCGATATTGCGCGAAGTCAATAACGTATGGCATTTTTTTCAGCAGGACCCGCTTCGTCCGCCTGAAGCTGAATGAACAGCGTTTTCTGGCTACACTAATCGCCTTTTTTGTTTCAGGTTCAACTTTATCCAATCGATACGTCGATAGCGACCGATTTATTGATCCTGAATGACGGTCGATAGCGGTTGGTCGTTGAGGTGCTGCTCGGTTAGTTAACGATTTTCACAGCTTAAGTTGTTTCGATCATCCACATGCTTGTGCGATTCGGTTCAGTAGTTTCAGTTCACGAAGGTTTCAGCAAAACACGAAAGGACGATAATGCACATTTTTCTTCCAGTTGCGTCCTAAACTTTTTGTTTAATAAACATCATGGTCACACGATGAGCAATGATGATCACTGCAGTCAAAACCTTACTATCGAAGTAAACTACAACGGCAAACAATGCTGGTAATGAGACTCTTTTTAAGTTTCCTGGTATACAGAATTCGTACATGTAATTTTTCACAAAATGTTCTTTCTTCCTTCCTTCAAACACTTCAAATTTGATATTTCACCGATCTAATGGCAATATTATGTTAACTCTACCTGAATTGACAGGCCATTAGCGGACAAAACTATTACAGACAGCCAGTATTAGCTGCTGCAAGGGAAGAAATATGTTTCATTATTCAGTCGGTATTCAAAGCCGCAAATAGCTCATAGCTTATGCTCGAGCTGAAATTTAGACACCCCATCAATATCCGACACGATAACAATCTGAATTCGACCCTGGATGTAACGATACTGCAGATTCCGAATTGCTCCTTCCCTGCGACGCGGATAAAACCTCAACGTACCTACCACGTACTCAATAGAACGACCGATTCCAAGTTTAAAGCGACTTTTCTCCCGAGGGACTGAGGGGATATTGAAGGAAAGGGACGCTGGAGCAAGGATGCTGAGAGAGAAAAAATGACAGAGTGAAGGCTGCGAGAGAGGGCGAGGGGAAGAAGAGGTTGGATGGATAAGTTTGTAGAGCGGGTGAAGGGACTACCTATTTCTTCGAGCGAGGTGGACGAGTGGGTGGGATCTTCCTCCTGATGCCTCCTTCACCCCTCTTCTTTCCTCTTCTCCTCTTACTTCCTTTAGCTCCACTCCTTTACTCTCCGTCAAGCTCGCTTTCCCTTTTTTCGATATCATCAAATTTCTGCTTTCATTCATTTTACCCCAACCCGTTTCCATTCTCTTCCTCCTGTTCTTGTTTCATCAGGTTCCTTCCCCTTTTCATCATGCTCTCCCTCTCATCTACCTTTTTCCTTCCCTCTGATTCTCCTCTCCTTTTACTCCCTCTCCATTCTTTCTAAGCGTACAACCCCCGTATGTGTCTTCAATTTTCTGTATTTCCGTCCGTCTTCCTCCTACCAAAGCTCCCAATTTAAAACTTTTATTATCCGCCAATACCAATCAAATAAGACAAAAATCCACTTGGATGAACTTTAAATGAGGATAAAAATTTCCGTCGAAGGGAGAAGGCGGCAAATTCACTAATTAAAATCATTTTCCATGTTATCCAAAACTGAAATAAAATTTACTATCGCGCAGAAAAAATGTATAAGAAACAAAACACTATATTACCTTGAAAAATCATTATTTCCAAGTTATTTCAGCGACACGACCCGATTATCATTGAGGTTTTATAGGTGTTACGAGCGAAAAATACGAAATACTACCTAATACAGTAATCTAGAATTTTGAAATAATAACAACTTATTCCAGTGGAAGAATTTTCCGCCGAATTTGCCGCTATCCACTTAAATATACTTTATTCCGTTAACTGGGATCAAATCCTGCCGGATGTGACCTCAACCACCCAATTTTGTGGCATTATCCTTCACGAGTAGAACCTTACGAAGTTTTAAGGGATGGTACATTTTTACATACATTTCTTATGCGTATGCTATACAAATATTGAAGTTTATAATCACTTACCACAAACCATCAATTTTATGACAGTCATAGAATTGGAAATATTTTAGTTAAATTTAAATATCATTTTACTCAATTCTTCTGGTCTTTGTAATTTGCCTCAAGACGATTACAACGGAATATCTGCAGAACTCCTGATTTAACTTTCACGTTATTGCTAATTTGATTATTTAAACTTTCCTTATTCCTTCCTCTGACAAATTTCCCCCTGTCTAGACATTTACTCCATTTCGTCTTCCATTCTTGTCCTCCGGGCCTCCACTTTAGGGTAAAGAGCCAAATCTCAAAAATGTTCCTTAAATAGGAGCCTTTCACGTGGCTATATTCTCCTTTAATGGAGATATAAAATAAAATAAAAGCAATAAAAACTTTCAACCATCTCTTGCTAAAGACACCCACGCACAGTTTCCCTCTTTCTTTACTTTCTACCTTCCATCTCTTCAAATCTCCTCACCGAAATTCTCTTCCATATAACTGCTCTTTCCTGTTCCCATTCATTTCACTTTCATCCCCACCGTCGCAGAAACAAATAGTAGGTATAACTTCATTCATTGTTAACTAGGATTAAAGTTATTATTTACTATTTAGTATTTGTACTAATACGACAAATATGATATTAAATGTAGTATTATTGT
This sequence comes from Ladona fulva, assembly GCA_000376725.2. Taxonomy (NCBI): domain Eukaryota; kingdom Metazoa; phylum Arthropoda; class Insecta; order Odonata; family Libellulidae; genus Ladona; species Ladona fulva. Next base: position 1,011,146 of record KZ308337.1, on the reverse strand, counting down.
AAATATGATATTAAATGTAGTATTATTATAAATCTTCGATCTAAAAAATTATAAATTAAATTCTAACCTATCTGGCCGGACTTCGTGGAAAGACATTCTGAAGAAATAAGAAAAACTTCACATCTTGCGGATACAACAAAGTTTTTCTTATTCCTTCCACCACTTCTTATTCAATTTTTCGATATCGGACGGAGAAAAATGTGTCTTTCATTTACCTCATTTTCACTCGTTGTCAGTCTTGTTCATGACTATGGTAATTTGGAAGCTATCTGAGGTATAAACGATGCTGAATAATGCATTCAGTTAACTGAGTTGCACTGAATGCTTTGAAAAACGTCTTTCATACCGGTAAACTTAGGTGGACTTGTCACACTTATCCAGGCTCCGCGAGGAAAGCAAGACAAAACCCCCCTTTCCTCATCTTGCCTATTAAGCCTCATCTTCTCTCCAAAGCTTTCCGAAGCTGATAGTGGAAGGATTGAAAATACAACCGACCTAGGGGCTATGTATTTAAAGACAGTAAGTCGATGTACGAATGTGAGCATAACACAACTAGCCACTCCTACGCCAGCAGGTGGATTATAATAATCATAAATTAAAAAAATAGATATCGAAATCACGTGGTATGAGCAAACTCATACCTAGGACCGGGGTACCGGTTGGGAATAAGTAACCTTACGTTACATTTACGACATCCTTTACATCTTGTATTGCACCCTCCATTTTCTCCACCTCCGTTTTTCTCCCACTCACCACCGCCCTCGTCTCGCTTCAAGGGCGTCCTTCCTGCGTTCGATGAAAGAGTGAAGAGACGTGGGTGGGATAGAGGAATAAATTATGACCGCTCACATCGTTCTCACGCCACTGCTCCCACATCCGTCACATCTACACAAAGCAGGAATCAGACACTTACTTGAGCGTAAAAATATAATAATCGTCCTCCGAGCATATTGGCGCATGTCCCCGAGCGTCAATCGGGGTACGCCATTATGCTACAGTCACGAGAGGAAAAAAATACGCTTCTAGCACAGCTATCTAGAATGAGGTAAAAAAGTAGAAAAATGCATCCTGGATTCGTGTAGATGAATCCTCGGGAAATTCTGGATTCTCAATTTATTGGATAGAACGAAATTTTTGACGTTCTCAAATGAGACATTGATGTAGATTTTTTCTAAATCGAGGATGTTAGGAATGAAATTAAATACTTGATGACATTATTCGCCCCTTCTAAGAAACAAAGAAAATTATAAGTCAAAAAATTGAATAAACGGAGTTAATCTGCATATTTGTATATAATGATAATCATATCATTATATAATTAAACAATGAATTACTTAATGTATGTTGGCGTACCATATTTCATCAATATCGAGACATTCGTTACGGAAATACCGTTAATCGTCTTACACTACTAACCTTTTAGATTATTTTTAAGTGCCTACAGCTGATTTCTCATCTACGTAGTCATAGTACGTAGTACCAGGATGTTTTCCACAGAATATGAGATGAATACAAAGTGAAATGGTGATGATCCTCAATTAATTTAAGTATCAACGTTAACGCTGAATTACTGACTCGCCTAATAATAAACCTGACAAAATTAATATAAACAAGGAGATGGTGCAATAAAAACTTCGGGTGAAACTTAAAAAGATATTTAGAAATCGCAAAAATATTAATAAGAGATCAAAAAATAATAAAAAATACGAAGAATTAGAAGCAAAAAATAATAATAGACAATACTGTAAACATAAGAGACAATTAAATAATAAAATGTAACTACCGTCCAAAGAAACGATAATAATAACATAACGTTACAATAACGAGTAATGGAAATAAATATGGCAATTCATGATAAAGAAAATTAAAATCACACTCAAAGTGAACCCATTCGTGTCACTCCTGTTTCCAGACAAAGGAATCATAGAATAGAAAACGTATTTTCTTCAGAAACGTAATTTATCTTTATTCAGGACGACATGAGGTTAGAAAATAATCCGTACGAAATCAGAAAAAAATTGAATGAGATTACTCACTCCCGCTTCCGTTTTCAGCAACAAGAGCTGTTCGAGCGAGCAATGAAACTCCCATCGATAGAGAACTTCCAGGAAATTCGGTAAAAGGAGCGATGGAGGCTGTGTCACCTCCAGTAGTACGCACGCTGTCAATTACGCACGACGCAATTTCATTAAAGCCTTCCGGGTAATCGCAATAAAGTGAATTTGCGGTCATGACCCTTCCCTTTCCTGGAACGCGTAGACGAATTCCCCGAACCGACACGGGGATTCTCCCGATGAAATTCTTTCGGGCGGAGTATAAGGCGATCGCGGGGGCATATCTCGCCCCTCCCTGCGACTACGCATCGCTCGCGAGGAAAATAAATTAATCAATCCGCGCCAGACTATCGTCGAGTCCCGCTCCAGACGCGGTCGCTAACGAGCCAACCTCTGCCAACCAAAACAGAATCCAAAAGAAGCACGCAACAAAGCGAATCTCATTCACGAAATTTTCTCTCCGACGGCCACGCTAAAGCGCTCGTGGTTATTCGGAAAAAAGTTTGTCGAAAAAGGTGCGCGCTGAGACCGGCCGGGCAGAACGATTCTTTTTATCGTCGGATTAAATCGCCGAGAGAGACGGATTGCGGGGATTAAGTGGGAATTCTCGGAATGGAAACGGGGTTGCGTCCCAAAAAATAGTACGCTTACGCGACTGTGGGTGCGCGTAAACGTGAAATAAAAGGAGGGATTAAGAATAGGAATGGACATTTTTATTCAATTGCAAGGTTTACCTTTCGATGGTTTATTTTCGAATAAAAATAACTCTATTAGTTATTTCCATGGATATTTTCTACAGATAAGTAACGCAAACATACACCCAGAAATATCAAACGCAGTGAATAATACACCGTCTGCTGAGGAGTCTACTTCAATACCGCCACACAGAGCCGGCTTCAGACGGTGATCAAGTGAGATAGTCGCTTCGGGTCCTACACTAGCGGTCGGCCAGTCGTTTGCGGTTACAGTAGCGCAACTCATTCTCGTTAGTTTAAATCTCGCGAAAATATTAACCACTTATCAGGGAATATTAAAAAACTGGGGAACTTCATTTAATCCACAAAAGATTTAACATTCCTCAAATTAGAGTCTTTTCCTAGTTTTCTGTGAATTTTAGCACTTCCGACAATATTTCTAGCAGTAACAAAGTCTATTACAACTCTTCATTCCTCGCATCGTAAGCAAAAGAAATAATATAAACTATACTTTAGATTAGCAAAGACGTTATAGCTATAATAATATAATGAAAGTAAGGATTAAAATAATATAAGGTCTTTATTAAGGCAAGATTGAGTCTAAAAAGTCTCTTCTTCCGTTTAATTAGTCGTCATAATTAAAAACAAATAAATTTGTAAATATAGAGAAGAAAACATGAGAAGGATTTATGGATGTAAACAACCCAAGTAATATCTCAGGAAAAAATTATCCACATCAGGAAAACTCCCACAAGTGAAATTTCACACTCCCACGGGTGTGTGAAATTTCACTTTACATAAACATACTGATAATACAAGCTAAAATATGTGAATGAGTCTTGCACATGGAAATGAATAGAGCAGTACAGTAAAAAAATAATATCACATTTTAATAATGCCATATTTTACGGCAATAATTTATCGGAAAAATATCGAATAATGCATATCATCGATTTAAACTGCGGAGAATACTTTGAAAACGAACAGCGACTACGACAATAATACCAAAATAATCAATAATAAAAATAAAAGACGAGATTAAATTAAAACGGTAAAATTGTTCCAATGATATTTAGCAAAGGTCCAACCGCAGGAATATCGCGGTTTACGAACTGAAAAACAAGCATAACCGTTCTCAAGTCGGAGTTTCACCACTCCAGCGACTCTCCAAGTTAGAGTGAGAAAACGGGTCGAAAGAGGAAGGGATCGAGCGTTATGGGACGACGATGAGACCAAATGAAGCGTTTCCGTCGCAAGCAGCCACCTCCGTTTACGAAGGAGAGGACACCGAGCGAAAGTCGCTGTGGAAAAAGATAACGAGGGGAGGATAACGCGGGAGCCGGAGTGGAAAGAGAGCTCAACGACGAGATACTTTATGGCCGTTTTCACAGTGACGCTGGGTAAAAAAGCGCTGATTAAGCGCTCATTTCTTGCAGTGTGGGAGTATTCATTCCTAATATCAGCTGATAACTAATTCTTTCAGTGGAGTACAATGGGAGTCAGGCATGTCAACGCTTCTAATCATGCGTCCGACGCCAGAAGTCCTCATTTCATTCCAAGATTGACTGTGGAATTAATCGAGTATGGTAAATAATAATTTGTGACAAAATGTACAATGTTCCCAAGGAGAAACGGTCATAAAAAGTCTGACGGGACCCGGTTTCCCAATTGGAAATTTCTCTAGGTGCACGCCTTATCGTGCCAAGTTACCTTAACCCATTCCCAAATGTAGAATAATTGGAGCAAATGTTAAACAACAAGGGAGGTGAATTATAAATGTTAATAATTTATTGAATGACGACGCTACTTGGAAACAACTCTTGGAAAGTATAGAGCCATCCACGATAGTCAGGAATAGATACGAAAATAATTTTCTTGCATAAATAAGAAATTTTTCTACTCCGGAAAAATTATTACAGAGAATTATCATCATTTTGTCGTATTTTCTAGCCTGCAATGGAAGGGTGCGCACGATGGAAGCAGTAAATTAAAAGAATCCTTTAGCAAACAATTTTTCTAGGAATTTAATTATATGTGTACAGATAAATGCACTTTTAAAATATTCATATTTACATATATTATGAAGTTTTCCGTCGAGAGACGAAGCTACTCTGTTTAAAGAGTAATAACTACACTTTTCGTAACATTACCTTTTTCGACTATCGCAATGGATATCCTCACGAGGCGCTGGATTTTCACACCAAATAGTTCAAAAAAGACGTGTGAAAACTGTTAACTTTCATAAGATTTCGATAAAATTAGCACCTGATTCAGAATGATTATATCCAGGCATTACCTCCTTAGAATTTGAGGGTAAGGTAGCAGCTTAAGAAAGAAAAAAAAATATAAAATGTGTATCATGAGGGAGTGGATAGCGTCTGAATGAACGAGATGGCAGACAGCTTGTGACTCCACTCCTTCCAAGTCCCTGCTACCAACCCAAGTGGGTTGTCTGAACGGGGGTGGCGGGATGCCTACTTTAAGGGTTCCGTGAAGGGCAACTCTTGGCGCGGACCTACCTCCTGCTCGTACGTTCTCTACTCTACCATGGATGAGAGCTGAAATCTTCGAGGTGTAGCAAATATAACAATGCGAGTAATAAGACCACGTGATCGCCGCGGGAGAACTTTCTTTGTTACGGAGACGCCTGCATGTGGTTGGCGTGGTAAAGCCGAGGCGTGAGAGAACTATGTAGCCTAATAAGATTGCTATTCATCATCCGCACGCGTTCCCGAAGAACATGAAAGAGCCATTTAGGCTAATTGAGCCGTAAGATTGATCTTCATTGCTGACGCTAATTTAGCATCACATTTATGAATTTGGAATTCGGCGGTTTGGAATGAAAAATAACTATTGCCGCACGATATTGAACAAAATTAGAGCTCATCCGAGACTGACAAATTCATAATCGGACCAGACTTCAGGATCACTCGAGTAGAAATGTAGTTAGTAATGGTAGCTGTCTAGCTGACTTTTCAAGATTTCTACTCAAGCACCACGTCAACAATAAATTCATTAGTGTAAGTCGTTTTCCCACCTGACCTGAAAATGCAGCATTTGCAGCTCGTAACTGCAGACAAAGCACGTAAAGAAACGTAAGTATTAGCTTTCGGGAAAGGATATTAAGCATCTACAGCACTTTTAAGAATATGGTGAATTAATCTAAAACAGAAGAGAACAAAACTACCGTTATTATTCGTTATAATAGCATACAAACAGCGATAATATTTTCAACGTGATTTTGGCTGGTAAAGCAATACTGGATTTCCAGTAAAATGAAGAAATATTAACGCATAAAAGAGATGAGAAATATTATCACAACAGTAAACTATCTGTTTTAAACAGATTACCAAACCAAACTGATAAATGCCTTCAAAAAGTTACGAGCCATATCATTAAACTTCGACTCCATACATAATACCAATACTATGGTAAAGGAGAAATTTACTGGAGGATAAGTAGATTACGAAATCAATTTCTGAATAATAATGGCCTACGAGTAACATAAAGAAATCGATTCTGATTCTGTTACGAATAATAAATTCGTGTAGAATTAAAATAAAATTGTAATAGAATCGATTTTATACTACGACGAAGCATTCGCCAATTTATACCTCAATCCCGAATGTGTTCGGTAGAGTTAAACCGGAAAATTTACACCTTCCCATGGTCTCTTTTACAACTATACCTTTATCTCTCGTCTTCCTACCGTCGGGATAGCAGATATAGAGGAATAAAATTCCCGATGAAACCAAAGCCACGAATTTACGACGGAGCCTTCATCCTGCGGAACGTAGAATAGTCCCTTCGTGCGGCAGCGGTGGCACATTCGTCAAGGAGTCGATATTTCAATAGCAACGAGTCGATATTCCGCGGGACATCTTCCTTTCGCAACAAAACATAAGGAGTCCCACTGCTTAAGACCGAGCTCGCAAATCAATACGGCTCACGTTCGTTTCACGTGGCTCGATGTAAATTTGACAGCGAGATGTGGCGAACAAATGACGAGATGAGTGAGGATTCACATCACGGAGAGAGAACGAAAACGAGCCGAGAGGAGCGAAGAGGATTTCGACGGCCACAGCGATGGATAGGGCATCCGAACGAGGCCGCCGTGGGATTTCTGAGAAGGGACGGGCGTGCATGGAATCCTCGCGCTTAATAAACGTGAATTAGCCACTCATAATGGAGAGACGTTGTCGACATTAGTGCAGTCAATGGGGTATCAACCGGAGGATCTGAGGAATCATAAACGGGGAGCAAATGAGCGTTAGGTGTTGCACGGAGGCGATGGGGAGGATCATCGATAGAGTACTGATAGATATCACTTAAGCGTTATGCAGGAGTAGGTAAATTTGTTGTAAAAATATCAAGGAGCAGAAAAAGCCGTCATGAAATGGCGGGAGGTGATGAGGTCCTCTTCGGAAATGATTTGGGAAAAGAATAGTAAAATCCTTAGCCTAAAGAGTATTTATTTTCGGGTATGAAACATGGGCCTCGAGAAATGAGGGTGTTATAAGATAGGCCCTCTGGATCAGTGTATAGCATAGACTGGAGAAAAAAGCTGGTTTGTGAGAGAAACAAACAAGGGTGCGCTGGAGATAGTTGACCGGAGATGACATCGATCATCATCCAATCATTGTTGGTAACAATAAACCTCAAGCGTTAATTCTCGAGCAATAACTATAGAGAATGCTATTCTTCCATGGTAATAAACATACATCGGAGAGGTAACTTCCCAAAAAGCTTTCAAAAGAACGCCATAGTGAGGTTACTCTATGCATTATATTCTTTACATTACATAGGGTCATTATAAGAAAGCTCCTGTTCAATGTATTCCTCTGTTCTTTTCATATGAAACAAGTAGAGTCCATTCTGCAGTAGTAAGCTTTATGTTCAACTCGTCATCATACTTTTTTTCTTCGTGGACTTCAATATACTTTCTATTATAAGCCGAAAATTTAATTTTTCCATGTTAGTTACCTAAAAAATTACATTTTATTTTGATTTGATACTTGACGCTAAAAAACACTGAATTCCTTAGAAAAAACTAAATGATATTATAACCACTCAGTATATATAAAAATGAAGCTAGCGTGAGCAAGGCGAAACATCTGACCAACTCATAGTGAATTTAAGGAATCGGAACTTTCAAATTTGAATATCAGGATATTAAAATTTACGAAAATATACCGGAATGCATTTTGTGATATAACTTAATTTCAAAGACATAAACGAATAACAGATAACGTACGACGTGATCCAACAGTTTCCCTTCCGCCTTCATAGCCATCCTTGCTGTACTGGAGCGTTAAGTTTTGAAATAATTTCACGATCTGTTTAAGACCATGTGTCAATCACCTCCGCAACACTCCTGCTGGAAATATGATCCAAAGTAAAAAGTTACGAATGTCGAAACCCCGATATGCGGAGAGACTTTCCCCTAAATTTCCCTAGCTTCTCTGGAACTTTGTCACGAAACTGCGAGTACTGAGGACCGAAAAGCGAAAACGAAATTACGTAAATAAAATTTTTCCGCTTGAGAAGAAAGTGAAATACCGGAAATAGTGCTTTCCACTTAATATTGGTTTCAATTCCCTTCACGTTTTCCTAGATACGCAGTACTTGTTTATCACTTATAAATATTGAGTAGATCGCCATATATTACATCTTGTCACTGTAATAAACTAGCTTTAATTCTTCGTTTGCGAATAGAATAAAGTCATTTCCGAGCGAAAATATAACAGATAGTAGTAGTACTGTTAAAAGTGCTTCGACAGCTGAGGTCATTTCGCACGTAGGCCCCATCGGGAATAGAACCCAGGACCGCTTTCATTGAAGTCGAACGCGCTGTCCACTTGGCTATTCGGGAGCCTTTATGACAGATATATGAATTAAGCAAGAGCATGGTTTTCAATTCCTTTGTAGTACATGCTACAAACCTCCACTTCCAGTAAATTTTTAGTGATACCACTGTGCGGGAAGAAATGCATCAAATTCCGTTTCGTGACCCAGAGCGTTGATAATTTAGCATGCGATTTGAAAAAGAAATGCTCTTCCTCGAGCGAAGAGTCAATGCCCTATAACTAGAACCTTACTAAGCGGAAACGGACTACCCGTATGTTTGATAGTGAGTAAAAATCGAGCTCTCCTTTGGGTTCCAGAAGGTCGATAATCAAGGTAACCTACTCGGGACAGTCTCGACGATAGTGAGTTGACAGAGACAAGCCGAAGAGCAGTTTTTGTCGGGACGCTTCCTTGTTGAAGAAATCTATTACGGCTTCCCGAGTCTAACTATTAATAGGAAGACCCATTAACCTCATGGCACGTTTAACTTTCCGATCTATGCTAAACGCTGCTGCCTCGTTTTATAGAAGCACCACGCTTTTAGTCCAATCACAAGGCAAATTAGTTTGGAGAAATGGGTTTCTAACAGAATTAACAGAGAGTTTCATGTGGTAAAATATCGTAGAATTTTTCACACGCATACGCGTGATATTTCCATTTATTTTCATAAGATTCTTACTTGGAAAAATCACTATTCTTGCTAGTTAACCCTGATTTGCACCACCGAAGATCTCCAGGTTCGATTCCACGTCACTTCAGTCTTTTTCCTCTAATTTCGTGCACAAGTTTTAGCGATATTTTTGCATGAAAGATTAGATTTAATTCGCTCAATAGATTTAGGTAGGAGTAAACCCAGTCTCTGAAGATGAAGATGTTGAGTCATTAAAAACACCACAGGCAGATAAGATAGCGAGGGAACCAGGAAAAAAAAGACTATGGACTACCCGGTTCAAAATTTCAACTTTTCCGCGAACGATATGTGACAGCAATTTTTTGCGGAAATAGAACGTTGCATGCACCACCTGATACACCCCGGAAGGTAAACTAGCTGAGTGCGTAGTTTACGTCGATGTAGCTGCTAAGCAAAAATGCGATAACTTTCACCTAGATACGATTTTGCTTCACAACATCTGCGAAATATTCCGCCCGGAAGCATATCCTTCAACCAAAAAAAAACGATATTTATAGCGAAAAAATTCCACGTTCGAACGACGGGACATGCTCTTTACAAATCAGCGATATGCATGCTCATGGACGACCGGTTCCGAAACAGTTTCAAAATTTAACTGCTGGTTGGCGAGAAACTTCAAAAACCTGCTCCATCTTGCTTCGGATTTATTTACGTGTAAGTTACTTTCTGGCAATACCCACGTCCAAACTTCAACCTGTATAAATCGTCTTCCGTAAAATACGAGGGAGGCTCTAAAGTTTGCCGTGGATACCTTGGGCCATACCTCCGTAAATTATCTCTGAGAACTTTCAGCTCGCGAATTCACTGCGAGTGCCGCTGCTTCGTGATTGAAAATAGACGAAGATCATCGAGCGTTTGCTCTTTGAAAGAATTACCTTTTTATTGGAGACGAGCGGTAAATGTGGTTTGAATCGAACGCAGCACCCACCAGCAATTCCACTAAGTGTTGGAGAAAACATCCCTTTTCATAGGAAGACGCGGTCGTCGACCTTTGCAAAGAATCGAGCAGTATGAGACATAAAACCATAAACTAAGATATAAATCATGAATTTTCGAGTACGAATTTCTCATTGAGTGAAAATCTAGCGTGTGAGAATTTTACAGTCAGGAATCAAACGTGACTTTCGTATTAAGCCATACAACCACCGAATTAATTAAAAAAACACCATTCTAGGAATTAAATTCGTTAAATATCTTCAAGATACATTTACTATTTAATAGTCAATGAAATGGAAAAACTTCAAGAAGCAAAATATCTTTAAATTACGTCACTCGAAAAGAATGAGGAATTTTAATATGTAAGGTCTGTATAGCATTCAGCTAAAGGCTGGTTTGCAGAAAGAATGCTACCAGAGGGAAACGAAAACGTAAATATTATAAAATGACTCTATGAATAATACTTAAGAGGACATTCAATGAAGAGTGACCAAATGCCAGTTACTTAGCAACGAAAATGAACACGAAAAAGTAATTGAAAGATAAATGTTCCTCAATTCGGTACAAATACGAGACGGATGAAAAATATTCCATTCGTCTAGATATGGTAGCAGAAGGAAATTTATATAAAATGTAAAATTGATCAAAGTCTCCTCGCATAAAAATGCTCTTTCTTACGAAAGCAATTGATACCCCTAATCTCCTTCTCTTCTGATGTATATCTAAACGTCGCAAGATTATGCACTTATACCTTTCATCGTGGAATCTCCTTTCTTCTAAGCATCTCTTGAGCATAAATCACCGCTTGCTTTTACTGGTCTAAGTTAAAAATGGAGGCCGCGAACCTTTTGTTACTCAATCGAGTCGTGCTTCCTAGAGAGCTCACGTCATTATTACTTAAAAGACACGAGTCACGGAAATAAGCCGGCTGAATGGCAAGGAAAAGATCCACAATAGAGTGAGCGCGAAGGTCGAGGAGGACATACGTGAATCCGAAGGGGGAGGCGATGATGCGGGCGCATACTCAATGGCCGAATGTAAAATCATTTCCAACTTAACTTTCCCGAATAGAAAGAATTGTTGCCAGGATGGACGGATCGTAAAATCTGTTTACGACACTGCATAAGTTTTAGGAATTAAACTCTTTCTTTTGAAACTGAACAAAGTTGCGTCATGGTGCAAAGATATTGGGGATTTTAACTACAATTTTAAATAAATCACGAAAATATACCGCCAACTATTCCTAGACACGATTCGTTAGCAATATTAGTTTGAAATGGTAGCACCTAACATGGAGAAAGTTCATAGAGAAAGAAACGACTCTCTTTACACAAATGCAAGCATTTCTCCGATAATCAAGTAAAAGGATGTCATTATGTTTCACATAAAAATAATCTTTAATATACAGCAGCTATAATAAATAATAAACGTTGAAAAATAACATAGTCATTTTACCTACTTAAAAAAACAGTTTTACGGAGTTAAACAACCTCCGTTCATTTTAAAATTCTGGAATAATTCCTCCAACTTATATAGGCGCCAGGGTACGTAATGAATTTCTTATCGAGATTATATGCTATTTAGTCCTATTCCGCATTCCACGCTCGTAATTCCTCGGCATTTCCAAAATTGAAAGTTTCCGAACAATGGGAGCAATTTCTCTCCACTGACGTTTTACGATGCAAACAAATGTCACAAAGATCTCAACTCCCGAATATTAATTAACGACGAGAAGCTTATTACGCTACGCTGAATCGAACAGCAGGTTAAACAGTGGCAGAAAACGTGATCGCGGAGAGAGCACTATCAAAAGCACGCCCTTATCTCTTTCCACCGCTCATCATCTAATAGGTATATATAAGATAAGGAGCGAAGTTTTCCTCCATTGCGCACGCCAGCCAACTTCCTAAAGTAACGAAACCGAGTCTCCTCCCGACAATTAAACGCTCGGCGAAATTAACCGATGCGCCGACTTGGCAGTTCCTTCTGATTCCGCTTCGCCAAGTGCAGACTGCGAGTGTACATACGTTTGAGAACGACGTGCTTTCGTATGCTAAAGTATGTACGAAACTCGCTCCCGCGACAACGAGTCGTCCATAATTAAATAAGGTCCTATTTGAAGGAACATTGAGAATATGCTGGATTTTGCATCGTGTGCGGAGTCGCTGTGAATTATGAAATCTCTACGGTTGGAATGAGGAGATGCATACAAAACTTTCCTTGCGCAATAAAGGTGTATCGTGCACGTAGCGCCACGAAAGAGGAAAATTTCCATTTTCGCCGTATTTATGAAATTGCGGATATTACGATGGGAGTGTTAGAAAGGGGTCCCGAACTAAATACACAAGAGAAAAAAAGGAGATTTGGGGAAACAAAAAAGCAACTTCTACACCCTACCACATATTTCTGTCACCTGTTTCACAACTCCTAGTCATAATCAGGTCTTACATCGTCCTACCACGTTGCCAAGGCCTTATCTATGGATATCTATGGATTAAATAGTGTTCTACTCCATAATCTATTAGGCTAACATCCCAGATAGTTGACTTAAGCACTACGCAAGCGTAAAGTTTTTGAGTGACACGTGGCAGAATTTTACTTGCAATAAAAACCGCTTTGACGAAGGTAAACAGATTTTTTTCAGAAGACAATTCAGTGCCATTTTATCGTAGAATCCATCGTAGGAAAGTAATAATCAATTGAAAATTCTTCCCTTTTCGGAAAATATGCTATAATCGACTGCCACTAGCAATTCACAGGAAAATTTCTTAAATATATCAAACAGTGGTACTGTTGCGATCAATTATTTTAAATAAAAAAAATGAGATTCCACATTCCTGATACTCGAACATTATTCAGCCACCCTTAATTATGAGCCTAATACCGAAGTCATGAAGAGTTTTCTTGGAATTTGGATACGTAGAGTGACAAATCCAGAATAACCATAAAGCGATCAGAAAAATGATCGCACCTAAAAACCTACGTGAGAACAAAAAACGTCTCACCGACTCGGGATGAGTTTCGAAGCAAGAAACGCCAGGGCACAGTTGCAATCACTTCTAACCATTATCCACTCTTCGGTACAACTTGTTAAACGCTCCGAAGGCTACTCATATCTCACGTCGGGCGTTACATGCAAACAGACCGAGGAGCAGCAAAAGTCTCGCACCTGTACTAAACGGCAGTGAGTGATTTCCTTTTCAGCAACAGCCAGACGTTAAGCTGTCGACCAATAGCGAAAGTCGTGCGTTAACAGCTTCTCCCAACCGTAGAGCTTCGATCAGCGGTTACGACCGCAACAGGACCACAAAACAGGAGGATAGCTCTGCAGGAATATGGATCCAGAGAGGGCGGAGAGGAGGGACGTAAAGATGAAGCGCCGTAAAACGAGATGAGAAAAGCACGGGACGACAGCGGAAGAAAATAAACGATGAAGGAGTATTGCACAAACGGATCGTTTCGGAGTATTACACAAAACCACTTATTTTTAGAATGCAACTCATCGCATGACTTCACAAAGCGGAGCGAACGATATAGATGTCGGCAGCTATCGACCGATCGCCTGACCGAAATAGTGATTGCATTGTATCGATGTATGTGTCGCGTGCACGGAGCCGTGCCTTTTCGTCCTCCGCCTTATTTATGACGATACGCCAAACTTAAAATAACTTAAACTTAGATTCACTGCGGTGTTTCCCACGAAACACAAATTATGAAATGGGAAGTAAATCTTGTTATTTTCAGCAAACCCGTGGCTTGGGAACTACTATTTTACGACGGAGACCGACACAGTTGAGAGTAAGGCAGGTGATTCTATACTGATTCCATATAAGATGGATAATCAATTATTTCTTCTCTTTAATATAGTCAATACGTTCTGGAATAATAGTTATATTTTCGCTTTCGTCAGGTGAATACCGAAGAGCTCAACAATATAATAGCAGAAAAAAATCTTTAAAAAACACGTACTAACCTTTTTGTTAACTCTATGATCTACAGGTATAAGAAAACTTTGATAACTAAGAAAACAGTAAAGAGAAATTACACCATACCTGATTTTTCTATATTTAAAATATCTAATTATATATACGTGTATTCCAATATCACTAAAGATCGTTGTGGTCGCAGTTTCCTTCTTCGTGAATTGTGCATATTTGTTTAATTTTAAGGGGCAATTTAAAATGATAATTAGTAACCAATAATTCCGCAACCAAATTTGATTTCTTAAGATTTTTTGCTACAAATTGTTTAAATAAACAATAGCTTCGTATTTAGTTGATTTTCCTTCAATGGTTACTCATGGATGCATTAAGAAGTAAACAGACATATCCATTTCAACACTGCCTTATAATTAATGATATCAGATATCTATCTATTATTAAATAAAATTCTCATAATAATACTTTTGGTTTGATTCAACCTGTGCAACTCCAGACGCATATTCTGAGAATTACATGACCGAAGCAACAATTTCCTGCCCTCGGATAATTAAAACGTACCCGTGGATCCGATCCTCTCTCCTCGATACATTCTTTTCAGCCACAACAATACTTTCTCCGTCTCTATGCTACGGCACACGAGCAAGTAAAAACTGATACGATCGGAAGAACGAAGAAAAACTGAGGACGTATTCATCAACAGGGAATGAGAGAAACAAAGGGAAAGAAGACACGGTGGAGAAAATAGAAAGATAAAAGAGGAGGAGATGAGATGTAGCCAAGGTGGGAAGGGAGAGAGAGTGAAGGGAATGCTGGTCGATATCTGAGGGGAGGAGAAGAGAATAAGGGAGAGGGGTAGAGAGAAGATAGGAAGTCCCAGGCACCCCATAGCGCTCCCTCGGGACCTCCCTTGAGTCTTGCCGTCATCACCCACCACCTTTCCTCCCAATCCCGGGAAGAGACGGGAGGCTGGAGGAAGAAGGGAAAGAGGGGGAAATTTTGCAGTTTGAGATAGACCGAGCCCGAGGAGGAAATTACTTTTTTCCTCGACAATGGAATCCGTTTGAAAATGGGCCACTCGATAGAGCAAACAATCGATTTCTGCTAATGTATTCCAAAGGCACTCCGACTTTCTTAATTCCGAGGGAGCGGCACTTTGACGGTGGGAATGGGAAAGAGACGTAAATTGAATACTTTTGTGGAAGTGCGAAACTTTGGTTAAAATGGAGCTCGAAAGCTCAACTACGTGCTGTGAAAAATAGTAGAGACTGGAATAGACAAACGGTATACGTCAACCGACGGTTTTACAAGAAACAAGTTGATATTGGAGACACCGGCATTTTCTTCCGCTGGTAATCTTGTAAAAATCCAAATTACAATATATAAAGCACGGAAACCGGCTTACCTTTGACGCTACTCGAAAAAGGATTTCGTGCACGTGAATGGTAATATTATGATGTTTTGGTTTAAAATACCGGAAAAATAGTAAACATCTACGACCCTTAAGGTAAACAGACTATCTCGTTGTATAAAACATGGATATATTATTTTATTTCGAAGTTCAGAATTTCCATAAACTACCAATGCCTCGAATGTTTTCAGCTTCCATCGTTGTGTAGCTTAATACTTCAAAATAAAAATTTCGTATTAGAGTAGATTGGGCTATCCGTAACGGCTACTGTCTATACTTAAAGACTTGTCTTTCCCGAAGAGAAATGTTTAAAATCATAATAAAAACTTGGAATGCAAAGCAAAACTATCTCATTTATTTTAAAATATTGAACCTCAATTAAATTTTATTAAGAATTTCTACCTTCCAAGGCTAAGGATCTCATCTAAAATATCCACATAGAAATATTATTTCGCATAAATAAATGTCGAAAAAATTTATGCGTGAGCATAAATAGATATATAAATCGCACTTAGATCTAAATTGAAGAATTACATTTTGAGAAATTCTGCCACTGGACAGAGAAGACCTCATTCGAAAGATTGCCAATGAGAACCCTGAATACCGATGACCGCAACCGAAAACTCCGCATTCTGCGAAGGTTAATCGCACCACCGAGGACGAATCTTACCCAAGATTAAACCGAGAGTTACTCCAATTCTAAACTCCATTCGTATGCAGATACGACACAGAGGGAGATATTGCACGTGGTGCTAGGAATCGCATAGGGAGTTACTGCAGAGAATTCAGATCTGATAGAAGAGAGAGGGAGAGAAATGTAAGGGGAGAGGGCTTGGGAGAGGACAGGAGAAAGGGTGAAAGAGAGCGGTGGTCCGGAGCAGGGACGTGGAAGGGGTGAAATATATCTGCATAAAGTCGAATACTTCGCAAGTACGTCAGCGCACTCTTTCCCGCACAAAGCGAGCAAAAGCTTGCACAACATCTAGAAAATTAAACGAAGAGAAAAAACTCCGCCGAGATTTACATTAACGCGACCATTATTACGGGATTTTCCGGCAGCAAAAACACTGTCGAGATCCCGGTTTAATCACGTTCCTGCTGGAGATCCTCCCTTTTCTACACGTTCCACATCTTTTCGCGAGTAAAAACTTACTAAAAATGTACATCCATGACATTGATCCCAGCGGGTAGCATGCGCATTCAAGAGGTCGCAGCCTACTTGTGATGCTATCTCAATCAATATGCACCGAGAGACACACCGATGGGGAGATTAAAAAACCTCGCATTGACGTTGTGTGATGCAGAAAAACTACTTGCGTATTTGATTCGTTCGGCATTGCGCGATCGCCCGCTCCACAAATGGAACGCGAAACACAAGTATGTCGAGTGGTACAGCCGGCGTTTACCATTGGAGGTAAATGAAAATCGGGTCATCTCATTCGGACCGGCAGAGATGGGTAATTCCAGCGTGAACAACAATTAGCTAAAGCTGTCCTTCCCTGCATTTCGGACGTTTTCGGCGTTTAACCTTAGAAGGTCATGTCCGAAAAACCCATTCCGTCGCGGATGAGACAATTTACAGCGCTCTTTCCCAGCAGCCTAAGTTCCCGAAGACGTTCTCATACCCAAACACGTCAAACGTAAGGTGCACGAATAAATACACGGCACAAACATCAACAGAATGACGAGGAGGAAAATATTATTTAAAACAGATTACGAATAGTATTGTTAATTTAATGATGGGGGCGATACTTTATAGAAAAAAAAGAACCGCGAAATAAAATATTTCCGAAGACATTTATGGAACAAAGAAATCATGTTGATACGGCCCTCGCCTCAAGAGTATCGGACTCGATTCCTGGAGATTCTCAAGAAAAAGTCTCGTTTGGGTGGTTAAAAAACCATAAAATCAATCGATGTCAAACAATTTTACGCGATGACAGAAAGAACTTCTGTCTGAAAATGCCTCATGATAGTTAGAAATAACTTCAAGATTTCCACATGAATTATTTCGAAGTATTCTTACAAGAGCGTATTCATTTTGAAGGAAAATACGAAGTGCAAGATTGCCTATTTTAATTCCTACTTTTATCCGATTCGCTGACCGTAGATTGTATTGTAGTAAGGAGAATAGGCCCTATCTAAAAACTGCTGACACAATTATTGACACCTTATAAAATTTTAATTCATAAAATAATGCCATAAATTATAAATTTAGCGGCGATAAGGGTAAATTTTTCAATACGATTGCGCAATGTTAAAAGAAGAGACCGTCATAAATTTTCAGCATGTCTTGCGTCGAGCGAAATTCAATTCCGATGTTCACAAAATCTCTTTCAATCCCGTCAAATAACTCACACGTTACTCTCCATCTTCTCTGTCCGACGCCCTCAATAATCCGAAGATTAATGAAAACCTATCCAAAAATCCACAAAGAGTAAAAAATACCGAGTCGTTAGCGGCGGTCCCGCGAAATAAAACAGCACCTTCACCAGGAGAAAAAAAATTGTAATTCAAAAGAATCGACCGAGTGAATAAACCTCGCGTAACAGGGGTTACTTCTGGAAGGACATCCCGCCACCCAACCACAGCTTTTGTTCCACAAAAAAAAACGACCGATCACTCTATATTTGACTAAGTGCTATTGATTTCTATTCCACGTGCCAGTTACACGGCGGATAATCTGCGTTAGGGAGGGAGATCCGAAAAGGGGGCACGTCGGAACTGCAGAGGAACCGTACCCCTCGTAGGCCCAGGGCTTCGTCGAGGGCGTCCACGATCGCGCGACGCGTTGGACGAATCCCCTTTTCCCAGGAACCCACGGAAAATTCCCAGAATAAAAGCCTCTGAAACGCTCTCCGGTAATGGGAAATGCGACGGAATGGAACATCCTTGATCACCTGATCGAACTATGAGGGTGTGGTTTAACTCTTTCAAAGCCATAGCAAACGGGAGATAGAAACGGGAAAATTGGGGATGCATAGGGAAATGAAAGGGGAAATCCAGAGCTCTGCAGTAATAGGGTAGGGGTTTCGCAGGGGACAGAATAAGGGGGAGAATTGATATCCCCAGCCACGTCCTCTCTTGCGCGCACACACACACACAAGTACAAACTCCCTTTATCATGGGTTGATGGTTGGGTCATGGGTATTTGGGTCAGATAGAGAAAAGGGCGAAAAGTGGTTATAGTGAAGAAGATAGAAACTGTGAAGTCTAGAGGGGTGGAACTGGTAGGGAATGAGCGATGGTGTCAGTGGGGTAGATTTGGAAAGGGGAGACGACGGACAATGAGGGAGTGGTGGCCGGGTAAGAGGAGAGTTTGAGGGGGAATTTAAGAGAAGGGCGAGGGGGTTGGCGCGGGGGGGAGGAGCCAAGGGAAAGGGAAAAGGCCCCCCGATCGATCTGCTCTGCACTGCCTCCGCTCTCCCGGCCATCATGGACTCCCTCTTGAGCACTAGCCATTCCGGAGGTGGATTTCGTGTTACGAGAAGAGAAATATTGTTGAAAGCACGGATAAAGGGTAGGGAGAGAAGTTGAGGAACGTGTTTCCGATCCGTGACGTTCAAGTCACTTTCGTGTCCTTCTGAGGTCGCATCTGGTGGAGATCGAACTTTGTGGGAGGGTTCGATAGGTCGAAACTTCTGGGAGATGTCGCTCGAAGTGACACAATACCGAGAGTTCCAAAAGCCCCTATCGCGAGGTGCTCATACAAGGATATTTTAAGGAGGAATAAATTTCTCTTTTTTTGAGTTTCGACAACTACCAAAGAACCGAACGGTTTCAATAAAAGACGTTTCCTATTGGTATTCTTGAAATGGGTCGACAAAAAGTAATTTAGATTCGTATCATTTAAGGTTTGATTTCTATAAGAAACGTATCTCAGATCAGTAATAGCTAACGGCCACTGAAACTGAGCTATGGTTATATTGACAAATACGGTCATAAATCAGTAAGAGATAATTGGAGAAATTCTTGAAAATTCACAGTCACGACTTTAATGATTGGAAAACTTAATATTGATAGTTTTGGAGATAAGAGATGTTTTCCTAAAAACTCCCGCAAACAAAAATTNACATACGATATGCGTTTCCTCACACGCCAACTAAAGCTAGTAGAATATGAGTAAACTGAATGCGGGTGGAATGGATTAAATAAAGCGAATATGTGGCAAAACTGGAGAGAAATACAGAGAAATGATTGAAATGGAACTAAAAGAAAAGTTGATAAATAAGGCGTATGAGGAAGATGCGAAAAGAAGCAAAGGGAGAGGAAGACTGAAAAACCTGGGTGACTGGGACTCTAAACTTTAAGAGTTGGAAACAATTACAGATTACAAAAAAATTTAACATCGAAAATTAAGTACTTTTTCAATGTTAGAAATTAAAAATGTATATAAATATAACTAGTTGGTATCAAAAAATTGCGAAATTTGTTGAATGACATCCTTAAATTTGTTTGACAAACTTGCTTGATAGCGTAAAATTGATATGAATCCGAAAATAGAGTGCAGGTTATAACGAAAAAGACACTCCAAGCCCTATATAAAAGGCCACACTGATAAACTATTAAAAGAAAGTATGCTAATGAATGGCACGCCGTCTTCCTCCAACTTTTACGTCCCTTCCTTGCAGTACTACTTAAAGGCATTTTATATTTAAACCAGCTTACTACAGGCAGTGCTTTTATTGCCAATTCCGCCGTAACGGAGTTGGAACGCGTCACTCGTAATACCAAACTTCTTGGAAATATAAAACAAGGTAACGGAGGCCAGGGACATAATTTTGCAAATTACCGCAAAAACCGTTGTCCTCAGGATCAAGTGCTCACAGGAAGAGATAAAACGCCAATCAAAAACAGCGGAATATCTTAAAATCCGTACATCCATGTTAATGGATCTACAAACGTCCGTGACCTTATCAGTTTTCGAGCAACAACCTTACGCCCTACATACTCAACATTCAATAGCAGCGAGTTGCGCGCGTGTACCTAATTCCAGGCTTACCGAAGCAAGGATTGACTGATAAACGCATCTAATATGCGCGACGCATAGTAACTGCAATTACGCTCAATTCACATGCAAATGTATCATCTCCCGCTGAGCTTCAGTCACTCAAGTCCTTAGAAATGCTCTCGCGGCAATTCCAAGATTTAAGATTTCCGTTGAATCACAATTTCAATCTCTTGCTTACGGATTAATGGAATGCATACTTCTAGAAAATCATAGCTACGAATACAAGTTCCATTAGCAGAAATAATCACATATAATTCAACAGCGAAAAATGTTACATCTCACGCAGTTACTCAGAAATCACGATTTAAAATATTAATTTTTTTAGATTTTCCTTCGAAGACACCCAGATGGTAAGCATATTACCTCAGAGATTTGATTTTTCTCCTACCGTTTATGAACATTTTACCTTCAAACGTAAAACAATCTAACAAGAAAACTTAAATTTTATGTTAAATATTTATTAGAGGAAACAATTGGGTAGTAGACTTCATTTTTCCGCACATAAAACATCAACTGCGGATAAATTTTTAAAAGGTTAGAAAATTTAATTTTTTCCATTTAAGTGGCTCGAGATGTTATGGTAAAAGTATTCGCTGGAAAAGAGAGAAAGTACGTAGTGGTAAACTATGCTAAATTAACCGGATACAGTGAGCTTGAAAATAACTAACAAGAAGCCATATTTTTACCCTCCAAATCTATTTAGACTTTCAACCAATTTAATTCCATCTAAATATAGTTATTAACGAGTGCTTTGGAGTTTTCACTTTTCTAATGGATTAAAACAACAAAATACGTCACGAATGAAAGTATCAAACTCAACATAAACTCGCTGATTTCAGGCCTAGCTTCATTCCACTTTCCTGGTCGACCTGCATTACTGTGATGGGAATCCTTCTACTATTGCGACGTATGTTTCAAACTTAGTTTATATTTTTGGGTATTTCGAAGGAAACAGCCAATTCGTAAACATCTCGGATATGAATGCGGTTCAATCTGTACCCTAAATCACGCGTTTGCGGAAAGGAAAAAATTCTTCCCCAGATATTAATCGAGCTTGGCTCCAGATCTAGATCAGGATATGGCGGACATGGGAGTCACAGAGGCTAATGGGGCGATTCTCCTTACGGGAATGTTGCCAATTGGTGCGCGTTTATATAGTCCGATATCGCAGTTTCAAAAGGCACGTAGAAATGTAAAAGTGGATGTGTAACACGCTGAAGAGCGAGAGCTGAAGAAAGAGGGACATCGCTCATTGACCAATGAACTAGAACAGTATCCACCGAAAAAATGACTCTATAACCGTGTTATGAAACGCATGCCTCGCTGTACTAATCAATCATTATTCTCACTCGCTCTGATTCACCCTTTCGATACAAATTAGCAGAAATATTTTCACCGAAGACCGATCGGCAATCGATGCATCGATAAAAAAAACAGCTTATGAATCATTTCCAAAATATCGCGCCGCGGTTTCACGACATAAATCACGGATATCGCACCAATTCGAAGATCAAGATAATTCCGCAAAAATGTATGGATTTTACTTATCGGAGTTTCATTTCTCAATCAAGAAAGATGAGAAATGTGGACATTACAATTGATTCCCATGAACGAAATGACGAGCTCTGATCCGAGATTTAAACTATTTATGTTTAAAAACGTCAAACTGTACGACTTTATTTACCACAATACACCGATGTAGGTGTATTGTAGTATTGACAGCAAAGCTAATGAAATTTGCAATTATCACTTCGACGATAAACTCATTTCTCTTGATCAAAACGCACCATCAAAAATCATCGTCAAAAAACATCTTTAGGATAATATTATCCCAGTAATACATTCATTAGTTACATGTTTAGTGAAGAAGAATATGTGGAGCTTTTACATCAGGCTTACCCCCAAGGAGGTGGTTGAAGTGCTTAAGACCCCCAAGTTTCTACAAGTATTTATGCAGAACCAAATTCTCAAGGGTCAAAATATCAATATATCAACGAATATTTGGACGCTGAAAACACTTCTTTAAAGGCAATACTTTCAGATCATTCAATAAGTTCGCATTACAACGTAAATGGGAGATTATTATTAAGTTCAACCCCACAAGTGAAAATTCTGGATGCATCCCTGTTTTTGATACAATAAATACATACGATATGCGTTTCCTCACACGCCAACTAAAGCTAGTAGAATATGAGTAAACTGAATGCGGGTGGAATGGATTAAATAAAGCGAATATGTGGCAAAACTGGAGAGAAATACAGAGAAATGATTGAAATGGAACTAAAAGAAAAGTTGATAAACAAGGCGTATGAGGAAGATGCGAAAAGAAGCAAAGGGAGAGGAAGACTGAAAAACCTGGGTGACTGGGACTCTAAAGAAGAGAGATAATAAATTTAAAAATAACAGCATCTTATGAAAAGATGTTCGGATTCGTCCGAAGTAAAAATTGCACGAAAGGATATAAATATATATCGAGTGTCGTAAGAGAGACGTGCTTACCTTTAAAGGGATATAATTAGTTGACATAGGAAAGTGTATATCAAATTGAACTACTGAGAATTCAATAAATAATAATCGAGATGCAAACTCCTCAACCAAATATTTCAAGAAATACTAGAAACATGGAAAGACGAATTACTCTAAGTACTTTAACGTGTTCTGTAGAATTAATCATTCCGCTAAACATCAATTTTAATCATTACTTATTTTTATTTACTAGAACGTTACTTCGGAAAACTGAATTCGGTAACACTTGCATGCCATTCCTTCATGGTACATTTATAATAAACCTCCTTCCTTCCTTCTAACACATTGCAAACACCGATTGTATAAAAAAATACTAAATAAACTTATTTTAATATTGATTATTGTAAATTACTGCGTAGGTTTTAATAATTCACCAAAGGACGTGTTATACTCACAAAAGGTTTGTGAGAAAATGGCAATCTGTCCGATGCAGCCCGAGGCAGTCGAAGGGCTACATTCGGCTGAATAATTTACCAATTGCTGGGTGCAATTTTCTTCCTTTCATATTGATGAATCATGCTACCCTTAAAAGTGTATGCGAGTGGCGAGAGATGGAAAAAGAGACGAATGCTGCTAGAAGAAAGCTTTTTAAGAGATTGGAATTTCGGACGCATTATTTCCTCCGCTACTCGTGGATACTTACTAAACCGGACGTTTTCGCCGTCCTACAAAAATAATTGAATTACATTTCAATTTACTGCTGATGGAAAAATTCGAGAAGAGTATAATTGAAACTTTGGATAGAAATACCCTAGGAGAGGAACTAAAATTTCATAATTGCGAGGGGCTCAAAATCTTTTCCTCCGTTTCCTCTCTTAACGAATCAAAGAGCTGAGCCGGATTGTAATGGTACTCTCGGCGAAGTCCTTGATTGTAAAAAACAAAGCGCAAAACGACGGATTCTAGTGGACGATGAAAACGAACGAGAAGCCTTGGAACAGAGGTCGAAATGTATGCAGGGCTAAAACGAGATTCTAAGCATATATGGGAAAGAATTGTTGTATTCTCAGCTGTGCATCATTCTTGCGCTTTAATGGGAAATAAATAAGGACGGAGCTGGTGTCCGCGGGATTAAATATCCTTCGAGAAGAAATGAACGCAGAAGGGAATTAAATTCAGGCGAAAATATTCACGCGGAGTTGAATAGATGAAGTAGAGGCATGCGACTTTTTGTGCGATCTTACTCCCAGGGAGGACGAGGCACTTTTAATTGAATTGCTTTAAGACGTTACCTGAATTCGAAAAATTCGATGAAAAACGCATGAGCGAGATTCTTTTTCTCTTTCTGATTGATATAATTGTAACCTGAGTTTCCAAAAACACCCATTTAAGTTTTTAACGGTGAGGAAATTTTCAGACATAAGGAGAAGAGATAATGAGACAAAATTCCGCTTTCGAACTAACGTAATACAACTTTCGAACTAACGTAATACAACGCTAAAGAGAAAGTGGTACTATCTAGACTATTCATGAATAATAATGAACTAAGAAAACCTATTGTATTCACGAAATATGCAACTTAATAATTAATGGTATACATCAGATACTTTTCCATTACCATAAAAAACACGTTCGTAAAAGTACTGCTCGATACAACGCCTCCATCTGTGGTTTTTAATGTAGAGTATAACATCGATAGGCCCGGCTGCATGGAAGGAAACAACGGTAGTCAGCGCATATAAATAAAAACAAGAAGAGCATTCTTACCCAGGGACGATGAAGATTCCACAGAAAAGATGACCATGATGTAAATAGACTCCCACTTTAAAAACCGCCCGTGATGTCATTTTCCCGAAAGGGTGACTAAGTGCAAATGCGAATGCGAACGTCAGCAAGGATTTCACCTGGTACGGATTAAGTAATGACTAACATCTGCAGCCGAAGGTACTTTGTGAGCGGTCCATTGTTCTAAAACGAAGCGCGCTGGGCAAGAAAGTGGAGCTGTCGCTTCTGCAGAAGGAGGTGAGAACGACAGTTCGAAACGCCAAGAAGAATGCGGAGTAATTGTGGCAGAAGGCGAAAGACGCGGTAATGAAGAACTCTTCGGGCAAAAAACATGTCAAGGACTTTCGGCAAGGTGAGAATACGAAAACTGCTACCCATGAACACTCACAAGTATCTAAAGGTCATGAGTCAAGCATTGTGGATAAAAGGCCGTTATACTCGGTGGTCAAAGCACTTCAGGCCTTTCATAAAGACTCTTTCGAGAGTATATTCCAGTTGAAATTTTTAAATTCTCCTCTTGAATATCTATCATTGAGATTTCCGACTGGATACGAGTGAAAAATTTCTCATAATCGGGATTACACAAAGCGAATCCTTGGAACGTGGGTTGAGGTCAGTATAAATAAATTAAAAATTATGTTTCCCATTTTCTGAAAAAGCGACAACACGTATACACGTATTCACCAAGTATTTCTCGTAACCTTTTCAGAGAATCATGCTCAAATGAGTTCCCCGCGAATGTTACAGGGAATGATAAAAAATAATGCCATAAAGGGGAATTCTTCGAAGATAAAAATTAGCTTCGCCGTCGACAGTTATCAGTAAATAAATTGTTAAAGTGTTTTTAAAAAATAAAAATTAGATTTTTATCCTTAACCAATGTTTTAAAACAAATCGAGTCATATACAATCCATTACTGCTGGAATAATATACAACTATTTATCTTTCTATGTTTAACTATAGATAAAAAGAACTGCAACTAGCGCAGCAAGAAAATTGCTCTTTTGGTTCGGTAAACGACTAAATCGCTTCTTGGACTATTTTGTTTATTTGGAAATTCGGGAGAACATCGAACTGTTGGCGTCTTAAATATCAAATATCGACATTCATTCGTCTACCAGTAAAGTATTTCCTAGTTCTTTAAATGAGATGTTTAGAAGTAACTTCATCACTGAGACGAATGATTATTTCCATAGAGGAAAGAAAAATTTGACAGACTTTCTCCTTATGTGTTAGGGAAGTGAAAAATTCAAAAAGTCCAAATATTTCGCATTTTCTAAAGCAGTACGAGAAATTGAGAGAATTACTATACGTTGACCTATATACGTCGATTTTATTTCCTTTCGATGGAATAGTAAAGTTAAAATACAACTTCTGTAGACACTGTGAAGCGTAGTGAAACCACAAAAATATCGCTTTAATATTTATTTCGAATATAGACCACTTTACACATCAAAAAATTAAATTATAAAATCTTTGCGGTTGAAAGGTCTGACACATCTCTTGTAATGATGCGGTCAGGCTAGTGATTTAAGCTAAAAATTCAATGTTTAACTTCGGTTCTTCATTTATTCCGCAAAATTCAAGGAAAGAAATTATTATCCATGGCTTAGAACCATCTGGCTGATGAGTGGAACTGAGATTCTCGAATCCAGGTCTAAATAATTTAATTAAGGGGAGAGTACTCGCTGAAAGCGCTCGTCTAAATGGAAAAATACCACAAGACACGTCGGAAAACTCCCATTTGGAGGGAATGAAAAGAATTCCGGGGTTGGACTCGATGGGAGCGAAAATTTCTAATTTTCTAGTTCTTAATTGAGCCGAACCTCTTATTATCTAAAACGGGAAAGGTCAACGTCTTCGAAGATAACGCCGGGGCGACCCTAAGATGAATATGTGATCGGAACGCAGCTCAGCACGAGGGCACGAATCCTAGCGCTAGGACGAAGAGAAAAAATCTCGACGGCATTACATCCATTTTTATTGATCCGTGAGATTTGCTAACTCATCTTGAAGGATCGGAGGGCAGATTTCCAGGATTCAGCACAGCACTCAAAAATTAATCTCTCGATTACGCTACGGAAAGCTCGAAAAAATGTGGAAGCAAAATACCGTAAGGGGAATCCTGAAATCTAGGCAAGATTTAGTATTTTCCTTACTTTTTGGGAATCTTATGGTAAAAATCTTTTTTTATATCCATTTATAGATAATTGTAGCTGTTGTGAAAAGGTTAACCGCTGGTCTCCGGCCTTCATTCTTAACGCGAATGCAAGATTTTGAGTCAGCGAAGAATTTCATATAAAAGGCCAGTTTCAAAATTCCCTGAAACGTTAACCACATCACAGAACGAAATGTATTGTCACCTTGAAACATTTTTATTAATGCGATAAATTTCGAGATATCCTTCTAGTTTCTTTTCTATGAGAAGATTCGAAATATTCGAAACCATTGGAAATTCTACATTTCTGTACGAGACCTCGTAATTAGAGATTCACTTTAAGAATTTATACTTAACAACTTCTTGGAATAATTGAAAGCAGCAGATAATTAACAAAAATATTATCATAAAATCACACCGATAAAAATATATAATTGGAATGTTACACGGCGTTATTCATTTTACTTTTTCCAATTTTCACTCCCGTAAAGAAAAGAAATGAAATCGAAAATACCTTAAGTAAAACCGCTTCAACGATTACTCAACCTAGACCGAATACATAAAACGTGATCAAGTCACGAGGATCAAGAAACGACATAGAATGTTATGTAAATAAACAGAAGGACCTTTCCTTTGGCCGAAGGTCAAGCAGCAAATGCCTGCGCTGATAAAGAAGAGATATCCCAGCAACTCATTCATAGATAAGGGCATTTAATGAGGGATGTGTACAAGTATTGAACATGAGACGCGACTCAAACAGGGTCTGAGCACCGCTATGCGCCACTGCACCGAGATTAGAGCTTCATATTATTCTAGCAGGGCGAAAGCATATACATTCAAGTCACGCAACGCCCCTAGATTAGCTCTCGTTTCATCGATCTATTGCAGAATAAACGACGGGTTTCGGCAGAACTATGATGAACGAAAGAAACCAGACATATCACCACTCTAAAAGCGGTCTGATGTGCCAGATTCAAAAGGAAATAGTTTGAAATCAACCTTCCAATTTTTTCAACTGTCCTAAAAACAGCGGATTTCCTTGAGCAATTCGCTAGCTATGACTAAATAACTTCGCTTCCCTTGCGGGCTCGGTCGACGTTGCAAGAAATTTTAATTGGCGTCGTAAAAAGAAAACGGCGATTCTATAATTGTTTTGTTGAGAAGAAAATGAGTCTGGAAGCGGAGAGGGGGATAAAAGGCACGCTGAGACAAAGTAAATGTCTTAAAGAAAACGAATGGAGATGTTTTGGTTCTAAACTAGTAAACCAACAGGTTCCCTAGCGACAAACTATTTCAAGTCACGATAAATATACGAGTCTCGGCTCGGATGGACAGATGTTAAGGGAACAAATACAAATGTTTTAATTTCCTGTGGAACAGGGATGGACAAAATGCGACTCGGTTGACAATTAATTAGACCCAAGCTGTTCGAAAATGAGATCGAAATTTAACTAGAAATTGGCTATCGAAGCAGTCGATCTTCGTGATGTAGTGGTACATAATACGTAGCTCAAAAAAATGAAGAGCCAGGGGTCGTTAGAACATGTTATTTAGAAAAAAGCGAAATAGTACTCCTTATTGTCCGAAAATGGCCGTATAGAGACGTGATTTCAATTATAATAAAAAACTTTATGAGTGAATTATTTTTTTGGAACCATTTTACGTCATTAATCGTTTTCCTGTCGCTTTCAATCACATGTGACTGTTTACAACGAGCAGCATTATTAAACTGTAACATTCTGGGAAGGCATATCATTAATAGCACTACAAATTAGAAGCGGCTCGCCAATTGCTTCTACGTCTGGTTGATTTATGAATTTGCCCAACCTTCCCATCAGTTGAAGGAATGAGAGAATGGCAAGCTTACGAAAAATAACAAATCCACAAATCGTTTTCATTCGCAAAGATATGAGTATTGAATAAAATCATACATACCATCCACGCAATTCCCTTTTCGGGTTAGCAAGCCATTTTCAATGCTTATGATAAATCGTTATATTTCACTTCCTACAGCTATTTTGCATAAAACATCCATTTTTTACCAAATGCTTAAAAACGGCAAAATAGGGTAAAAAATCGACAATT
The DNA here is from genome assembly GCA_000376725.2 of Ladona fulva. NCBI lineage: Eukaryota > Metazoa > Arthropoda > Insecta > Odonata > Libellulidae > Ladona > Ladona fulva. The sequence goes on along the minus strand of KZ308337.1, from coordinate 982,069 downwards.
CAGAGCATTTCACATCCGGACGTTATCCAAGGGATAATGATGAAAATACTCTTCGCTCCATCTAACGAGGCATATCTGAACCCTTCGTCGGAACTTAATTGCGTATGAAATCTGTCCCGAAACTACATTAGGGCATGACAGGCGAAGTCACACGCACCCGTGCTCTTCAACGTATAACGATTTACCGAAGGGTGAGGATCTTCCTCCTTCAAATTCTTCCGTTCCGTATACCCAAGAGGATGGTTAATTGGAACGCAGGATGGCTCTATGCCACGAGGAGAGGAGCCAACTGGCTGCTCTGAACCAGGCCACTTCTTCGGTCACCGTCCGTAGAAACAAAGATTCGGAATTTCTCTACAAAAATAAGCGGACGATTCGCCAGGAAGATCGCTTTTTTGGTCCGGGAAACTCATAGCGTCCATACTCAATGAATGCCTGCGTCATCACTTTTACTGATTAAGTCCTCCGACTTAACCATGGCATTGCGCCAAACATGCGACGCTTTCAAAATCGGGGTTGCGTGTACCAACGTTTGGATAAACATCAATTGATTCGTCCGTTTTCCTCATCAGAAAAACATCTACAACGGGCAGACCGTAAAAAACGGGTTATTCTAATTGGATCTAGAAGACTGGGGAGGAATAAAACCGGCAAAACATCGTAACGAGGCTTAATCGCGACATTTTCAGTAGCAGCACGTGCGACGTTTGGAAAGGATATTTGTCATGCGTAGGTGGAATTTATTTTACATCTCCGTGGTTCGTGCGATGGACGGAGGGCATTAAAACCCCGAGACACACACTTTATGGGGATGAAATGCCGACTAGGTCTTCGCGAAATGTGATAGTGAGGTCAGAATGGGCAAGGAGACCACGCCCATCGCAACATTAGCCATCGATGACCTTTGAGACGAACGCATAGCTTCGATGGATGCGGACCAACGGAGCAGTAGGGAGTCTCCCAAAGGCCCTTTCTAGACGTATATTTGCGTATTGTCTCCAATACCTCAAGAAAAGCGTTTCTTATATCCAAATTGCATAGTTGACGATGAAGAATATTTGGGCCGTCATGAATGACGTAGTTTCCCGGTGGAGAATCAGAGAATTTTACGTCATTACTATTTCCCTCAATGCTGCTACATAACATATCTATAAATAACATGGCATATTGAACTGACTTTTTCGCTCTGAGATGAAACAAATATGTGTCAGATTATTTTTTAACTATGAAAATAACGAGTCAAGTTATATGATCTAAGTTCGTATTAAAAGGTTATATCATTATCATCATCAACCCAGACGGTTAAAAGCCAAATCCTACAAACTGGAAATGTGCTCGATAGACAAACTTTTCACAGATACACCGATAAATAAAATTGTTTTCGTTTTTGGTGGAACCTTATTACGTTAGTACTAAACTTTATACGCTTTTCCGTGAAAAGAAAACAGTTTACTTCAGGAAACCAATAATTATCAATCGACTGAATAAATTACTTTCCGACAGAGCCTACTTGATCAACGCGTCTATTGTTATCGACCTATTGATCATTGACGAGTAAGAGGTCTACTATCAGAATATACACAACTGAAATTTTCCTAAAGTACTCATATATAAATTAACAAGGGTTTTAGGTACTTGGTACGATAAGGCGTGCACCTAGGAGCAACCGGCCGGCAATTGGGAGACCCGGGTTCGAGTCCCGGTTCCGTCAGACTTTTTTCATGTCCGTTACTCCTGGGGTATAAATTAACAATTAACATATATAAATTGACAATTCAAAAATAGCTAACTTTTATTAATAACATTTTTAACTTAAATAACACGATTTATCTGATTATAGTTCACGGAAGCACGATAACGTTGCCAAGATAAAATGATACATAATTTAGATGAAGAAATGAAAAAGAAAAAATCTGCCGCAGCTTATCTAGATATACGAGTGTAATTTACGTTGATTGCAGCCTGAATCAACTCTGAATGAACCCGGTCTCAGACAAAACATCACTAATTAACAAAAATAATAGCAGTGTTAGATGCAGAGACAAAAATCTGCAGAAACTTTCACCGTAAGGTTAATTTCTAGTGACTGATAATACTCCTACATACAATCCAATAGCTTGGCCTCAACTCTGTCGTAGCTTTCCATTTCCAAATACCTACAAGACAAATAGAAATAATAATTCTACCTTTGCCACACAATTTTTATTCAACAACCACGATTTCATTATCATCACCTGAGGACGACCCAAATGGTTGAAACCATGGTTGTTGAATAAAAATTGTGTGGTAAAGGTAGAAGTATCATTTATATTTGACTCCTAGATACGCTGAAACATAACGCATACTTCTAAATAAACCACTAATGACAACATAAATCTCCTGCTAGAAAAAACCCAATTCCACTCCTTCAAACATCTGAATCCTCTTCCATCCAATATAATTAGGCTGGAAGGAGAGCAAAATATCTTCCTCGGGGTCCACAAAGAAATGAAGTTGTGCCAGAAGGGAAACAACCTGCATTCATCGCTCTAAATGTTCCTCCACGCCTCGAATACTGCTGATTATGGACCGAAGAGCCGATCGATACCTAAAACATCGACTTTCTTTCCAGAGAACAGCCCTCTGCGGAGCATTTTTTAACACTCCAGGTCCTCAGCTGTGCAGCGAAATGCCAACACTAAAAATGTCTCTGGTCTCCCCGTTTTCCCTTCCTCGCGTCGGTCGGAGCCAATCCACTTTCCGCCACTTCGTGCGTGGGTTTCCTCAATGGACGACTCTAACTAGCCGAGCAAACCGATTGATATACATATCCAAATAAAAAGCCGCTCTCGGACGCGAGGCGGGCAGCGGCGAGAAAGTGATGACTCCGACACGATTAGGGCGCTCGGAATAATAACGTTTCATTTGTGCCTCGACACTCTCTGCAATTGGGATGCGAGGAAACGAGGCGGGCAAATCTCTCGAACACGAGATCGAAATCTGTTTCGTCACATGAGCAGCAGAGGAATAGACCTGCTGACAGAAAATAAGTAACATTTTGCAATTTTCCTTCTATGGGGAGATATGATTTGTAAAGATTGTAATTAATATAATTACAATTTAAAGTAGAAATGTTTAATAATATGCAACAAACACAAGCAAATATAACGAACAAATACATCCATCCTACAACAAGAAAAAGCCCGGTTAGCCAGGATTCAAACCTAAGCCAAAGCATTCTTCAATTGTGGTCTTTCTTTTCTACCAATTCGTGTACAGAAATTTGAAAGAATAAGTCTACAGAGGCTTGGGAAACCACCTGAATTGAACCCGGGACTTCTTCAACCATAGACTGAAGCAAAACTAACCGAAATTTCCCAACCAAACAAAGATCCCTATGACTGATGAAAACCTTTATCAAGGTGAAACGACAAAGAAGATACAATTTGCATACGAAATCAAATGCTGTAGGACCAAGGTTCAATGAGTAGTTAACAAGCTTAGAGAACATTACGAGGGAAAAGATTTCATATTTTAGAAGAACTTTGGAAGGATTACTACGACTGACAGGATCTGTAGCACAGAAGAGGAAAATATAGCGTACTCAGTGTAATCAAAGTGGAACAACGAAGACGTTTATGCCGAAAATACACGTTTAGCGAGAAACAGCGCAAAGGCTTAGGTTATCCAATGGAGAAAAGCAGCTGAGATTAAAGGCAAGAAAATCAGCAAATGAAACAATAGTGGCAATTATTATATTAATTAAAGGACGTAATGATTACATTAGACTTGGATGGATTTATCGATTCACTGAATAAATTAAAACATCGAGTTTCTATGTAAACGCATGGCAGGACTTTGCGGAAAATTCACCCAAAATGGTCAAATTTTAAGAAAATCACTCAATTTTCTTTCCGTTTTACGACTCGTGCCTTGCTATACGGTTCGAACAACTTTCTGGTAAGAAAGAATCAAACATGAAGAGCTAAGCGATCTCCTCATTCAAGGATAGTCTATCCATCATCCTTGGTAGTTTTTTAAGAATAAATCAAACGGCAGAAAAACAAGCTGTTACAACAGAAAAATGAGAGATTATTGTAATCATCCAGAATCATACTTTAATGTCTTAAATATTTCATTCTACAAATAATACCACCTCCATGTCCCTTAAATTTGGGGAGAAAGAAGTCGACGATGTATTTTCACATCTTTCTGGTCTAAAAAATCAAAACCACGGAATTTCGCAATCCAAAATTTCCACGAACAATCATTCCTCCGAATCATTCAGGCCGCAAATAGACTATTTCAGCCTTTCCTCGGCGGCTTCCTCGACTCCAATTCAATTCCCTGCCGAAAAGCAAGCGGCCCACCCACCATCTCGCACTCCCATCTCCCAAAAGAAAAAAGAAACTCGCTCCTTCTTCCATTCATCCCTTGATTAAAACACGACCCGAATGTACGTAGGACTTCCCCCGCCCAGAAGTAAAAAAGAAGAAAACCTCTCGACGCGGTGCCGATAAAGTGAGACGAGCACCCGACTCGGAAAACATTTTCAATTTCGACTTCCCGTTTGCATACACCTTCGCTCAAAATAGAATTCTCGCACGAGCGTAAGGAGATCGACGTACTTCTTAATGGGTTACTTTTTCTGTGAGGTTAAAAGGCTTGGACCGCCAAAAGGGGAAAAGGAAAGAGGGCGAACGTTGTATAAAAACAGCAGGGAAACGAATGAGGGATGGTTTCTTAATACTAACGCTGGTGGAGGAGATATTTCAGTTAAAGTGATGTCTCTAAGAAGTTTGGCTGACACGAGTTTTGGAGGATGGGGAGCGCTAATTAGGCAGCTGTCCACGTGCTCGGCAGCGTTCGCAACGTCTCGAGACGAATTAACGCGGACTTCGCATCTGGAAGGGAAAAAATATCGTTTCTAATCGTCTTTGGAAGGGCATATAGCACATTTTGGCCCCGGATAAACGAGGTTTCACGAATAACGAGAACGAAAACGGTTACGTGAGGAATGATTAACTTTTTTCCCGTAGTGCGACCCCTGAACAATATAACTTGACGTCACCACCTCTGTTAACATCTAGAAAGTAGGGCTTTTATCTAGGCAATGAAAATATTGCGGATGGTAACAACTTATCAGTCGTAACCCAGTACCGAGAGGCCTCGGACTGTAGCGGTAAAAGCATTCGCCTGCCACGCAGATGGCTAGGGTTCAAACCCAAGCTATGACTTATCATCTGCCAGCCTTTTTCCCGACAGATCGACGCAGGCTGCAAAGCTAAATAGCGGCGGTAAAACTCTCGGCAAAAATAGAAGGTATAAGCGTAGCGCTGGACGAATTATCTTCATTTAATGCTGTTATGCTAGGTAAGTAATGGGAGGCCTAATCTGCTAACAACTGAAACCATTGATACGCTATTAATGGGATATTATTATTATATCTTACGCTGCGTTCTTATAGAGAGGGTCTGTAAACGTAAGACGTTTGTAACGTAAAAGGCTTATGGGTGATGGTTGGTCGCAGAAGGATAATCTTACACTCTTAAACAGATGAATATATGATTGTTGTTTTATCTATTTGTGAGATGATTATGTTTTATGACAATTAGAGAATGCAAATACAAAGTATTTAATCGTGTGAAACAGAGAAAAAAGATAGGAAATGACAGGCTTTTCTCATACCCACCAAATCATCGGTACCTATAGAATTTCACTGCATCCTAGGTTGAAATGGAAAGTAAGAACATTGAACCTGTTAATTATAGGACTGAAAGTCATTACTTTCCCACCATCTTACCCAGATAAGAAATAAATACAACCTATGAATCTATAATTTTGAAGGAGAACTTCGCCTCCTCCGTTCTTAAAATTCACAAGCTGCCAACCAAATCATCAATTTACACTCCTGTTAGATTAAATACCGAGTTACTGTTATCCCAAAGTAAAATCTTAAGACAAACTTCCAGCAAGGGGAACATGAGACACGAAGAGAATTCACTCACCTAAGAACGAGCTTCTCAGTGAGACAGTCATTCTTTAAGATTTACTTGATATCCGACCTAACTGTGGTGTACCGTTCGCTCAATAAATGGAAATTATATAAATCAGCCCTAACCTTTCTAGTCCACAAATTACTTCTTTCCTCGCGTTATCTGATTGGCCTAAGTAGCTGATTAGAAGCATACATCTTCCGAGATTTTACTATCTCTGAATTTATAGAGAAAGTGAAACGTGCGTTTTGGTTCTCATCGAACGATTCTCATCCAAAAATTGGAAGCGTCTTGGAAACGCTGATTTATTTCTCGTAAAAATTCTACAAATTAGGACACAGGACCTTTTAAACACAGGAGTTAGTCTTTTCCACAAAATATAAGACGATTTTTTCGTCACAGAATACGAGAAGTACACTATAGAACATTTCTATATGCAGGATTCTTCGCTTAGAAAAGAAGGAAAAAATACTCAAAAATCAAACAAAATCACAAAAAAGTAAAGTCCTCTCGTAAGATGAATCCCGTAAAACCAGCAACGTGTCTTAAGCATTCCAGAATATCAAACTGAACCCGCATTCTTTGATAGTCATAACATGTGATCTTGGAGAAAGAGTCGGAATCGGACAAAAAAGAACGATTCGAATGAGAAAAAGACACCGTCAGCGGCACTCGCGATGCTGATACTGACAACCCACAGGCAAGGAGAGGAGCGAAAAAGTAGTGGGCGAAGAATAACCAAGAGCCTAAAATGGAAGCTACATTAGTTCGCTGGCAGATGCCAAGGCCTGTGTGTGCCAGGCTTGAGGAGGTTATAAATAAAAAGCGTTTCCTAAAAGTCAACACTGAGTATGATGGTTGGTGCAGCATACTCGTTGAACTTTCATTTCGACCCCGAGATAAAAAAAAGAGAGCCGAGAGAAGCAGTTCAGAGGATAAACAGCAAAGGCCTAGGGGAAGGGAATGTTATTCCCTCGAGGTTGGATGGGAAGACGGTGTTCTTGCACCTTCGATATTGGAAGACGAGAAAACGACCGGGGAGTAAGAAAAGTGTTCAGAGAATAGGAAAGAAACCATCCGAGGAAAAAAATGTGGAAAAAGGCTAGACAAAAACCAAGTCACTCGCACCAACATCGATTAGGGGAAATAATTTCCAAAGTTTCAACGTTAAATCATGTCCTTAACTTCGCTAATGAAAAATACCACAAAATGTTCCAAGTAAGTTTACAATTAATACATTACTTAACGACCAAATCGGAGAAAGTTTCATTGGAATCCATGAATAATCTCTGAATAACTACCTCAGCCTATATGTAATGTTTTATTTCCAATATCACGGTCAGTTCGTCCTTTAACTTGCTTTGAAGAGAAAACATTTCACACTTTTTTTCTTCAAAAGCTATTTCGAAATTTTATTTTACGATTGTAAAGAACCTATGTGATAAACCCCAACGGCTAAAATATTTAGTGCTCTCATAAAATCGGAAAAATCCGTTTCCCTACGGCGTTTTTAAAGGAATTCCTCGACATTCTAAACTAGAGTTGGCTGACCAACGGTGTATCCGCTAAGAGCGACGCGTTACATGTTACGCATTGAACGCAGAGAAGAAAGTGAAGTTATTACTCATTCACATACATTAGCACGCTCACTTACATAACATAACCTACCACTAAATTCTAGACAGCGCATTTATTATAGTTTATTATTATAATTTACGGAGATTTATTGTGACTTGTGCCGCAAATTATACATTGTAGTTTGAATGGTGCATGTCAACGAAAAGTGAAAATATATCGACGCTGGAACTATAAAGGCCACCTCTGTTCTAAACGAATGGGTTATTTTGAATGGGAATGGTGCAGTTCGCCAAAGTTAGCGATGATTAATACCCGAGCATTGAGAATATCTGTACGCCGCAGAAAGACCAATTGAGAGGGATTCTGGTATCGCATTTTCGGAGTAGATGAACAAATAACGGCTTACTTTTGAAACAGGAAGGGCACCCAAGTTCCTGCAATCGATAATTTGTATCATCGGTTTCCGCTGGTTCTACTTTAAAGAAGAGCAGAATCGCATGTTTAACCTTTTGGGAGTTGCAGGGAGAAAATACAAAGAAAGGAAAGAGGAGAAAAGGATACGTATTTCAAGGCAGATACAGAGGGAGGAAATTGAACGGAAGCGCAGGCGGGCAAATATATTTCGCAGGAAGATATCACGAAGCTCGGCTTTAGGGAAGAGGTATTAATAAATAAGGACGTTTTCCGGCTCAGTTATAGCCCTGTGGTATCGTGAAATTCGTTAAACACCCGAATCTGAAACCATCATGCGGAAACATTCTGGATAGCGTCGAGCATATACAATATGAACGACTTCAGTGGGCGAAATTGTGACCACAGATTTTTCTAATTAAAGATTCTGATTCCACCATTGAAGGCATTGTAAAAAAATTATGTAATATATTTAAGTTAGGGTTGTAAAACTAGGAACTGGTGGAAAAAAAATAAGAAATACGATGAAATGCTTCCTTTTGTAGAGAAAAACAACTGACACATTACGTAATAGAAATATATTTCTACTGCAGGAATACAAACACAAAGAAAAATCAAGATAATAATAACAGCAATAAAATAATTTCAACAATTTACTATTACTTACTTCATATTCCAAGGAATAATAAGTATGAAAGTTAGTGACTTGACTGGAACTCAAACCCAGGTCTCCCACTTTCTGAACAGGCATTGTAACCACTGAATTACGTACCATACCGCATCGCATACCGTATGGCGCGGCACGATAGTTCATTGGTTAGAATACCCGTTCAGAAAGTGGGAGACCTGGGTTCGAGTCTCAGTCAAGTCGCTATTTTAAACACTTGATATACCTTGGCATCTAATCACATGGCTTTACCGTGCAAAGTAAATACACCTCTCCTCATTACTTTATATTATTAACTATTTTATATTAATTTATATTTTAATAGCTAGCAATGGTTACCTTGATGGTAGACGTTTCAATTATTATTCAGATCAGATTCTTCAGATCCTTCAGGAGAATATATTGTTTTTTTCCCTCCATAGCTCATGTGCTGATGTAATTATTATTTACATTAACATTCGAAGATAAAGAACATAAGGTTCAAGTTTCGTGGACTCTTTCGTATCCACAGAAAATTTGAGGATGAAAATGAACTCATACTCCCTTATCCAAAAAATTTTATTATTTCCTTCTTTTGTTTTCGTAGATTACTATAAATCTTAGAACGCCATACGAGGTTAGCTGGAAGAGAGGCCATTATGGGCTCCATTTCGCCAATAAAGGGTTTATCTATCAATCTATCATACTTCAACCCTCGTACCACCCAAAATACCTTCGGAAAATCTCGAAAAATTTTTCGTGGGACTGACATAAGATTATGAAAGAGATAGTGGAAGAAAGTGGAGAAAATATTAAAAGCCAAGGGGTATAATTACCGACCTAATGACCGTATTGATCCAAAAGCAGAAAGGAAAAACATAATTGAAGGCTGGTGGAAAAGAATCGTAGAAACAGCGGTCGGAATGGGAGAAAACCTATTTGGTTCGTCTACTTCGGAATGGGGGCGGGGCTCATTCAGCAAACGTCTTTTTTTCCTCAGAAGCACGGAAGGGAAGAGGCAACCAGCGCAGTAGGATACGTCTTAAGGTCCGTTGCTGCGGTGGTACCGCTAGGATTGCCTTAGCTATAATCGATCCGAGTTTCCGCCTTCGACCGGTTAAAACAAAGTGAATTTGTCGGTGATGTAACGACGGTGCTCCACTTAGAGCGATCTCCAAAGCGAACCAATTCCCTAACCTACTCGTACGTAGAGACTGCAAACAGGTTTGAAAAATAAAGGGTTATCTAGGAAACGTCCGTGTTCTAGGGGTAATGAAACGCACGAGAAGGAATGCGCTTACGTTGAAGCGTTCTAAGGACAGCCTACCGCTATCTTTGGTCATTATTCAAGAGCATTCCAACACCTACTACATTGAGTTTTTGAGGCAGGTGGAATATTAATTGAAAGCGATTTTCGACGACGGATTACGCCATCGTTGGTAGCAATTGTCTTAGGAATTCATCGGATTCCAAGAAGAATTTCAGCATTTATATCGCTACTTAACCAAGTATTTGAAAAATATCAAGTATAACCGTCAGACTTTTTTCATGTCCGTTTCTCCTTGGGAACTTTCATACACATTATCGTCGATGTATCGCTGCTTTCTTGCGCTGAAAAATTTAGTCGATAAGCTGTGACCATTAATGAAGCTAAAAATAATAGTTAAACAACCATAGCACAGCCTCACAGATAGAATAAAAGCGATTAAGCAATAAACACTCATTTAATTAGCTAGAATTACTTAGTCTCCACTATTTAGTAGTACCAAATAATCCAGGAACATTGCAAAACCAGCTTTCTTCCAAATTTAATACATATATACAAATTAATTAAAGGGTGACATTCCCGCAGTCTCAATCATTACTTCGGAAAGGCAATTCATTTTTCCTCACAATTCTATGACTCTGCCATGGAAATTATAGCAGTCGCATCTCTGTAGAGAATCCAAAATTATAAGCCATACATGGTTAGAATATGGTGCGAAGAGGCATATGCCACCTTCAACATCATAATTATGATAAAGATATCTTTGAATCAAAAAATGTTCGTGCCCCCCTTATGAAAATACCTACAGACGCTACTGTACAAACGTATTATGGTATAAAATTTATTTCTGATTGAGCTATAATATCAAATCCCGTTTGAAAGGAAGAGCTCATAGGAATTGCTCATATCTGCCGCTGAATCAATACACGGAGGACACAATCCGCTTCTGAAAAGATACACGTAACGATAAGGCGTGCCTGACGCCAAAGACATGCCGCACGACCTGATTCGACGATCACATGACCAATGCGGTAATTATTCTTCGATTGCGAGGGCACTGGAGATTGGATTTCATCTAGAGCATACACTTCTGAGCAACTCCATCCAGTGAAAGTGCTCCATCACAACGACCTAACAAATAACCGCATATCTCAGCTGGCGGCCGAACTGGTTACTTGAATGAAAAATTCGCGATTTATGAACCGGAGTCTAATTAAGGTTAAAATGCCGGCATTTCTCATATTCCGCGGGAGATAGATTACCGCATGGACGGCAAATAAAGGCGAAACTACGTGGACTGTACTTTGATCCGAGTCATGCAGACGAATTAATCAAGTCCTAGCATCCATTACATTAATACGTTGTTATATGCGCTCTTCGAGGACGACAAATCCTCTGCTAACAGCAAATTAGCTCCACAGCATTTGCTGTTCTCCAGAGGTTCTCCCTTCTCTTCAGTGCGTTATTAAGCTAATAGCGGAAGTTCGAATTTGAAACTGAACGCGAAACTGCCATTCCCAAGGGTTACCAATCACTGATTTATTGATGAAGACTGATTCCGGGAATGCTGAAATGGATTTCTACTCGGTCAATAAGGCTAATCTTCATACCGTGCTAGTTATAAATATTGATGTACATCGGAGCCTCTTAACTTTCCGCTGAAGCGTCCAATGTCAGCAGTATAGAAAAACCTCTAAGCCCTTTTAGGGATTGGGGATTGGAATTTAGCATAAAAAATTTAAACAATCGTAATTAACGATTTAATTCGAAAAATTGTGACAGCTAAGCGTCTTTAATAAATTAAGGGATTTTTCCTTAGGATTCCAGAAGATACTAGGTATCAAACTACCCTCATGCCTGCCTCAAACTTACATCTAAAAAGAGGACTTCGTTTCCGTATTCCAGTGAAAGTTACGAGAATATTCAGAGGAAAACATTCCTCCGCTGAAAATCAGTCGGAAACAACTGCGTCATCGTTTCACGCAGTGAAATTGTTCTGTTTAGGTAACACCATACAATACATGCAAAGATTCCACGATAAAAATTAAACGCAAAACAACCTGCAATTAAGCCATTGCAATTGATAACGGTATCACCGTCGAAACAGGCTATTTTACATTTTTATAAAGGAACCTGCGTGTGTGTGTAATTATATGCATTGTGTGTTAAGCATGGAATATAATCGGATCCAACAACTATCGTGAATTTCCCTGATTTTCATTTGGCCTTTTGGAAAAGTTGGGTACAGCCGCCTGACTGCGTATAAATGAGGGACAATATACAGAGCACGCCCCGGCTAACCCACATAAATTAGGGAAAGAATTAATCGGGCCCCGTGAATGGCTCATACAAACATAGTCGATTTGCAAACAAGGAACAGACCACGACCGGAGTCCTTCATACAGTTTCCGCGCCGATATCGAGGGCGCACGTTCCATTTCAACAACAAGAGCGATAGATCGACCCAAATCGATTCAAATCGAATAAGCCACCGAGAATGGAGGACGGAATTTTGTTTATCCATCCGAGGCAGACGAGACAACCTTCTAGTGCAGCGCAAACAATGGTCCCGATGCCATTACGACCCCACCCCACCGGGAGGACTTGGAGGGACCGTGACATAAGCATCGGAGGGAAAAAAACAAAGAAGAAGCATTTCCTATGCCACACTCCCGCACCTGCAAAACACGCTAACACCCACCGACTGCGGCGCGGCGGTGAGTGACACTGAAAACTCGCCCAAATTCGAATGCATTACGTCACGTGACCTTGCGTCACAATGTTTTTGAGCGGGCCTCTGGCGCAGATCCCCTCCCTTCCTAGGCCGCTACGCCAGGGGATGGTCGAAAATCGAGGCGCGGTAGGGACGGGAAAGGGTGAAGCGTGGGGAAGGATCCCGCGTCCTTTGTAGAGGGAGAAACCCGTGCAAAGAGGAGCGGGGCCGCTCCTGCTGCCTCGGCAAAAGCAGCATTGCGCGGGGGGGCGGAAGAAGTGGGGCAGTCGATAACTCGGGCGAAGCTGCGTCTCCCACCGCCGTGTGTTACTTCCATCTTCCCCTCCGTGATTCCCTCACGCCCTGGCTCTAAAATAAAAGCCCTTTCCCCTTCTCCGGCGACCACCGGCGCTCCGATGCCGCAAAACCGCATTTTATTGAATTAGGGAGGAGAATGGGAGCCGATCGAGGAATTATGAAAATGCCCCGAATTAACGCTCGATCTACGGGATGGAAGGGTTGATTGAGTGACGATGGTATACGTTCCGGTGTCTGACAGGCTTTGAATGGTGGACAAAAATGTATCCGCAGGTTAAATAAACCATGGTTTTAATTGCATAGCGGCGGGGCTGAAGGTAGTCAAGGGAGGATAGGGATTTTTTCCTACCGGGGGCAGTGTTTACTCCGTACGACAGCAAATACAACCGTAGATACTCTGTCTCGCGCCAAAAGTTCAATCGACATCTGGCCCTGATATAAAATACTGGAACCTTGTAAGCTACAAATCCTGGCAATTCCTGAACGAAGCATATAGAGAATATAAAAATATTCATAAACAGGTCTAAGAATATTTTTACTTTCTCCACGTAAATCAATAATTTTGAGGTCTAATGAGACTTAAATACACCGAATAAACATCTACATCTACTTAAGTACCCAGCAAGCCGCCTTTCGGCGTGTGGCAGGGGGTCCAAGCACCATGACTCTACTTCAATAATCGATTTTTTCGCGTATCGTTCGCGGAAACAATGAATTCTTGAAACGACTTGTTCTAGCATCTATTTCTCTGATTTTCCTCGCAGTATCAGAACGGCCTATATAACATGGAGGACGCATTATGTCAGCTACATCATCTGTGAACGTGCTTTCTCTAAATTTATTAAGTAGATTTATCCTTTGTTTACGCCTTCTATCTTCTAAAGATTCCCATCCCGCGTCCTGAAGCATTTGCGTAGCTCTCACTGACTTGTCGTAACAATTCTTTACAAAACGTATCGCCTTTTGCTGTACTTTTTCTAATTTCAAAAATACAATACTTTTCTGCAGGGTCCCATACACTACACGCATATTCCAGGTGAGGCCTGACCAACGCAACGTAACATTGCTCACGGACTTTTTCTTAAGCGCTCGTCCACATATATTACGGATGTAGGTTCCCCTAGGTTAAAGTCGTCATTGCTATTATTATGAGAGAATCGCGAAGGATTACGAGTCCTCCAAACGTCTAGACAAATGCGTAACCTCGGACTTCCTCTGATTCGTCACTCCATCTTTTTTGGAGCCATCCCTACTCTGAAAACATCATTTCCAACATTTCCCTTTTGTTTTTCCAACATAAATCCACGATTTTTTCCCCTCTCAAAACCTTACCCTCCATTTCTTAATTGATGCGTTCTATGCACATTCGTCTAACTTAGGTCTTACCCTCAAATCAAATAATATTGAACTATCATTTCCGTAGCCTATAATCATACTTACGTAAAAATTGTCCCTGTAATTGCACAAACGACAAAATATATTATTTAAATAGGGGAAATCTCCAATCTCGCGTGACAATAACGACCGATCGATGGCATTCCTATAAAAACGACATTGAAAATGAGATTCAAGGTGTCATGACAGCGGTAGTTCACGCGACGTCCACGGAATGACCTAAGGTCGCCTGCAGGACACCAATATATAAATATCTTCCTTTTCCCGAACCGGAATTCGTCATTATCGAAGCATACCGGTCGCGAAAATAGCCCGATCCTCGGCGATTACCGCGACTTCTGCGTGACAATGGCAACCGTGATGGCGTGACGACGTTATCACGGAGGCAACTGGCAAGAAAAACCTGAAACAGTCCTTTACATTTTCACTACTTTCAATCCATAATAACTTCTTACCAATTTCACAAAAAAATACAAGAGAGCATTTACGAGCGAGGGGAAATAAATTTCGGCCGGGATGAATCTTATCGCCAATTACTAATTTGAACATGAAGACCTTCGAATTTCTAACTGGAGGAAAGTTTTACCACGAGATCACGCGAGATTCATTCGGAGTTTAAGATAAATATGGAATTAGCCTCTACAGTAAGATTGAAGTGACTTTTATCAACACGTCACTAAAGAACATTTTTCATTCGAAGTCGACCATTTACACCCCTTTTCTTCAGGGTATGCTCAGATAAAAATGGCTAGAGAAAATGTAGAGCCTCGGATGTTTTACTTAATTAACAACGCCCATCCTTTTACGATAAGGGATCCCATCAAGGAGTACGAGGTACAACATACCTATAAGTAACTTTGAAATATCTCACTTAAGATTAGAAACCATTCAGAGAAATTGTAACCTTTGTAATACAGCCTTCAAGTTCTATAATATCTACTAAAAAGGCCATAATTCGGATCGAATGCTCTATGCATTAGATAAGCGGTCCGCTGAGAGATAAATATTAATCAAGAAGACAAATTAAAATTATTTCTCTAAACATATATAATTCATTACATACCATTAGAAGAAAAAATAATACTTAAGTTTATCTAGCCAGAAACGATTTAAAAATAAAAAATTAATTCTTAACGCATTTCGTAGGGATTATTTGAATATCCGATACAACCTTGGAATGGGAGATGAAACTACTTAATACCTATTTTTTGCTTATCTTTTCATCACAACAGCGGAAAGTTAGAAGATTTATACGAAAATTAGTAAGCAAAATTACAAGATATTTTAGTATACATAATTGCGAGGCAACTCGAGGAACAATACTTTCCTTTTTACTACGGCTGTTGGTTCATCTTGAACGCAGTACCTGAAAACTATCACAAAAATACCTCTTTAAGTTCAGCTTCACGTGGCAGATAACAATTCAGGAATGAGCGAATCGTGCTACATGAGGTACTACTGTATTTGGAACCAATAGCTCAGGAGATGAAATATTGTAAACAGCTTAAAATACTGAGAAAATAATGCGCAGAATGCTTTCTGCAGTATGCATCTCGCTAAAGCGAACAATCGTACGAGATAAGGAGCAGTTGAAAGCCTTCCTCTGAAGAAAAATTAATTTCCATTGATTAACTTGTGACTTGATATTTACATTTGTTATACTGTATTAATTTACGCAAGTTGAGAACAAACCTTCCCGTGACAACGTGGAATCTGACCTAGGACAACTTCAGAACCCAACCTTAACGGCACTTAAGAGTAACAGATTCGGCAGACAGAAAAACTACAGTATCTACTGCAAAATGCACGAGATAAAAACGCGCACAAATCACTACATTCCCACAATTCCGGATTCCAGCATTCCTGCATCGAAAACGAAAGCCACAAGCCTCAGAAATGGTCTAATTCCGCTTTTAATTCAACCATGGCGCAATTAACGATACCTGCGTATCTCGAATATAGGTCGTAACTATCGATCGCCCCGCTCCACGTGCCGCTCCTTGGCCAAGAACTCCGCACTGCAACGCTCGATTCAAATTTTTGAAACTCCGAGAGCGGAGAGGAGCGTGGCCTTCGCAACCCCTTCTAGACAAATTACCACCACTCAACACCTCGATACCCTGGAGTCGGTTATTTGAGCGAGAACAAACAACAACAGCTCGTTTAGCGAGGAGAATGAAAAACGAAGGGTCCGAAATGCGCATGCAGTGGTTGCACGCCTCGGTATTGCCCTTGGAGGAGTGTTTGATGCGGCATATTGCGCGCAGCTGCTTGTTATTTTAACTTTCACCGCTCGGCCCTCGAATTTGCTTAAGAAGCGCTATATCTAAGACGCTGCACTAAGGAATATTCCTGTCACTCTCTTTTCTTAACGTCAACACTACCAAGAACTTCATTTCAATCTGAGCCTTCCTTTACTCTTACTGAAATAAACAGGAATTTTCGCAGAACTGCTCCAATAGCCCTTCCCTGAAAACCTTTTCCTTTTTAGGAGAAATATGCTTGTTTCATAAAGTTATGTAGATGCAGAACTTGGTTCTAAAATGCCGAGACGAAGTACGAAAGAAAGAAAGAACTTTTCTTGGTAAGCGACGTAATCTGCACTACTTGAGCCCTAGGAACGCCACGGTAGTAATGAAGTACTATCAGGATCCGTGAAAAATCTAATACGATCCTATGTAATGGTATAAGTGAAAACGGCAAACTTAATTCTATTCTAGTTCATCCTAGGGGATTGCGCTTAGCTATTAAATTAAAAATTGTAAATAATTATTTCGTTTAACGTGATTTATTATAGGTTAATATGGAATGTGCTTTATAATGCTGCCACCCAGCCTAAAATCTTACTGCGACGGCAAATCAATGACAATAACTAAAATGTCGACGAAGACATACTTCAAGTTGAATAACTAGTGATAACAGTAGTATATATTCATTAAAGGCAGTAGGTAAAAGGCTTTATACCTCACTGCGACTTACAAAGAAAAGGTAGACGAAATACAGAATTTTGGTTTTTGAAATTTTGGTGAGACCTACTTTTAAGCTCAATTTCGAAAGAAGCCATAAGAAAGCGGTTTTTGACAATCATCGTTTGATTTTGCTCGATTCCACGGCAGATTGGAAATAACCGTATCAATTACGAAAATACGTATATTTTCCCTTATCTGAAGCGTTAATTTCATTATGAAGTCAAATTATCATCCTTATGAATCATACATGAAATATTTTATTGAAGTCATGTTCATGCAAATAAGTTTCTGGCAGAAAATAAACTCCGGCTATTAATGATGCCCCTGACGATGCATTGATACTCTTGGGATGGCATTTGTTAATTAAATAAAGTTTCTAATCGTTTTTAAATATTATACATAACTTAGATTTACATTTAATCATATTCACAATTATCATCTAATTAACTAAATTTGCACATAAATCTAGAGTTGAAATTATAAAAAATCCATCGATTGAAACTCTATTTCAATTTGTAAAACTAATACTGCACGTTGAAACGTATTTCACACGATCTAAAATGGATCAACATTTTTCTACTACCTTCTGCTTAATAATATATGCGAACATAACATATTACAAGATTTCATTGAGACTGAAGAAGCAGTTATTAATAACACCCTCCTCTTTTAATAACCTCCGCCTCACATCTCCTTTTTCCATTACGCGTAAGAGCCTGGATATGGAAAGATGATTTATCACGTACCAGAGACTAATTAATAGCAGGAGCATGTATTTATGGAAGTTTAGAGGCGGAATCATTAGTCTAAAAAGCTATCCGTGCTCGGGTAACCCTTGAAAAGGGCTTGCGTATCCAAGTTTCAAAACAAAAAGCCGAGTATCGCAAGAATGCGACGCAAGCAGAGGACACTCGCATTTTCAAAGGAAGGTTCGAAGATCGCGAAAGGCAGGCATAAATTATCTGAAAGATGGCTAAGCGGAATTTCAGCAAAAAAATATCTATTCTGTTTTGAAAGGATCATAATAAATCAACCTTACTGATCTACTTTACCAATTATTGCTAGAATGTTGAACAGTTGACGCTCGAAATTTTAACACAATAACGCTTGAAGAACCTTCCTATTTCTGAAGCATTATAAAAATGAGACATTGAAGACTTCACAAAAACTTATTTCGGATCATAACTACCTATTTTTTCCAACTTTGACATGGAATATTCTTGAAGAGATACCCGAACACAAACATTTGGAAAATGATTCCCATTCAGAAAAGTTATCGACTATTGGGGATATTTGCCTTATTTGGAGAAGACTCACGGTATGAATATCAAGGTTACGGTTGGACGTAACATAACATTACCTTGCGTAACATTGCAGCATTGCAGCAGCTAGAAATAATGAAGCCGGTTAAACCTTTCACCGAATAAAGGAGAACTACCGAGACAACTATTCCTGATCTGAAATTTAGCTCCCTTACTTAGTTTCAAGATAAGTATTCACACTGTATACCCATATTGTTGACTTAAACTTAGTGATATACCCATATTGTTGACTTAAACTTAGTGGGAAAATGCTCGACTTTGTTCTGAATTCAGTTAACGACGAAGTTTTCAAAAATAATCAGCACTGTGATAGCCAGACCTGTACGCATAACGCTTTGCAATAACATAAGAATCGGCATGGTAATATTGAAACACAGGTATAACGAGAAAAAATATGGGTAAATTTTGTGTTTGCTCTTATACGGCTCTTTGACAGGAATAGACCAAGAGCAGTGCATTTCCCTTTGAAGGGATGGAAACACAGTGGGTTCAGTGCGTTTCGAGGGAGCGGCGCCAGCGTAGGGGTCAGGGACCTCGTCCATCTCCCCCGCACCCATTACATGCGATGGGGGAAACCCTGGGAATAACTTTGGTGACGCTACCCCTGGTTTGGACGAAAATTGGGCGAGAGAGCGAAGTCCAGAATGCAGCAGAGATATACAAGGAGGAATATATGCTGTGATCTAATGAAGAATTGACTGCTGACGCTGACAAAGAACCATGAGCTGGAACGAAGCGAATAAATTCCAAACTCCTCTTAATAGAGTACGAAACTCAGACCTCGAAGCAGAGAAAATATGTAAACGACGAGGATTACACTGGAAACTTTCTTGCGACTCAGACCGACAGAAAAGAGCAGCTTCGAGTGGTTGACTTCTAAGCAAATTTCCGAATTTTGCTTTAATAAACACTTATGATCCATCAAAAGACAAGAATACCTAAAGATTATCTTTGAACTGCCAAAATCCTACTGATTGAACCGGTAAAATTAATAATACATATTAATTTTTACATTTTTATCAAGTCTTTCCACGTAATCACCCATCAAAATATTGCGCGAGGGATAGCCAAAGGCTGGTCCATTTGAAAAATTCCTTATCATGCTATATTTTTCTTGTAGAATCAAAAAACCAGTAATATCCAAGATTTGTAAAAGCAAAGTTAACGGAAAATATAATTTACAAAATCTTACGTTTATATGCTCACTGCAATTTCCTACCTTCATCTAACAACAGCATACTTGTATAATATCCCCTTCGCATCTTCCATGAATTCGAAATCAAAGCAGTTTTTTCAAATAACAGAGTTTCCCGCGAAACTTCTCGCTATCTCCTAAACAACATTTTTCCCCTGCGTGACAACGAATTCCGCCATACTTAGAGGAGCACTAGCCAAATTGGCAGCACTAAGACCAGAGGCAAGAACCCACACCCCGCGATGTCCTCGGCTGAGGAGGAGGTGGAATCGATACTACCGCTTCCCGGTCAAAGAATCGTTTCCTTCGAGAAATCTTCAAACATGAAATGCTGCGAGAAAGGGATGAAAATTCTATTCCCTGACGAACCAACAGAAGTATTCGAGTTCAATGCACTCAATTTACACATTCTCCCCCTGGGCTATCTCAAGTTATCGAACCCGTGATTCTGAGGCCCAAACAGCTGAAAAATCAGATTCGAGTATGATTTATAAACGGAATTTATAGCTATGCGTTTATAAGGAAATTCGGTGTTCAAAATAGAAATATGCCGATCGAAGGAATATGTTAAACACTCTTTAAAAGAGCGAATTTGCTGACAATAACCCAGTTTTCGATAAATGATGACCATACTAGTGATCAGCTCATCGAGGCAAGATAGCTGAGCTTGATAGATCTGAACATTAAAAAACGATTTTCTCTAAATATTTTAAAACAGTATTACAATATATCTGAGAATAAGATGTTGTTTCTTCCATCATTTGCGGCCGCAGCCGGTGATTTGGTCGCACGACAATTTGGTCTCACGACGATTTGGTCTCACGACGATTTGGTCCGCGACGACTGAGTGCTACGATGATTTAGTAACCACCCGCGATAAATTGGTTGTTGGACAAGACTGAGATTCCTCCCCTATTGCACGCTCCGATTCCAATAGGTAATACTTCTAATTATTGTTTAAAAAAGGTTAAATACTACCAAAATTATTGCAGTCTATCCAGCAATGACAATAAACTATGACAAATCTAAGCCTTGCCCAACAACCAATTTATCGCGGGTAGTTACTAAATCATCGTAGCACCAAGTCGTAACGGACCAAGTCGTCGTGGGACCAAATCGTATCGGACCAAATCGTAGTGGACCAAATCACCGCGGACCAAATTTCCGGGTACCGTTTGCAGCGATAACATTCCTTGACTAAAAATGTATACTTTAGAAAAAATGAAATCTAGAATACTCATCAAATTAGTTTCAAACATATATGGATCAAATTCCCGGAGGAGGCCGTAACTTTGTGGAATTCTGACATTACACCAAGTGTTAAATAAAACTACGTTTTAAAAAACAATATAAAAAAACCTTTACTGATCCACAATAAATTTATCGTGGATCAGTAAAGGTTTTTATATTGTTATTTAAAACGTAGTTTTATTTAACACTTGATATATGGATCAATTTCCTCCATGGTGCATCACAGAGGAGCTTAAGAAGATTCTAGCATAAAATCATACGAAAAAGTAATTAGAAGATGAACATAAAACATACGACTGGAGCAAACCATTTCCTTCGAAAGCAATCAGAGAACATAGCAACGCAAAACTTAAGACCGTGAGCCGAGGACAAACGGCCTAATCCATGATGGGGGTGCATTTAAAAATAGCTTCCCTAATGTGTGCATTAACGCTTCTCTTCAATTAACCCCGCAAATAAAATTCTGCAGTTACTAATCACTGCGCTGAAAGCCCAGCAACGGAGCGAAATTACGATGGCGCCATTAAGGACTGAGACTCTCCTAAATTGTTTTCCATTTTACGCGAAAGATATAACGTAATGGTTTAAATGAACGCGCGATGACTTCCACCCCTGAGCAGGCCGAGCCGGGCTGCAGCAGAATATTTGCCGATAAATTCTTTTAAGAACTCGATCCATTTTCCAGCGTGATGGGCAATATGCATTCGGGATGCTAAGGCCGCGGGGAAAAATGGCTGTGCATGGTGAATATTCACGGAAAATATTACCAAGTATCACTAATTCACGCGGGAATCGCTCCGCCAGTATATCTCGATCATTCTTTTTTTAACGACCGCTAGCCAAGACTTCAAACATATGTGAATTACAGCAATTAAAAGTGTGAGTAATTGATACACGCGGAGGCTCTAGTGTGATATATGAGAGAGACGACGATTATAGACAAAATGGCCAAACGCGCCAGATGTGCTTTTCAGAAACGAAGTACCATATTCGGGATATATATCACTTATAGTTGAGTATAAAACCGGTGTACTCACTCGATCCACGATCGGGAGAGCAGCGCTAACGGACCACTTCACTTGTACACCAGTAAAAAACATCGTAAAATAGATCTTCGACACTCCTCCATCAAAAACACTTCCAGAATTTGCTTTTAAATCGAAATATCCGAAAAGGCTTTTAAAAACCTATTTCATCTGATTCTGAAGATTTTCGTCATTTGTGGGATCATAGTTAGATAAATATACATTTCTACCGTAAGATACGATATACAGTTAAAATATCAATAAGAGTTTTTTTTCCATTTTCTCTCGTTAGCCTTCCTCTTGTGATGAATGACGAAAGGCTCGGCCACGAAACATCGGGACTTTTCGGAGATTGGAGAGATCGGACGATTATAATAGGAAATCAAGAACAATCTGACAAAGAACAAATCTAGTTTATTAAAGATTATGTAACAAAACAATACTAAGTCCACCATATAAAAAAACAAATATGTGACCGATTCCGAGGTAATAACCTAATCATCTCGTAACACGGACCTGGTAGGAGACAAATTTAAAGGAAAGGAAACAGAAAGACGAGGTTTTGATATAATCTCTTACCAGGTTATAACCTCAAAACCGGTCGCATATTTGTTTTTTCTATATATTTCTATATAGATTGTGGACTAGTTTTGCTTCATGATCTTTAATAATTATGGAGATGTTCCACCAAATATCTCTCGATATGTTTTGTTTTCGTCAACATATACAGGATAAATACGGAAATGAACGGAAGTCAAGAGAGAAAGCGAAATTCTTGCAGCCATACATGAACGTTTTTAACTTCATCTCAACCCAGCTGAGAACAGGTGCATACGTAGATATTCAATAGCGATAGAGGACAATATAATCTGACAATTTTTTGCATTATAAATCTACTTACACTTTGATTAAAATTTACCATTTGGGTTCCATGAATATAAAAAAAGATCTCTGAGCAATCTACAGTAAGATTGGCTAATATATCGATATTAATCTAAGACCGATTTTCATTTTATCGCGATTAGTGATCGAGTTTGCTTTTTAAGACCCTCATGATTTAAATACTCCTAAAATTTATAACAATAAAAGGTAGAATCTGAGTAACGGATTTTAATGTTTTGATAAAAATAAAAAATTTTATTAATAGTTCTTCTCAATTAACTTATTTTCTCTCCAATGAATCCGATGTCAGTATCGAAGACACGTTAGTCACTATTGATCTACAGAAATCGATAATGACAACTAAGTAATCTACAGCTAATTCTTTCTAATTATCAAATTACAACTAATGCTTTCGACGTTTTTTTCTACGGTGGGAAATTATGAACATGCCATTCAAAAAAAGCTCAGAAAGAAGCCCTATAATTAACTCCAGAAAAATAGTCCCTTCTTACCCAATTTTGTTAAATTACCTTGATTTCTCGTTAAGTCATCTACCTCCGAATCGCAAATTATAGACTAAAGAAATGCGCCGTCGATCTTCTCCATATTCATGCGGGATTCTCGTTCGCGAGAGACAAACCTCCCGATGAGAGGAACTGTATAATTTTAACGGGATGAATCGTAAGACGTCAGTAGCGGTTTCATCAACGGGTCCGAGCAGTTGGCTCAGGAGTACTGCTCTAACCTAATTCGGATTTTCTCCCGTGTAAAACCGTGGTCAAAGGTGGAGAATTCCATTCCTTCTCCTCGATTCTAATTATCTTTACAAAGGGCTGAACGGTCAGGACGTGAAGAGAAAGGTCTGCCATATTTACTACGAGGCGAGGTTTCACTCCGAGATATAATCAAAATGTCGCCACCCACAAACCTGAATCGAATTTTCGTGGAAAGGTTAAAAGCGGGTGCATTTACTCCTTTTGCCTTGGATGACAGTGAAAGGGCAAGCGGAGAAAATTTTTTGCCCTCTGGCCGACGGTGGACAACTTCGAGTGCGCCTTCAGGGTCACTGCTCGCTACACTCGCTCCGAGTAAATGTTAAATGAGTGTTAATAGCTTCTGTAAATCAGGAACAAACTCAGGAAGACATGAGTATTTGGTATGAAAATTAAGAAGCGCCTTTACGGTATGGCAAAGCCAAGTGCATGACCTCAGCGAGCACCTAGGAGACTGCAGATTTGATTCTGATAGAACTTTCTATAGCTAACTTGGATGAAATTAAAGGTGTAATTTCAAAGAAATATATTGTAACGATACAAAATATAAGAAGAGACTAGTCGGATTAACAACTTTTCATGAGATAATGCGCGTCCCGATTAACTTATCACATTCTCTTGTCTCGGTTATCTCTGACTTTTCATTCACATTGTCATAATTCACGTCTACATTGGCAATTACAGGGAGCACAGTTGAGTTTCTGCAATACGATCTCTAGCATTTATCGAAGACCAATTTCAATCTCATCACGACTTGATGATTGACGGCTCTGAAATGACAGTCAATCTGAAGTTATCATTGGGGGGGACCAAAATTAACTTTTACAGGAAGTTAAAAAACGTGAAAAACCCATAATTAGTCGAGGTAATACGACAAACGTTATGATTCCTATGATGACGATGACAGAGGGAATTCGTTATTAACAATACTAATAATTCGATAGTAATAAGTAGAAAACTAAGATCATACGCGAATTTCTTCATTTAGATCAACAATTTGATTTAATATTTGTTCTTACAATTACACATTAAAACTTAATATGCTGCGGTAACATTCACACCTTGCAAGAACAGTTGAATGAAAAACTTTCATCGACTATACAGATCGGAAAATCTTCCTTCCGTCGTGAGAAAACGCTCCTCGTCATTCAATTGAACCCAAATACGACAAAAACATTCGATCCCGTCCCTTCGGAGAGCGGAAGAAAAGATAATACCAACAACCTGTCAGCTCCCAGGAATACTAATTAACCTTAAACGTCCAAGTTCCTCGAGAGTGAGGGAGAACTCGGGCTGAACTGGCCTCCGACGGATCTCAGATATTAATAAGGGCGAGAGAATGGGTGTGGCTTGGCGAATGGTGGGTGGGGTTCATCTCCATGGAGATTTTGAGCGGGGAAGGATGAGCAAACTGGTCGGTACTCACCCTTGAGGTGCTCGGGCGTGTCCCCAGCTCCCCTCATCAGGTCGTTCAGGTAATGCTCTAGACTTCTCATGTTGTCCAGTGGGCTGGTCCCGTTGGCGTTGCCCATGGTCCGCTCCTGCAGAAGATAAAAAAGAGAGCGGGCGTTGTTTATTCGGTTCACACAACTTGTACCGCTACTGCTAACTATTCATTGTGTTACGGGGCAAAAAATAAGGGGTTGAATGTAAAAGGGCCGAGGACTACCTACTACGACTGCCACCGATCGTAAATGCAAATCCAGAAGGATTTTTTTATATTCTTTCCGTCGCTGCGCTCGAGCTTACTACCGCTGAAATGTCAGCTGCTATTTACTCCCAGCGACATAACCTAATTTATAGTAAGGAGTGCGATACGCCTCGCCGTCACAACGTGCACTTTAGGTTTACACTTTCTTTCCGCATGAAAGGTGTAGAGAAAGTATAGTAACCGTAAAATGCAAACGTTTAAAATCCAACAGGAAGATGCGTCCTCGAGTATCTAGAATGTGACCGTAGCAGTGATGCGATAGCGTCGCCGTGCCTGTACGCACATCCATGTTTAATCAGCTAAATCGTTTCGGTTACAATGAAATCGAATTTAGGAGAAAATCTAAGAATTAGGACAATTATTAAGTTGTCCAACACCTACTTCGCAAAAATCTACTTTTGAGAAAAAACTTCGCAACAAAAAGAAAAACGAATCAAAAGTTGGTAACTATGAATGGAGGACAATTAAATTTTCCACAAACTTAATGCCACTGAATTTTTCGAAATAATTTCTCTGTATGAACTTTTAAACTATTCTCATGAATCATTCGTGATAAGATAACTTGAAATCACAATACAAGGTTATCAGAACTATCTTGTTGTACTATCCATAAATAATTATATTTTTTGTGGATTTTTCCACGACTTTTTAAGTCACAATACAATTACAACACAGTGAACAATTACAATACAGTGAACTAACACTGATATTTTAATCACAAGTAATTTCAAATCAATTATAATACGATATTCTTACTTCTAATACGTGATGAGAGAAACATAATATCTATTCTAATACAATATTTTCAATGTTGCCTTAAGGAGACAGAGGGATGCACTCAGTGAAACCTAAATTTTATAAACACCGGAAAGAAAGATATTCTTTTTAAATGCGATTTCCTTTTCTCGTGAAAGTTGAACAAAGGATAAGGGGTTGGATACTCGTCAATTCATCGAGCAAAGTACATACTCGATGTACATTTAGTACAAATTACCTTAATTCAAATTATATTATTATTTATGAATCGAACATCTGGATAATACGACCTACTAACATTCATAAAAAAAACATTATCCGCACCCATAAACGTCCGGCATTTTAATTTAGAACTACCATTCATTTTCGAAACGTTCCCTTCACACTACGTATCAGTAGATCAAGGCCAAGAAAAAGACGAAAAAACTGGAGAATGTCCAGGAAAAATAAGGGAATTGTGTGCATTCTTGGAAGGTACCCAAAATAATAGCCCAAATTCAAAGGGCGTACTTAAGTTAATTAGATCCACTTCTATGGGCACCTACGGGGAAAGATATCAACTCTAAAATGCTACATTTATCTTTACATAACGCTCTGAATCCTTATACACATTTCCTAAGAAAGTAGTAAACACATATTCTTCTACGCGTTAATGCATTGAGTCTACTAGGAAGTTTAATGACAGATTTAGAGGGACTGAAGCGGGGAGTGGTCAACTTGAAGTCTCTACAATTATATGGTGCGGCCCTGTAACTAATTCTTTCCTGAAAACAGTGGAAGCTACAATTTTTATACTGATACTTGAAGAATTTAGGTTGGAATTTGCCCTAAAAATACACCATACTCAGACTAAATAACGCTGCATTAGAATTAAGGCACGATTTTCATAAATTTACAATTATAGGATGATACAGACAAATACGAGGTAAGTCGTATACCACTTCATATAAAATAAATACTTCATCTTCAGCCCTTAAAGTGATTACAAAACGCACTGAATATGATAGCTTTTCCCCGAATGCGTAAGTAAATTTTAATTACTAAATTAATTTAATTACTATTAAGATAGCGATACCAGAGGTAATTGGTGATTTTTAAAACAAAAAATGGTACGATTTGTCTAGAGCCAAGAATAATACATAATAAACGTTACAAAAGAAGTAATTATTTCACCATAAAAATTTTGCATTACGAACCTTCTTTAACCCAAAAATAAATTTAATCAATACAAGGTAGATAAGTTGACTGCTTCAATTAGCTCTACAACACATAATCAGTAACAATAAATAAACTCAAATATGAGATAGATATGAAAATGCTACAGCTTCAAGGCATGTTTTAACTGAAATTCATTTGTATGCAAAGCATTCATCGGTTACCGATCTTTCGTAAAAGAGAGATGGTAATCCTCGAAAGCCTACAGGTGCCATTGAAAACAAAGAAATGCCAGAAAGATCTAATTATCCACGCAGATATTCATGTCATGTCGGATAATCGCTGACCCATCCATACGTGAGCCACTGTAAGTTGTAACGCTTGGGTACTTGCCAGGTAGAATTAAACGACAAGACCCGAGAGATATTGTGCTGCCAACGAGAAATGCGACTCCCTTATGAAACTGAGTGACACGCTGGGACATGAACTCACAACTTATTTTCGCGCAGGGAATACCTGGTGTAAAGTTCACCAATGCATGGAATAATAAGCTACTTTACCATGAAGAATTTAAAATCTATTTTCTGTCTGTATTTAAGAGCAGGGGGCATATAATCTTGTCCGCGACTTCCTTGGCATAGACGAAGCAAAAGCGACCATCTAATTACACCGACTGTTAAGAAGGTAAGGCGATAAAGGTAAGGTAATAAAATGCAATAAAATAAGACCATTCATTTGGTAATGATTACACAGAGAAATTTAGGCGATCCTTTCTGAACCTTTTCCGGTTGTTAAGAAGACGTGCGTAAAATTCCAACTAATTTGGATAAAATAAAATTTACTTCTCCAGCAGATGAGGAAGAGGTAACAGGAGTTTTACTCTGAATCATACAGGAGTAAATCAAGGACAAATAAAAAAGTATCCCACGTAATACGCGAAAGATCTAATAAATGTCCGACACTCCTGTATTAAGACATCCTACTTCAACGATAATCGGAATCACGTCCAAGCAATCTAATTAACACGCGATTTTCTCCACCGCGACATTTAGAATAAATGAAACCACTGGCGACCCATTCGGAACGTACTTTTACAGAATAATTTTCCGGAGATAACTTCAGGGAAGGAGGCGATATTTTTTGTAGAAGGAGAACGGAAGCGGGTTTCAGAATGGGAGTGGCGAAGCCGGAACAGCGGCCGACGCGGAAAATGACTTAAAAAAAGGCGCAAAAAGCATGAAGATTGTCGGTGAAGGAGAACTAGGGATGCTATCCTGTCAGGGAGCAAATTACGTCCTATGTAGGGGTGGATTTAGTACCGGGTAGATTAGGAGCCAGCTGAGGGACCGTTACTGAGGGTTTCAATGAGGTTTGAGTTGTGGAGCTCTATATTATACGTTGCGGAGTCCATTATCGCCAGAATTTTAACCTAGACATACCTATACAAACGAAAAATCACTTTCCTTTGTAAAAGAGAAGTTGCCATGATCATTCCTTACTGGATATTTTTACGGACGGCATGACAGATTGTTCTGGTTCGATTGTTTAACTGGACAATGAATTAGCCCGAAAAGTGGAAGATTTCAGGTACGAGTCCTGATCCTAACAGAATTATTTCATGTCAGTTATTCTTTGGATTAATTTTAATCTTCTTTACGTAGAGGATAAAGAAGTCTGCAATTTTTATTAATTTTTGTCTCAGTCTTGACCACGGTTATGTTCATTTGAAAAATTCCGAGGCTGAGTGACGCTGATTAATGGCATATATTTTGGTCTCTCCTTTTTGAATTCTATATACGTTGTTATTAACAGGGTCATTACGCAGCGCATACATAGACTCTATCCACTCGTAACATTCTGACTCAGTAAGAAATGCAATGGCAACCTATTTCACTCCCCATCTTTCTTAACTGCCTCATTCCCTCACCCGAGCTTCTTCTAGCGAATAGTAGAGGGGGCGAGGGTCCAATCAGCCTACAGGCTTACGATTTTAGAGAAAGAGAGTTAGTGTAAAATTAAGGGAATCATAATAAGTAGCGTTACAGCAAAAAATCTTCAGTAAAAGGACCTCACCATAGATTATTTAAAACACGGACTATTATTGTGACTAAATGACTTAATCAAAACTTTTTTAACGTTGATACATCAGATAAATCCTTCGTGACCACGAAAGGTACTCATGGGTAGAATTAGGAGTATTCATAAAATCTTTCCATTGCTAATTGCTACTGAGAGAAATAATTTCAATAATTATTAAGTGAAAATCAGTACTTCGTATTTTCCACTAGTTTATTCACACTACCGATTTCGGCTACATAGCCATCATCAGGAAGGAAAAAACAAGCACAAGTAGAAACTTGTGCAGAAACACAAGCAGAAAAAACAAATACTAATTTTATTTTATTCAAATCATTATGTACTTTACTATTATTAACAAGTACTAATTTTATTAACATTATCATGTGAACAAAACTAATGGAAAATACGAAGCACTAATTTTTCTCTTCGGGCTCCCAGATAGCCAAGTGAGCAACGCGTTCGACTTTGGTGAAAGCGGTCCCGGGTTCGATTCCCGGTGCGAAATGACCTTAGCTGCCGAAGCACTTTTAACAATACTACTACTACTACTGATTTTCACTTCATTGGGTCTTTCCACAAAGTACGGCCATAAATGATCGATTATAACAATACTTATAATTCAACATTTTGCAATTCTTGGTAAAATACAGTGATTAAATCTTCTACAGTATTTATTAATATGCTCTTCAAAATAAACGGGAGTTTTTATATACTTTCCGTTGATATTTCCTAACCGGGTCCCCGATATGGCCTTTGCGCCTCGAGCCTCTGATAGTCTATATCCGCTCCTGGTCCTTGGAAAGGTCATACACGAGGATAAGCACGAAAAAAAAGGAGTATAGGTTGCCTGGCGTGATATCCACCCACACGTCCCCGAAGTTTTCTCTTCGTGTGCGGACGAAACAGGAAAAAAATTATTTCCGAACATCGATCTCCACGCAGGTTATGAAGAAAGCGGACACGAAAGGGAGCGCGAAACAGGTTTGAAAAATTTTTCACTTGGATACCCGAGACGGAGATTTTTACCAGCTAATAACGTGATTCGCTCATTGGAGGAGAGATTTCAATCACGGCTGAACGAAAGAGACGCGAAAATGACAACGTTGTGAGACGATGACAGGGAGAGGTTATGTAGTGAAATTTTCAGCTGGTAATCAAGAAACGGGTGAGATATAAAGGTTGCAGCCGCTGGAGGATTTTCAGAACAGCAAGAAGCGACAATCAAAGCAAATTCGCTTTCTTTTCCTTAATTATCCCAAAATATGCGAGTAAAAATACGAAATTACTTCATAAATGTTTGAGCTGCTAAGTTTTCCTCAGGGATCTATGAACGATTTTCATTATCATTCGATAGCCCTTGATTTATTTCATCCTCGAAGACATTTTATCGAATTCTTAACATTACCAAGGAGAAACGGGCATGAAAAAAAGTCTGACGGGACCGGGACTCCAACCCGGGCCTCCCAATTGCCGGTTGGTTGCTCTATCCATTGAGCTATCCCACCAGAACATTTCGCCACGCAACCGGCAATTGGGAGACCCGAGTTCGAGTCCCGGTCCCGTCAGACTTTTTGTCATGTCCGATTCTCCTTGGGAATTTTCCTAGGTGCACGCCATATTGTGGCAAATCAGTTAATCCCTTTTCCTTGTGACTTTTTAACGATCATCATAAGGACTTCGATACGGATAAATTACCTAAAAACGAATCATAATTTTATAAGGGTGAAAAAAAAACAAATTTTAACTTTGCACATTTAAATTAAGCTTAAATAGTACATACGTGAGCATGGAAATTAACTCAAGAGTCATATTTACCACCATAGTTCGGTACGTTCGTTCCTACCGAGATACATTTAAAATAATAACAATTGAGAATATTGGATACGTTGAGAAAAATCGTGTTTTTAGAACACGAAAAATAGCAAAAATTTAAATTTAATTAAGGAATGGAGGCTGGTGAATTAGCCTATAGAGCAAAATGAAGATTACACCTGTGCTGAGACGAGTTAAAATATTTCTCTAAGAGACACAGCGCAGTCGATTCTTTGAATAACATTACTGCAATAATAATAGAATTAATCACAGATAGTTTCAATGTATTCGACGGACCAATGTATTCGGCAGCACTGCCATCTATCGAAGCTTTGACTAAACTGGTGAATTAAGGGAAAGTTAAGGACTTGAGAATGTAAAACATTCTTTTGAAAAACAAGCGTGAAATTCGTGTTGGCAGCCTGATACTCAATGAAGAAAACGGAGCAACTGTTGCTCCAAAGCCCCCATGTGGCAGATGACAGGAGCTACTTATCTCAACATCATAAATTTACGCTCTTTAACTTTTGATATGCCGCGTTTAGGAAGAAATTACGCGGGGGAAATCTATACTCTGCATGAATGGCTGAAAAATAAAATTGCGCTTTATTTTCAATTCTAATATCCTAAACGTTAGATGAGAATGAATGATAGACGGGAGGAGTAAAATCATGGGCGAAATCTCCATTCAGGGCGTGTGAGGGGATCGGCGGGATAAAATAGCAAAATAAAAAGCGAACCGGCTGTGAAATCTTTCGGACTTTGAAGATTCGTGCCCGTTGGGTGTATATTACACGTTATCTCGCTACGAATCGTTTTGCCAGTCAAGAAAGCGCCGATAGGGCGCCGGATATTTGCGTCCCTCTCGGGCGAATGTGATTCAATCCGGTGGAAAATTCCGAAAGCGATCTACAAACAAAAGAATAAAGTGCGCCTAAGTAACAACCCCGCTCGATGAAAGTCCAAAGAAAAGACTCGCGGAATATTTTCCTTCCTGATTCAATCGACGAGTTAAATGTAAATCAGGCTAAGATTCGCCTCTGGCCTAGAAAAAATTCTTGATCTGATTTACTGATATTTACAAGTTCCTTGCTTCAATAGGGAATTAACTCTTAAATACAGAAAGCAGAGAATGGATCAGCAGAAGAAAATACATTAGAATCGAGAAGAACTCGACATTAAAGTTCTTTTTAAGGTCATGAAGAGGTCATTACAGAATTTCAGACATTTTTCAGCTTTTCGCCACTCTTGCCGGTAAAGTGAATGAGCACAAACCTTCGTTACATTAAAGGAAATACTTTATCATAGACGAGCACGTCTAGGAGAATGTGTAATAGACAAAGAAAATAGTACGCGAATGATGTGGTACATAAACAGACGTGAACCAAACATTAACAAGCCCATTTAAGTTAACATAATCAATACTCCGGTTATTAATATTTTTCTCTGTGGCCTCACAAACATCCGTTTACTGTACAATTACAGTGAGGGAATAGGTAAATGGACCAACAACGTCAACCATTCCCAAACGAGGAAGACTTAAGTATCCGAGACTCGAACCCGGGACCTTGGCTTTGGCAGGCTAACTATTCCGCCACCGATATCACCAAATTTGTTATACGAGAATATGATCATTTTCTCCTAATATCTTTTTAATAGTGGAAGGGAGGAAATTGTAAACTTTGAGAATAATACTCATTTTCGTCATTGTGGGATATTATCAAATGTTAATTGAAAAAATTAGATAGTACTTATTAAAAACGCCATCAAATATTCAACATCAAAATAATAGTGCCGTACTTCTCTACAATATCATAAATATCGTTCAAAGGATGATGAAAACAAGTAGGGCTACGAGAATTTTCCGAGAAAGCCGAAAATCATAACGACAGCGAGTTTTCTTATATAAGCTCGATTCAAAATACCCACATCTCTCATAGCAGGAATAATATTGGAGATAAAAAATATCATTCATAAGCAAAATGTACACACATTCAAACGAGGGATAAATTGCTTACTTAACCCGTCTGTTTCTACGCATTCCATAATGGATATTCAATACTCTCGATTCGACGTAGAGCATTGTCAGCGCTGCAAGAGGGGAATTCTTCGGAATAATTCAAGAGACAAAAAATAGTGAGAAAGAAAACGTGCTCCAGAAAATTAATAGATAATCTGACGTTTACACGAATTTTGGCAATCTAAATGAGTCACAGAAACAAGAAAATCAAGACGATGTTTAAGACCGCTCAAGATTAGAAAGATATAACTAACTTCGGTCCAGGAGGCGTCCACTACGATAACGCCATATTATCTAGATTTTCGGAACCAAAAAGGAGGAGTAACTGGACATTAAATATCATAATCTTATGAAATTATTTTTATTATCTTTTAATTATTTCAAGAAACCCAAAACAATATCATACATCTTGCATAGGATACAGTTAAAGATAATGAGTATAAAAATCAACAAGTTCAAACAACAAAACTTGCATAACCATCAAGAACAGAAAGTCAAGAAAAATTATAAAAAGAAATAATTGAAAAAATAGACTAGCAGATAGAGTTACTGATGATTATCGTATGCATGTTCATACAGGGGAGACGATGTAGATACATACGAAAGAACTGTAAGCGATAGCTCTCCGAGGAGTGGAGCAGAGGAATAAGAATTTTAATCTCGTTGGACAGAAGGAAAAGACAATAATGTATGTAAATCTTTGGACTTGTATCTACCATTAGCTACCTTAAGGAAAAATATTAAATCGTTTTCGGTCAAAGGTGTGAGAGGAAAAGAATGATAAAGAACAACCAACTGTCTAATTTAAGATTCCGAAACGGGAAATGTGGACATCGGAGAAGAGAGAGAAAGAAATGTAGCGTTTTAGTAAAAGATGAACATAACTTTTCCTTCAAAAGGATAATAACCAATGCATCAATACCACCACATAAACACTGCCTATAAATCACGAAGCTCCATTCGAGGTAAGCACGTTAACGGCCTATATATTCAAAAAATTCCTCCACCATTTCCTACCCCGCATACATCTACGTAGAACTCTATCCCGTTCATGCATTTCAGCTAAAACAACGATCACCAAAAAATGAATTGCAAAAAGAATCGCAAAAAGAATCGCTAAATCAGTTTGCTATGAAATCGTATGCCTACCACTGACTCCAAAAGAAAGTACATATGTTGACCTCTAAACACCACTCGATAATTCCGATACACATTTACATTCGCGCGTGACAGCTAACGTGTCGTTTATAAAACATTCAGACACACGCTCAATGAAATCCGCGATATATCCGCCCGCGGATGATCGCAGTCGTAGATCATTCCCCTGCATAAGTTATCTGGAGGCACCGGATCCGGAAAAAATACACAACCCGTCATAAATATCCACCGAAACCCGCAAAGAGACGCTTTATCGATCCATCCTCACCTCGAACGGAAAATCGCTAGCTATAAAATTTCCGGTCCCAAAAAATATTCACAAAGCCTCCCGGCGGCTTCCGGTGCCCAACCTCCGGGGGCAGATAAAAAAATGAGAAATCCCGGACGATTAGAGCGATCCTAATCGCTAAGTCCGTCCCGTGGTGACCCCGAAGAATCACGGTCTCCCCTCACGTGTCGCATTCACAAGACTTCAACGCGACTGGGAAAAGAGGATGGGGACATTTAGTCCGAAGAGGACGCCGTCAACACGTGACTAAGAAGAAGAGCAGGACATTAGAGGCTAGTGAGGGGCACGGATTTCCACCTTCAGCGTTTTTTCCATACGTTGAATAGAAGGCACTGAATGGTACCACGGTAACAAGGGGGCATACGGTCGCGATTCATACGCGTCTCCGCCATCTTGCCTTATACTGACTCGAAAATTTCTGTCATATGTTATCTACAATTAAAATTGGTGGCATAAATTCTGAAAATCTATTCTACACATTAAAACTTTTTGATCCATCTAAATTATAAACGTACGGTTTAAAGCAAGAAAATATTCAAGTTCCCTGTGCTCGCGGCAGATTCATATTCCGCATCTTTCCGTTATTACAATTTGGTCCGAAAGCCAACGATGGAATCATCGTTACTTGAAAATTCGTTCGCAGCCTTAGCCTTAATTATACCTTAAAAGGAATGCCCACTAATTGAAACGTCGAAAATTATACTCCTCGTTTGTAAATCACCGACAGTTTCCGCATTTTCATTATTGCGATCGGAAATCACCATCAATGCAAATATAAAACTATTAACTTCCGTTTCAAAATTGTTCGGCGTGCTGAGAAACCTATCATTCTTCAAGGTAAGGATGTAGCGATCGAAGAAAATTATTCATACTCCAAAAAAATTCAAAATAATTGCTAGGCATCTTGTCGTACGCGAGTAGCTAATTGTTACCCAAACCATAATTTTGTCTTCGAATTCAAAGAGCCGACCAAACATCATCAACATCAGATCCATGTTTTAAAAATTTAATGCATTATGAGAACAATTTTTTTAATCAATTGTAAATTATCCTTTTCCTTCAAAGAAATAATTGTGTGTTAAATCTTACGCAGAGGATGCAGTTCCCATAGCCATAGTAGGATGGCCATTTCCTTAAAAATATCACAAGAATTACATTCCTTTACTCTGCTAGTCTGCTAATTTGTTATGTCCTTAATGTAATAAATCTATTTTTCGTTACACGAAAATTGGTTTGCAACACATTTAATAGATTTTCCATCCGTTTAATAGAGCAGAGGATGCGGATTATTGGAAGGAATTTAGGGAGGAATATGAATTGCGATAAGCATTTCTGAGGAATTGAGACTGGGAAAGGAGGCCCACTCTTGGGCCATAAAAAACCGCACGAAGTGTAACTCGCAGCAGCATGGGATTTCGCCAGCTCTGATCTAAAACCTTCGCATTCTTTAATTAAAGAACCCTGAATTACCGAGGGTAGAGCATGAAAGGCTCATTTCCCGAAAACAAGAAAATCCCATTCTCTAGTACGGTGAAGGGAATCCCAACCCCGCCGTAGTGCGAACTCGACCTGTTCTAGTACTTAAAATCATTCGACCGATCCTGAGGTAGCCCTGGGCCACCTTTCACGATCCTGGAGCCTGGGATTCCCTTTTACATCTGGGAGCCTGCTCTACAAGGCCGCAAACCGCTTGTAGCTTCCCCTTGGAAGAAGTAGATGGAGTACGTGAAGCAAGGGTTAGTTGCGGGCGTAGTCGAAGGAGGAGGACTGGAGGCGCAACGGAAAGTGGAAGGTGTTCGCCCCGAGAGCTGGGGCCAGCTTCAGTGCTCAATCGACCCAGGCAATTTGCAGAGGGAGGAAGGTGTAAGGGAGTGAGTGTGGGTGAGGGAATGTTTCCGCGGGGGCTCAAGGCACACAAGAGTGAAATCAAGGGATTTAAAAGACGGAGAGAAAAAAGGAAACTCGATTCGAAACCTGAATAATGTTTCACTTACAGAAGTCTTAATTTCGCTCCGCTGCGCTCCGAAGCGTGAAATTAAAAGTTTTTTACACTCAGAATCTCCGAACGGCCAATTTCACGATGAATCATTAACCATTCGATGTATCGTTCGACGGGAAGGAAATTAGAGAATGAGAATACGCTGAGCTTGTAATAAAGGTGATTAACGCGATTTTAATTGGATGTAATGCCTCCACGGATGCGGTAACTCGAATTAAGAATGAGTAGGAGTAACTGATAGAAAAGGCAGCAAATTTTCTTGATTTTCAAAATATGATACAAATATAAAATTAATAATTATCTACAACACAGTTGATTATTTGCTAGGTAATTAATTAAACACTTAAAAATGGCGCAAGGATAAATGGGACACATGAACTCATTGATTTAAACACTCATTAAGAAGAATATCCAGGCGTTTTTACGATCCGTTATTTATTAACTGATTCTCGCCATCAAATTATATATTGAGGGGAAAAACGCGTTCGACTTCAGTAAAAACTGTCCCGTGTTCGATTCCCGATGGGAGCCTTCGTGTGAAATGATCTTAGCTGTCGAAGCACTTTTTACAATACTGCCACTACTAAAGGGAAAACTTGAAAATTCAAAATTCTATTTCCTTCCATATAATTTCTTTTGATGATTCCAGTTCGTGAATTAAGAAAAGGCAAAAAGATAATAATATCCTATGCATTTTAACGCTGTGAAGCAGTTGATTGAAAATTCCTACTAAGAAAAATTGGAGGGAAAGTGAATCGCATTCATATTTCTACCATACAGCCATGATTAAATAAGGAATACGGTTACAAAATATCGGAAATATTCTCTAAATTCTGCAGCTGAAGATAACCTAAAGGTACTATTAGTCTCCAGTCATTCCTTGTTTTAAGAGGTGATGCCAATCTGCATGGACATTTCACAAAGCACCACTTTCATCTAGGAACTGTTCTTGTCAAAATAATCTAAGAACCTTTACACCGAAATCAGTCGGATAATAACACCAGAATTCAGTAAGAAAAATCTCCGACAGTAGAAAAGATCAATAAGAAGGGTTTTCAAGTCAATTTTGTTGCTGCGTAAAAATCGCTCAAAGACGTACAGAAGGCAGACCCTCTTTTCATTACAAAATTAGAGCGGAGGAACAGTCGACAAACTTCGCGCGGACCGAATGGCATCTCCAGAGCGAATTAATCGAAAATTTTAGAGCACACGGAAAATTCGCCGAGCACTCCCATCTCCGTGATCAATTACGAGGCGTACCGTTTCGCTCCGCCCTGCGACTAATGGACCGATACGAAGTCCTCAAATCAAACCTTAACTTTCAAAGGTTACTCCGGGACGAGTGCGTGCGAAAAAGCACCCAGAAGCCACGAAAAAAACTCCGCCCGGAAACGAGAGCACTCGTCCGAGGAAAAAATATAACGCGCCGAATTTATCCCGACCGATTTCCGAGCGGCTCGTTTTAGAGGGACGCGCGATCGCTCGGTGCTTAAATTCATACAAACAAATGGACGCGTACTTTACCGCGCCGGTTACGCCCCCCTCCCGGGGGGAGGTGAAGAGCATTAGGCTCATTCATTTCGTTTGTCAGGCGAAACAAACGAACGCCGCCGCGTTCAAAAGAACCAATGAGCGTCGCCCGGGGAACAATTGATTGTCGCCGCTCGTGGATGGACTAATTCCACAAATTGCCGGGCGAAACTAATGTAAAGGGAAAACAAAAACCGTTCCGGGAATCGACGGACTTTAATAATCGGCGGAATTGTGGCGTTTATTGGCCCGCTCCGAGCGGCAAACGAGTTCATTGCCGCGGACGGATAAATTATGATTTAAACCGAGTTTCGTCAGACCGATTCCAGAAGGTTGCAAGCCATTTTCCGGGAGTGGGAAATGTTTTGGTGTCCGCGTCGACGCATTCCGCTTTCGGAATAAATTCGAAGGGAACGCCCTCGCTAGAGATTTCTTCTGGCAAGCCCTCTCTCGCACTTGCGAGAAAGCTGAAACAACGACCGACTGGAATCCCTTCTTGGAAATACATGAGCTATTAAATGCAAGAGACGGGAGTGGCAGCAGGCACTCTCACTCATTAAAGGCGCGTAATAAAAATGTGACCGTTCTAACTGAAGAATTTGATCCAAGAGAAAGAGCTCTCTGATTTGTAGGAAGTGACTGAATCTGAATTGCAGTCATCGTACGATAATTCACTCTGTAAAGGTCACAGAGAAAATTGTCACCATCTTCCAAGGGCTATAATTTACCGCCTAGACATATGTATTATAAAAATGGATACCATTATTTTACAGGTTCACTATATTAGAGGAAAAACTACCGATTACGCTTACTTTCTACACGATCAACAAAAAGCAAATAAAATTCTTACGGTCAAATATTTCCTTGCATGATAAAAAACTACGATATAAATTATCGTATTTTAGACCCACTGAATCGATATAAAATTAAGTTTTTATAACCAATTAGGTTATACACAAAAAGGTATCTCGACACTGCAATAACGAAGTACGAACGACGTGGTAGAACTATCCTGTTAAGAGATTTACAAAAGGTGCGGGTTTTATTTTTTCAAACACAATGAAGTAAGCATAGAAACCGCGGCGAGCTGTTAATATAAAAAATGAAAGTTACGTTTTTCATGCAACAAATGTCTGAAAGTTTATTTCCGAAATGTTAGGCCTACGAATAGCATTAATTTGCATTGATAACGAGGAAATAGAAGAAACAATGCGAATTATCTAACCCAACTCTTCCGCAGTAGTAGCTAGAATAATAGGCAAAATATAAATCTTTCTGTAAAGATTCTAACTCAAAACAACCTTCCAATTAAAATTTCAGTATTTAATGACGACAATCAACGTTTCCGTGAAGATTAACCTTAAGCCTCCGATCTTTTGTTTGCAAAGATGTAATTACGGAATGGATTTCTTGCGAGGAGAACAGCTTCGCGGGGCCAAACAAGAAATAACGCCTCTTACTTGGAAATCGAGTTAGCGCTTAGTGTCACAGGTGCAAGAGAATGGACGGATTAAGCCATAGATGGTTACGGGCGGGAGTGTGAGAGGGGCGGGAAAAGGTCGATAAGGACCAAGCAAATAGATTATGGGAAGAAGGGAAGCTCGAATCGAGGGATTTGCGGAGAGAATCTATTTCAGATGAATCAAAGTATTAGTAGCGCTAGGGAATGCTTGCAGATGATTTTTCAAACGGAAAAGATTACATTAAGTATATTGATCCGCGTTTTTGATTGCTTTATGGACTTAACCTCCCCTAAGTGGTCGAAATATAGAGAGGAACGTCAAGATACATTATACACCTGCATATATTCCCTGCGTGTTGCACGGAATAAATGTTTCCATCTCTCAAACATAAACTGTACATTTATCTTAGGGTCGCATCCAGTTCATTTCCCAACTGCGTAATCGTATTCACATTTGTTACTTAAACTTAATTTTTCTTTTGAATGTACTTATTTTCTTTTCCGAACAGAAAGATTTACGAACTTTTGCATTTCCTAAACCATAATTTAATTACTTTTCTCGAAGAATCTTATTATTCGGTCTATTTCCCAAGTCAATTACTGTCGCGTTTCTTAAGCAAAATATCTTGAAGCTACTATTCCAAGCAGCTATTCCCCTGATTTTTCGCCCAGTGTCGTCCGGGCTGTACAGACGGGTGGACGCATAACATCTGCTACTTATACCGAAAACGTATTCTCTGATTTTATTGATCAAGTTTTGCTGGGACTCATAGTCTTAAACGGCACCCCGTGAACATAAATCCTTTCGCAGAACCCTTCCTAACTCACAAATAAGGATTGTATGCAGGGTCCCTACATACATCGTACTCTAAAAAAATCGCAATATCGTGAAATATAAATGTAACGTCAATCAAACTGAAACATTCAAATGAGAAACAATACGCAATGGTCGCGTGAAAAAATAAAATCACAATGCAAA
Source organism: Ladona fulva (assembly GCA_000376725.2). Classification (NCBI taxonomy): domain Eukaryota; kingdom Metazoa; phylum Arthropoda; class Insecta; order Odonata; family Libellulidae; genus Ladona; species Ladona fulva. The sequence goes on along the minus strand of KZ308337.1, from coordinate 941,399 downwards.
TTTGAAGGTATGAAGCATTACATTCAGATGTTATCTCTTCTCGTGGCATAAACATTTCGGTATTCGAGTCGATTTGTTCGCAATAAATCATTGTTTACATTTCAATAATTAATTCCAATCAAGTACTCACTTTTACGACGGACTTAAAAACAAAAATACGCCTTTGCGTAGTTTTATAACGCGCGAATTGTATCGATAAAAAAGGGGTAGCATAAAAGAGAGGAAGCCAAGGTGCTCCCATAATGCAATTCTTTATGAATGATACATTGCGCGGGTCGATGACAGATGAATCAGCAACAGAAGGGGTCAATGGACTCGTAAGTTCGGCAACCCCTCCTCCAGGTCACCCCCTTCCTATGGGTTCTCACAGCTAGATTTCGGACTCCTAAAACTAAGAGGGACTTCACGAACTTTCAGATCCTATCCCAGAAATACCTCCCTAAGGACTGATTCTTGTGTTTGAGCTGTGTCCAGAGGCTAAAAATTCCAACAATATCCCCTCTTGATTAATTCCTTTTATTAGAAATAAAAAAATTGACTTTTAACTACAATCTCGGCAAAATAAAAGCGTTATTTATCCCATTCTCTACACCCTCTTCCCTGTGTTAACAAACTAGACTTTTCATCATCTTTGAAGCGACTTAACAAAACAAACAACCGCGCAAACACCGATGATTTCCATCCCCCATACGAAAACACTCATTACAAACTCTTTCTGAGAAGAGGAATAAAGCTTTAAAATGAGCCGTTGTGAGGGAAGTCATAGGGTGGAAAGATACGCCATCCTGTTTTAGCGTGCGTTAAATAGGGGAGATTTAGGATAGAAATGGGTTATGGGTAGGCGGTGAGGTGAGTCACGAGGGGATGTCGTCTCATCTGCGTCCTAGAGAAGGAACGGGAGTGCGTGAGATGGAATCAAGCGGGGAGCATAAAGGGAAGAAAGGGAGGGGCGCGGAAAGAAAGCTGTCGGAGGAGCAGGACGACCGTGACTACGTGGGAGGATGATGCTCCGCGAGGCGTGGCGGATGGAAAAAAAGGGAACGCACGCACACTTAACACGACCCGTGCTAGGAAGGGAACGAAAGGAAAAGGAAACTTCCTTGGAAAGAGAGAGTGGACGCCGCCGATGGAAAGGGCGAGCGAGGTGAAGGAAGAAAAGAGAACGATGCAGGGCTGCCAATGTTACACCTTTGATTAACTTCGGATACACCTGTAGCACGTAGTAGTAGTAGTGGTAATTTTAAAAGTGCTTCGACAGCTTAGGTCATTTTGCACGTAAGCCACCACCAGGGGTAGAACCCGGGACCACTTTCACCGAAGTCGATCGCGTTGCCCACATGGCTATGTGGGAGCCCCTGTAGCACGTTTACTATGATTAAAGTACATCCTTTTCAACACAAAATATAATAACAAAATCAACATTCAGCGAATATACGTACAAATCATATACGTATATGTAATATAAGTTTTCGCCAGGCTATTACAACATCAGGCGTAGTTTATTAAGATGGAAAAGAAAAGAAATTCATCAAGTATGTGTGCAACTGGGGTTAATGCGGCGACGAGAATCTGAGAATAGAGAGAATTGGAAAATGCAAGAGAAAACCCAAAGTCGGAAAGACATGTATATATAGAACTGAGTGACAGACATATTTAAAAATCACACCGATAAATGGCTTTGTGGGAAGACCACGTGGCGAGAAGTAACGACAACCTCTAGACATCAGCATTTCTCAACTGAGAAGCGAGAGATGGGAAGAGTCCAAGGAGGAGACCAAAGCAAAGTTACAGATAGAGCATCAAGGGCATAGACTAACCTGACGAAGGGAAGCTCAAAACAGAGAAAAAAATGGAGAGCTGGGGAGACCTGCATCCTACGCCAGATGGATGCTCTGATATGAGCTCTGAATTTCGTTATTTATATTATGAGTAATCAGTTCCATCAAGTTCAGAAATTCATCTCATTCACTGCTACACAAAAAAAGCCGACATATGGACGTCAAATAAAGCTGGATATTCCCCCAAAATGAAAGATCCGAATGGGTTTTAATAAAAGTTATTTTTCGCGTTTTACCTCTTTTAAATTTAATTCCATATAAAGATATACAACAAATAATACTCCCTTCTCATATTCTCCAGTGATGCAGAGCAGTCCAATTTTCTACTTGAAAAATCATTATCCCCGATATTCATTAATGATTGACGCAATGCGATCCAAAAATTATTTATAATATAGATTCAAAAGTATAATAAACTTCACCGAAAAGATACCTAACAAAACAATTCTACACACATTAGGTTCAATGAAATTGTAATCTTACTCCATAAAGAGCATGACCACATTGTAACGACTTCGGATAGAGCACTGGGATTCGGTAATTGAAACACTGCTACTTCCACTAACAAATTTAACACGAGTAATTTCACGCAAGCCTTGCCGCTACCCTCTACACGATTTTCTCCTATATGAGTGACAATAAATCCCAGCAACTCTACAGGAGAAAAAGCAAATCGTGAGCACTGGATGCCGGATGAAAAGGAAAGGGAGGAGGAAAAAGAACAAGGACGCGGAAACGAAGGAAAGGACATTAGCTTTTCAGGAAAGTCCGATCCATAACAGAAGAGGGCGATGACCCGATTTCTTTTGTTTTCGAGCTCGAAAAATACAATACTACCTTACGAGGTTTATTCCTGGGTCTCATGTGATGACTCCACGAAAATCTCGCCTACATTGACCTCTCGGGCTAGCCCCGTGGAAGAGTAAGTGAACCGTGAGAAATAATTGCGTTATCCACCTGCGTTGCTATCGCGACAAAAGTCGTATACACAATTAATATCGGACATTAGGTTTTAATCGCGCAAAAAGGGGAACATGAAGCGTCTGTTTATACGGCAGTTCACTGCTGTTTTCATGGAAATGCTAAACAACTCATTCTCCCGGATGAAAATCAGTGTAATTTACAGTTTTCTATGACATATCCGTCTGGAGAATTTTTCTTTTATAAAATCCAGTATCCAGACGTGAAACAAGAAAGAATGTGCCACATTTTTGTCGTACCATATAAAGTTCAGTTAGCAACCATGGTTTCATGAAAGGCGTCATCATCAGGCAAACATTTTAACGAAATTTTAATACGAAGCAAGAGGAAAGGGAGGGGTTTTCCGGAAGCGATATACTCTAAAATTTTATGAAAATTTTTGCTTTAAGGTGACCCACGCGCCAGAAGCATTATTACTAAATAAACTTCCTTTTTTACGGGTAAACATTTTAATTTTTTCCTTCTCGCTGAAGATAGAATCAGATATACCAATTTATTTTATGAAAATAGATACGCCCTGAGAAGAAGCTAAAAGGTCGCTAAGCTCATAAAAATTACCGCTAAAAAGTAACTACTTCCTATGGGTTCGCACAGCTAGATTTCGGACTCCTAAAACTAAGAGGGACTTCACGAACTTTCAGATCCTATCCCAGAAATACCTCCCTAAGGACTGATTCTTGTGTTT
>KZ308337.1:822211-937483 GCA_000376725.2 Ladona fulva | reverse complement strand
ATATATATATATATATATGGAAAGATCTCAATTTTACCCGACTGTAGCCTAATAAACTCCAAATCGGGCACTACCTTTCTCAAGGATATGACTGCTTTCCGCCATCGTTATAGGCTTTTAAGAAATCTCCAAACAAAAAGTTTAAATCAGGAAGTTTGCCGAGAGTCCTACTTTGTGTGCGTGAGCTGTTCTCATAAGCGGAAGGTTTATGTAACTGTGAGACTATTACGAATCTTTTATGAATTTTAAACAATTAATTAACTTCAGAATAATTTTAAGTACCTATTCGTGCTCGTAATTTAGGGAGGATTTATAAAACCAGTCTAATATTACCGCGTTTATGAAAATGGGGAAATAATGAAATCTCCCCATTAATTCTACGCCGTTAAAATTAATCGTGAGAAAAAAATAACGAGAAACCCTTATAGAGCGAATAGGACACTGAATTTCACGAGCTGAAGGCTATATTATTTGAATGACTGGTAACTATTATTTTTGGAAAGCCTAAATATTATACTTACAATAAAAAGTCAAAGATGGGAGAGACAAGTTATTTGAATCTATTCCATCTCAGCAAATATTGCGTACGAAAAAAACGTATGCTTATTACAAGTGTAAGAACAGCATTTACCATATTAAAAACTTATGTAAGGTACCAGCTTATGATGAAGACGATGATTTCACATATAATCATTTATTCAAGAATATGGGACCAACTGTCTCCTTCACTTCCTTGCTGCATATTTGTAGTAAATTTATCGAGAACTGAGGCTATTTTGTCTAAAAATCAGAAAGTTTACACGAAGCAAGTAAACACCAAAATTTTAAAAAATTGTAGTCTGCTATTGCATCAGACAAATGGAATTAATCGAGAAGTAAACACCATTTCAGTCGCTAATACGAGTGACGACAGATATAGGCATCGATCCATTGCTCACAGACTCTTTAAGTGTTGATGAGAAAGGTCCGAACTTGCTCTTTGTTTTAACAGCTACAATGGACGATAAGGTGCACAAGCAAGTCATATCCTAATCAATGAGATACTGAGAATGACACGCAGGCGGGTAAACGAAAAAATGTCATCAAACACGGAATATGCCCCGAGTATGGTGAGCTAGTCTGTTCACTCGATAAGGACGATGCACAGATAAATGACAAACAGCAGATAGCGGATACCATAAGCAAATATGAGATAAATAAAGTGGTGAGGGGATAAAGTAGATTTCGGTTAAAACTAGGGCCAAAGAAGACTATGGAAGATGAGGCAATGCAAAGCAAATTATTTCTCGAAAAGGATGATTTGGTTAACTAATAACAAATAATGGAAAAACGGATAGGTTTTATCTAAAATTTATCCTAGCGACATAGTGGACTCTTTCCTACTTTTCTAGCTCAAAAAATAAATGAAAAAGATGACAACTAAGAGGAGGAAGGTGGAGGTGCATTAGTAATGGAGATATGGCAGAAGCCGGAAAAGGGGTACGTCATTTCCTACATCCCAGGCTTTCAAATAAATGAGATTTCCTGTAGTAAATTAAATTTAAAGTTACGTTTACTTATTTATATAAGCAGGCCGGAGTTTTCCCCGAGTTTACTTTCACGCGATGCCAACGAGGCAAGATATTTCAACGAAGCAATTACTGCGGTGAAATATGTGATTTAAAAGATGTGGTGATGCTGAGACCGGATTTCTGGCTCAATGAATCGGAATGCGTCGAATGCAGTGACGCTTAGAAGTAAATTTTCTCGCGTGCACCACGACTATTGGGAAATGTATTCCGTTATTATTAGAGTCGCTTTTCCTGCATTCAATCAAACGGATTGCAAAGCCAAACTTACTGGAATCCGCATATCTTACAGCTACCCTGATGAATACAACCGCCCGTTGCTGTAACCCTTATTGTAATCATTGCTATAGCACAATTTGTTTGTTAACTGACATAAATGCTTCCACGGAAGTTCTCCCACTTCGTGGTGTGAATCAGTTTCGATATATATTAAGGCCCGGTACTATGATGTATAATTAAAATGGACCTTGACTAGAATGTACCCAGTTTTATAATGGTTTTTTGGAGTTTAAGTAAAGATTATAGTCAATATGATGGATTAAGATTGATATTTAATATAATCTTCACTTAAACTCTAAAAAATCATTATAAAACCTGGCCCCAGCGTGAACATTAGTAAAGGTCCATTTTAAGTAAGTTTAAATCAGCTACTAATGCATGGTTAGAACATAAAAATCATCATTGTACAAAGAGCTCACAGTTACTAAAAGTTAACTGTGAATCAGATATTAAATGATTGCATAGAGTAAAAACGATAATTTAAGAAACATATGATGAAATTAGCTGTAACAATCTTGAGTTAATTTGATATTTATCGTAGAGCCTAATAATTTATTTTCTAAAATTTCCGTAAGACGCTGGTAGCATTACTGCAAGTTACATTGCGTGCCGACTCTCCTTATGGTTCATAACTACTTATATCATAGTTTACCGAGTTTACTATCTAGAAGAAGAGATATTTTTCATTTGTCTTTGGCTCATGATGGTACATACACAAGTATCTTTCATTCCCTTTCGTCTCAATTCATTTTCGTCTCAATACTATTATCCAAGAAAGGTGTTGTTTTCAGGGTTATTTTGCTGCTCTTGGATGGATGTATTCCACTCGTAGTAGAATCGCAGAAAGCTTGAGCGAACTACAAAACCATAATCGCCACATTCCCTCTTCAAAGCTTTCCATAGCATAATGATGGTATGGTTGAGGACCCCGTATCCCTATAGGCAGCGTATTGATGAATTCACAGACGGTATTTTTAACGCAAGAAAATATCAAAAAAGGAAAGTAGAGCGTGCATTCTATCTGTACAGTATTCAGCTTGGAGGCCGATTTGAATCTCACCTTTGCACTATTAGCTTCCAAACGTTTTGGAAAGGGAATGAGGCTGACTATGAGTGATGAAGAGTGAGATAGTTTCCCGATTTTTTCCTCACTGAGCCAGAACGCTACGAATGGAGAACAATGACGTAAATGCCTGAAACGTGGATTAATCGCTTTGCAGAAGAGGCGGGAATAAAAAAGAAAAACTTTCATCATCCGCCCCTCGATCCCATTCCGCTCTCCGAATAAACGCATTTCTTTCTCCGTAACGAAACTCTGATGAAACCCGGCTACATTTCCTACTCCAATGAGAAAAAACCGCGAAACACGCAGGGCTCCTACTGAACCCTCATCGATTCGGCGTTTCCCTTTTTCCCGAACGGTTCAAGCCGAAAGAATGACCGGGTTAAAAACATCCATCCTCGATCGCTCCTCATTCTGATTTGGCCGAAAATCCTATCAAAGCGGGTGGCAATTCGGGACAACCTTAATCTCATTTCTCTCCCTTCGAAATTAAACCGAGATGCGTAGTTTACGGGGAGAGAACTTACGAAACACCCTTTCTTCCGCCAGGGGTTCTTCTAAACAGGGCGCCTGGACGTCAGCTCCTATTTTTTAACGGGCTTCCCAACTTTTTTTAGAAAATCCGCAACATTTAGTGCGTATTTTAAAAAAACAGCGTTCTCTTGAAGGATGTTTTAATACCGAAAGTAGGGACAAAGATTTTCATAGTAAAAAAACTCTAAACTCTATTACGTCAGGCGAAACTTTTAAGAATGCCAATGGAATGGAAAAAGATTCCTATTCGAGCAGTAAATAATAACAGTTCTTCCATATTAAGACAATTCAAATGTAAGAACGTACCACCGGTTGTGTTAGTTGATATTTATGTACCTACAATATCTTTTTAAATAAGAGTATAGTCGTTTTGCAATGTTATTTGTATAAGCTTTGTATATCGTTTGTTCATGAAATAAAAGTCCTTGTTCCTTATTGTTCCTAGATTGCGTAACTTCGTCGAAGGCTATGCAAATAAGGTAGTTTCTATCAAACTTCCACCGAACACTTGAACATCTCCCAAAGATTTCTGATTAAATTTCATTTAATAAACATATTTTACATTTACATGGAAATTTAATTTTCGTAACACACATCATCATAATGACTTACACAAAAGATACGACGCATTCAAATATAAGCTCATCAAGTATTCTATCTGGAGTTGCTTCACATGTGAACGATTATAAAATATTTATTCTACCAATTTTTTTTAGCTGATTACGGCCTGCAATACCGATTTATTTTTAATTTGATAGCGAGATCAGCAAGAAGGTCGAGTTTCACATTGGTTTGCAAAAATGAGAAGAAAGGACGGGATTAAAACGACACATATTAGATAAGGATGTGAGTACTTGAGGGAGAAGAAGGCTAAGAAAAAGCTAGTCTGAGACGGTGAATCAGACCCGAAGAAAAGAAGTACATGACATCTGAATAACAATACGTATAAAATGAGTGTGGAAGGTTGAAGTGAAAGAATACTGACATACAGATGTATATTGCTAAAAAACCAGGCAAGTAGCAAGCTAACCCCAAAAAAGGGAACAGTACGACCTAAATACGCGTAGGAAAGTAGAAGCTTATGTGAAGAACTAAAATAACCGTGAACCACTCAGAATTAACACAAAAATTGTAACAGGGCGTTTTTCTTCGGGATAAATCCCAATTCATACCGTTCACGGCAGAGCAAATTCAGTCACTGTTCTCAGCTAACAGTGCGTTGACTACCCCTACAATAATCAATAGTCTCGTGAGAATCGCCAATAACACCCTTCGCCCATTCTGGTAATCAGGAGGACCGTCATAATCTCAGCGCCTTTACGCTAATGCTAATGCGCCCTTCGATGAAAATATCAAAGGGAACCGCTTCGACAGAGGGCGGTGACATTTGGTGGCGCCTCCGCAGCAAGGTGACCGTGACAATGGTGCCGCCATAGTCGTTAACCCCATCCTCTGCGACAGTACGTTCTTCAGTGGGCGTGGGGAGGACGAAGAGAAAGGGTAAGACCCGTATTCAAAGGCGTTTCCAACAGCTGCTTACAAACGGTGCACGGAACGGGAAATCGAAGTCGTCCGCGGAATACGGGCAGTAGCGAGTCCAATGGGAGAATCAAACCCTTTTGTTTGAAAGGATGGGAATGCGAGGCTTTTTTGGAGTCGGACTAACGTCACAAAGGAAGACCGAAGGATCGATCGCTTGGGGCGGAGGTGTGCCAAAGCTAAGGCCCGCGGCCCATATCCGGCCCCTTCTCAAGATTTATGTAAGGGAGGCGGAAATTGCGGATTGCCTTCGCTGGCTTACCGTCCCTTAAAATACGGAGAATTTACCGCGCTCCTAAAACTTGAACCGCGAGAGAGATAAAAATTCTATAAAATAAGACAGTAAAATGTTTACGCACAATTTTAATAAAATAAGCGTAGTTCCTATTACGATATCTTAATGAGAGGAATATTTTACACCTACCTTCTGGTTCAGGATACAGGTTAGTACAGGAATAATTTTCAATTGATAGCACTCTGGCTCGGATAGCACTCAATCCCCGTCTTAACTAGCAAGCCTCATTTCCTGAAGGTATGAGATTTAAATTGACTGAAAATGTGAAAAAAGAACGTTACCAAGGTAGACGTTGAGTTGTAATAGGGATGATAACGTACATCATATTTCGGCGCTCGATTGACCTGATTGCCGACGCGCCCGCAGTTGATGGAAACGCTCTGGGTTCAATCCCAGGGGGAATACAATTTTTCTGATAAAGATTAGCGGTAGGCAGAACATCCTATCGTAAATTAGCACCAGAATGAAAATTCATCATCCACAAAAATGTGAGAAAGGTTAAAGGTTAGAAAAGGGAGGAAAATAACGATAATAAATATACCATTTCCTTTCACCTTTTATGGATTATATGCCTACCTTCAAAATTTGACCTTTATGTGTGACCAAAGTCATGCTGCTCAAAAATCCCCAGCAACATACGAAATTCAACGCTTTCTGAAATTTTATATATGACATTTCATCAACAACTGTTATTAGGCTGAAATTCTAACACTCTAAGTGGTTAAGCGCGGAGAAATAGTGCTACGTCATAAATCAATTAGAGCGCAACGAGATGGGTTCCGTCATATATCTCAAGTTTGGAGGAAAAAATTTCGCTAAGGATCTAATATATCTAGATATATTCCGCTAGTACTTCCGTTTTCATTTCCGAATATGACGAGTAAAGACCACCAAGAAACGACTGCGTCGGATATAAAATCAGATTTTGAAAACTGAGGATGGACCTTTGGTTGAAATGATGAATCACCACTCCCATATAGACTCAGAAAACGACATAAAATCACTTTTATCGAACTTTTTCATCTTTAACTGTCTAGGGTTTCAAGCCAGAAGACAGACGGTCATGGCTAGATTACGTGAGGCTGCAGAATGCTGACCAAACTCTCCCACATGGCCTACCAATCTGTTCTATTTCAACGCTAATCGAATCGCAATTTCCAATACTGAGTTGGAAATCTCTGCGTATGAGATACGAACCACGTTCTACAACAGGCAGTCAAGCTCCAGCCCTACACCTAGCTCCACAGAACCCTGATATGCCTCGGACACCATTCGCATAGAAAAACGAGGCTATACGGCGGTGAAAACGTTATCTCCTTCAACATTATCAATGCCGCGGGGAAGTCTTTCCCGTGGAATGAAACTAATCTTCCGTCGCTGTTGGCCAACTTCCTCTTCCTCTGCAGCGCGGACAGAGGAACAAGCGGGCCAGAAAGCGAGCTTGACCCTATAAGGCGCTGTCGGGAGGTATCCGGGGGACGAAGGGAGGGGGACCCGGGGACATTGGCCAGGGGCGTCGCTCCCTATCTATTTCCTACCCCTGCATCCCCAATTCTATCCTTTCTCTCTTTTATTTTCGTGAGGAAGAAAGTGAGGATAAGGGTTTTATTGGAGAGCCGCAAGGTTCGGTGTTTTCGCCGACTTAATCGAATCAGTCGATCGATGGCCACTCGGTGGGCGAAGATGAGCCACCCTTGACCCAATAGAGAAACGAGGCGCGCAGAATGGAATGCAAGCCCCGGAAAAATTACCCTTCTTAGTCTTAGGGATCTTAGGGGATGTATGAAAGGAAAAATGAATGAGGAGGAGAAGGAGATCTTCCCAGATTGGGGTATATGGGAGACAGTTCTATCGAGGGGCAAAATCGGATTTCTGCAACCGATGCCCAGAGGCTGACTGCCTTATCTGTAGATTCCAAAGAACTCATGATGGAGGATTACTCTCAGCAACGTCGTAATCCTGTTACGTCTCGAGGGATTTCTCTCATATTAGTATTTAAACCGGATTCCGAATCAACTAGATGATGAGAGGGTTACAAAAATTACAGATAGCCTAATATTTTACGGTGTTTAATTAGAAGAGAAGATTAATTCTTAAAATGTAAAATATATTTTTTAAACTAAACTGTAGCGTTGGTGCTTTAATTCATAGCGTATATTGTATTATACAGTTGGGGCGTGAAGATTTGATTTTTGAGCATATTTAAAGACTTCCTTGGAATTAAAACTTTTTTGACAGAACGTTTTACCTGGAAAACCAGGATATTTTTGTTAATTCTTATATTTTATCTGAAGAGAACACCAACGGATATTTTCTCACTACAAAAGCGTATGGGCGGTTGGATATATCCCCTTTCAGTCTTTTATTAGGGGAGGATTTTCGCTCCCCAGCAAACACGCCACTGTTTCGGAGGCAACTGCCTTACCTACGTTCCCTGTTGTCTAAAGAATGAATATTTCCTATAAATTTCAATAGGAAATTAGTGAAACAGTAGATTAATTACTTTTGTAATACGATTCTAGGACATGGCTTCCCAAATACGTAAATCGTATATAGTAAAACTGTCATACAAAGGAAAATTACAGATTATTCTTAACGACAAACAACTAGGAGAGCAATCTTGGCAATGAATATTTAAAAATGAGGTCGTTTTCACTGATTACTCGAGGAGATAATACCATCCATGCGCTAATTTAATGAATTATTAGGCTAGTTGCATTTTAATCAAAACATAAATTAAAATATAAGATATGCTATAGAACGGAACAATTCGCAATAGGAGCAAGAATATAAAATACCGGAAAGTTGGAAGAATTCTAAAAATAAATTTGTCAACGTCACGGGCTATCAGAATGCGGCTTTGTCTACGTCTCCAAGCTCGAGGAAAACAAGCAAGGAAGGAAAAAGTCGAAGCTAAACAAATTAAGGCCCTGAGGAAAGTAACGTTAAAATTAAATACGACCTCAGGCAAGAGGAAAGACATCTCCATTTAATTTCATACCTTAGTGGAGCTCCAGCAAATTTGAAAAAGGATGAAAGGACCTCCGGCCGCGAAAAGATAGCAAAAACCCTATTGGCGAGACTCGCCGAAACCGAGTAAACAAACAAATAAAACGCCTCTCCAGATTATGACACTGATATAGGTAAAAATATAACGCCGGACCGGACGGAATTCCGCTCGTTTTATCACGATCCGACACCCCGCGATGTTTAAGCAAGTGCGCAAAATATCATCTTAAATATCGGCGGAGTCAGCGGAAAAAAAGCGGAAAGCCATGCAGAGAGAGACTACTGAATGGGGAGTTATGGCTTTTTAAGATGGAGTGTCGAGGGGATTAGGGTCGGGAAAAGGGGACTGGGTAGAGCAGGGAAGAGGGAACGGGGAGAGAGAATGACGTCAACGCTGCCGGTCCTCCCCCAGCGGGGAGGTGCTCCCCAGTGAAACCTGGGGAAGGGAGGCTGTGAGGGAGGGTTGGCTCCGGGAGTGCTACGCTCACAGGAGATCGAGGATGAGCTGGCGAGGGAAGGAAGCGTACGGGGTTTGTAGGAATACGAGGGTTTCCCTTCAGCCGGGTGAATGAGGTTGCGTAGCTGAGAAACTTGGGTTTTTCGGGGGAGGAACACGGGGATATGGGGAGTCGAAGTTACGCTCGCGTGGGTGGTTATGGGAGAGATGGGCGTGGTGTGGGGAAAGCTAAAGGGGAGAACGAGGGGAAGAATGAAAGAAAGGAACAAAGGGCGATACAGCGGTTCCTCCCACAACGCGATGGTTGCGTTCCCGGGAAACACCGCGTTATGGTGGTGCGGGTGAGACCAGAATTACCGACGAACGTGCCCTGCGTAATCGTGTTACGAACATCTAGCACGCTTATGAATTGGGGCTGACGATTCACGCGACGGGGCTCGTTCTCTCATTCACGAATATGCTTCCTGTTCGGAAGGGTGCGATCGAGCTGCTCATAAATTAAGGGTCGTTTCTTGATGGAAATATGCTTTCTGATTACGAATGTTAATCTCGAGGATTGAGTTTCTGATGCGCGCGAGGAAAATTAGTTGGCATTCTTGCGAAACAATCATTTATACATGGGGTAGATGATAGGGTTATCTAAGTTTCAATTTTGACCTGAAGAAGTACCTGACGCGACTAACGTAGTAGCCGAAGGCACCGTTTATACGAGGCATAAAATTATACCATTTTCGTGTCAATCATGCTTCAGAAACCATGATGAAAATTAAATGCTCCAACTTCTCTCTGTGAAATATCGACTAATATCTGAGACCATAGACAACTTTCCATGTAACTAGAACATTTATAAAGCTATGCAGAAATCCAGAAATACTGTTGATTTATTTATACAAGCAGCTAGAATAATGGTAGCTGATCAAATGTACTTGTTAGATACATGTAAGTTTAAATCTCCTTATTTAGCTTTCCCGTTGAAATCTTCGGATTCCGACTGGTTTTCGTGCGTGCTGAGTCGATTATCTTCAGTTAAGCGAAAAATAACCTAAAAATCAATGCGTCATTCCCTATTTTCAATTCATAGATTTAAATTATTTTAAGATATGATTTCTAATATGTGCGACAGTGGTGGACGGATGAAACGTGTTTCTTACGCAACAAATTAGAGAATGGATTCAACTGTGAACAGAAGTAAATAGTCTACTTTCAAATTAACATCAATTAAATACTTTTATTCACCGCGCTTTGATCGACTTACAGCCATGCACCCGCATCGTGAAAAATCCTTTCCGTTTTCATTTCTGGTATTGACAAAATAGCTGAGCAGATACGAAAACAGAAAAAAAGATATAATGTAAGTGCGAAAGAATAGTTTAGACTTGAAAGTTAAATGCAGAAAGTCGGGGTCAGGGCCACTTTACACTAGGGAGGTTCTAGATTGTTACACCAATATGAGGACCATATTCTTATCTTTTCTTATATTCATATCTTTAAACCAATTATTTCAATTGGGAGTAAATTTAGTTTACAATGTGCATTTATTTCAATTAAAGATCCCAACAATTTTCTAAATGAAATGGAAATTAAAGTCAATATTGAGATTAAAAATTGGATCCAAATCGCATAGAATGATTGGCGACCGGTGCAAGACGTTTCACGGCACCTGTTCGCTATCTCTGATAAACATTGTTTTTAACGGAGAAAATACAGTATCAGTGAACACGTAAAATAAACATGGTAATATTAAGTATTGACGTTGTTACGTAAAACAGTTATAAATTATATGTTCCAAGTCGAGGAGTTGCCTGTAAGCTACCAATTTAAATAATAATAATGAAGACATTAATGAAGGATTTTAATCTTACTAGACCACTCTCACAATTAAGCCCACAAATGACGTATGCAAACACTAGCCCTATCAAAAACCAAGATTCAAACTCAGGACCTAGGTGTTGCAGGGAAGCACTGCTGAAAGCTAGGATGATTTTTACTACTACACAGGGACCGGCATAGTAATAATAATCACGAACGAAGTAGAAGTTTTTATCCTGGCTCTGTCTTCAGCAAGAATTCTATCATGTAAACGCTATTATCGGCTTATAATGAATCTGATTAGATGAATATTAACGACAGGCCCTTTATTACCGAGGCCTCTTCAATGGTTAGGGTTTCGGCTTTCGCCTTATGGTAAATCCTGCTCAATTTGGTGGTAGAGAAGATGGGTTCCGATCGGAAGGTGTAACAGTTTTGTGATGGTGGCAGGGCACTATCCGGGACTAGAAGGCGTGTGTGGCGCAAGAGGTGCGGTTGGGGAGCCGAGAAGCAAACGGAAAGTAAATTGAGAAGACGACGGGAGTGAAGACGGAGGAGGATCTAATGGATGAGATAGAGGGGCAAATGGGGGAGGAAGAGGGCAGAGTGGCGTCGAGTAAACGGGAAGAGTGCTGCTAAAGATTTGAAAGAAGAGAGCCTCTGAGAGAAATAAAAGGCGAGCTTGAAAGCGAGGAAAAAGTGTACATAACTTATTTATCGGTGCATAAGACGCTCGTTCGCGCACGTACCGATTTCGCGGCACATTTCCGCGGGGAAATGGCGCAAGGAGAGAGATATTCGCCGAGTAGTTTTTGCGGACGTTTGGGTAACTGCAACTTGCGTGAAATAAATTGTCGCGTAATGGATAGTGAGGCTTTTAAAGGAGGGCATCTAGTTTTGAATAAAAATGGGAGAAAATTGCACCCAATTTCCACTTTTATATTTTCGTTTCCGTCTTTATTCTGCATCTAACACTGAAATTTCAAGGTCGAAATTACGCTTCCCCTCATCAAAAGCCTGTTTTTTCAGGTCTCGCGAAAAACGTCAACACAATAGTTCACCGTTAACTTATACCCCTCGAAGATAAACCGTTTCCGAATTACGTTCGCCACAAAAAAATGCCGTTTTCCCATAAATTTTTAAATACTAAAATAAGTAACCATGAGCACAGCTAAAATGTTAGCTTTCTTTTATTATTGAGCGAAAATCAGAGGTATCCATAATTTGGTATTGAACGGTAAAATTTTAACTGGAAATTTTTCATTTCCTGTGAAAGTGTACATACATACACGAGCCTCCTCAAAACAGTCGATATCCGAGCGCGAAAATCAGCGAAAAAGATGGCATACAACAGTCATTTGTTAGCTCAAATATCACTATATTACGGTAAATTTGCGACCGGAGTTTAAAAATAGGAACGAATTCTTAAAATTAATAACCTTTAAAATTCTAAGGTACGAGTGCCAGGGTTCGAGTCCTGGTGGCAACCCTAAAATGAAGTATAGCTGAAATTAAGGTGACACTAAAAAGTAAGCTGACATGACATCGCAATTTAACATACATACAAAATTAGAAACTTGGATAACACGATAGGAAAACTAGGAAGTGAAAAAAATATTATGGAAACATTCCGAAAAAATTTATCTATTTGCATATCCAAAGACTGACTCGGAGAATGATAAACAATGCGAAAAATGGCATACAACAGTAATTCGTTAGCTAAGATACCACTATATTATGGCATATTTGCGACTGGGGTTTAAACATAGGAATACATTCTTAAAATTATGATAATCTTAAAAAGTCTATGGCACAAAAGCCACGGTTCGAATCATGGTGACAACCTTAAGATGACGTGTAGCTGAAATTAAGGTAACACTAAAAAGTTATCCGGCTTGACACCGCAATATAAGCAAAATACAGAATTAGAAACTTGGATGACATTATAGGAAAATCGACTAAGTAGAAAAAAATCATGGAAACATTTCGAAACAATTAGTCTATTTACATATCGAATAGCTGACTCGGAGAATGACAGAGACAGAAGCAAATAAATTACTTAAGACTCCAAAATCAGTCCCGGATAAAATAGGCACGGCCAACCTTCTGCCTCCATATTTGTATTAATTCGGACCGTACATATATTAGTATCATCTGACGCAACTCTAACATCTCCTTTGAGAAGGACGTCTGTACACGCGCCTACCCTGGATCTCCTTTCAAAAAGGACACACACCGTGAAAAGGCTTAAAGAGTGAGAAATGGAAGGAGGGAGAACAAAAGAAATCGTGAAAGAGGCAAGCATTAAAAGGACGCGAGACGGAAAGTGCGAGGGAAAGCGAGGTGATGAAAGAGCGAAAGCGTGCGTGAGAGGAAATGATAATGGGGACGGGAGAAGGGCGAAGAAAAAAGTGCTTACGGACGGGAAGAAGGGAGAAAAATGAAGATGGCTGGATAGATAAGGGATGTTAAAAGGGAGTAAGTAAAAGAGAGGAGGGTGAGAGGAAGAGAAGTGGAGATGGTGAGAGAGGGCCTTGAGTCCCGGATCGATAGTTGAGTGGGAGGCCATCCCCAGGGCAGAGAGTGAGCAAGAGAGAGAGGGAAAGAAGGGAATTGGGTGGAATAGTACAATTTTTGAGGACGTGAGAGATGGATGGCGTACCCTTTGGCTCGTACGCAGGGGGCGATGAATTAGTGATCTCGATGGATGACATACTACCCTTGTGTTTCCGAGTAAAGTTGGGGAAGGGAAAAAAGGAGCGCGGCAAAATTGCGACGTTTTGACGCAAAAATTACCGCCGCGCTTGTACAATTTTAATCTCTGCAAAGCGCCGCTCCGACGAAAAATTTCCGTCACTCTCGAAAAACGTAACTGACTTTTTTCTCGCGCATTAATATTTGATCTCCGCGAGTTTGCGTCAGTGAAAAAATTACTCCGGAAGATTAATATGATAAAGAATTGCCGAATGAATATTGACGGGAATTATTTGTCGTGCTAAAAGGAAAAATTTACGGCGCTGGTAAAGTCCGAGATACGTTTCGGGAGGAAGGGGTCGTTTTTTGCATTTGGTTGAACGAATGAATAGCTGCTACATTTGAGTCGGCTGGTCGAACATGGCCTAAAATGCTAAGAAAGTTAGTACTTCCTCGAGATGAAAATTGATCCAAAGTTATAATAGGAATAACCATGACTGGCAAAGTAGATGTTTCTCCCACTTTTAATGTGTATTAGAGAGGACGGAATTGTAGAATTTCTGGCTAATAGCTCTCCGGTAGTAAAAAACTCTAACATCGTCACTATCACTTAACAATAAAGCACGGCTTAACTTTCGCAGCAATTGCGTGTGCCTCGTATTGTTACTTAAGAATGCAGAATTGCTGCTAAGCCAAGGTTTTTCTGTTTTATTTTTAAGTGGTTCAAGAAAATTGATCGTTACGGAGTTTATTTACATCATTACTTCAGAGGACGGGTCAAGGGTGCACACGGAGTATGAATGTCCTTGAGAAGAGTTATGAGTGAATACCAACACGATTTGTCTGAATCTAAAGCATGAATACAAAACTAACGAGTAATCAAAATCTCACAGACGCCAAAGCAAGAAGTAACACAAGACATAAAAAGCATAATGTCCACGGAGATATTCTACAAGACGACCTTGTTGCTCCTTTGGGTTTGTAACACCAATATCAATCTCGTTTCAATCCACGAATTTAGAGAGGAAATCGATTCGGGATAATTACCAGCGCATATGTTACGCAAAAGCAACCGAGGAACATCTCCCCGTCCGCCTACAATTGAGTGTAGGCCGCTACACTAATGACCTTTACACAATCACTGGTTGAGCAAGGACGGAACGTTCGGATCGATGGTGTCTAGGCGGTGCCAGGGAATCCCTACTCCTCCGCGAGAGCGGGCACGAAAAAGGAGTCAAAATGCCAATGTTGACTATTTATAGAGAAGAAGCGGATAGAGGCGATACAAATCACGCATTTCCCACGCGACCGTCATCGCGACGAGGGAATAAAACATTCCGAGACTTCGATTGGAAAAGATGGAAGTTTTCCGAGACACTAAGTTATAGTGCATTGTGCGAGAGGTCCTAGAACATATGCTACCAATTTACGATGAACAAAATATTTTTCATTTTCCTTTAGCAGCAGATTTGATAAAAATTTATCTCTAATTCAATTTTGGATCAGACATATTCGTGGCCTTGATAATATGAAAGTGAGGTATCATGCAGAATAATGGCATTCATTTTCGTATATCCTTATTGAATGTTACGAATAGGGTCGTTGGACTTATCCCACCATAAGCATTCCGACATGGTGAGAAAAGCAAGGGTACCTCATTCCTCATCCAGTCTAGTAATACTCATTCCCTCTCCAAAGCTAGTGGTAACTGTGGTGGTGGGGAAATGTGGTTGAAACCGGCCTTTGTGCTTAATACTGCACAGAAATACAATAAGAGAGCGTTGCGGCTACTTAAAAGAGACATCATTCAGAATCCTGTGTAATTTAGAAATTTTTACGAGAAAATAATTAGTTTCAAGTTATTTTATAAAATATCGCACTTAATAAAATACATATTCTAGATACTACAGAAACAATATCTACAAGTAATTTTATTATGTATGGTTCTAGTCCGACTCGACGTAGTTTCCATCAGAGAATGTATTTCATATGAAAACGTTTCTGAATTAGGTTACGTGAATATACTCTCCTCTTCTTATTTTTAACTTCTTATTAGTGGAATGTCAAGTGTTGTAAAAAACTCTAATAAATATTGAATGAGTTTCAAATAACCCTAATTTTCATATTGGTAATGGTAGGCGAGAAAAAGTTACTTTTAGAAAGGTTTTTCCTCGATGTGGGGATACCCTCCACAGTAGAATATTTTAGAGCCTGTAAACAATTTACATTATTTTTTAACAACATAACATCACTAATTTCTGCTTTTGTTGCAATGAAAATTAATGATGACGACTAATTAATTTATATTTTATATTTCCCCTTCGCGGTGAAGTTTATTTTACTTACAAATTTTGTCCAGCAAATGAGGCAGAATGTCTCTAAATGCAGATATAGAAAACTACAATAGCGAAAAGAAATTCGTTGCATTGAAAAAACATAAGTGACTTCATTTTTCCACAATTCAATTCTAAAGAAAGTTACGTTTCTATCCGTGGATACTATGAGTGGATTCTATAAAAGTCACTTTCCCGAAATACGAGCATAGAAAGAGTGGTATGAAAAATGCCTAACAATCGAGTAAGCGACGAAAAGAAATAGCACAAAGGATATTAAAAGTCTAACGGTAGTGAAAAAACTTCAATAGATGTTTGGTGCGACATCGTTAAGTAAAGGACAAAACTTTTGCTTCCTTTTTTCTAAAGGAAATAGTGAAAATAAAAGTTAAGCAAAGAAAGCGCAGGATTAACGAACGAAGCTTCCGCGATCCCGCGCAAGAAATGTTGTCTCTTTTATAATTCCAACGAGAGCAAAGCGCCGATTCAACGCTATCTCCAGAAGTAAACAGAATCCGCGCTTATTTAAGCCCCCGATTCTTAACTGGGTAACTGCGTATATTTCGGGAAGCAAGGCATTTACCTCGTTCTCACAAAGAGCGAATTAGAGCATCTTTTATGGCGCCTTGAGGAAAGGAAAAAGACTACGAACATCATAAAGAGGGTTGATGGGAAAAATTGGCACAAAGAAACAAGCGCACTGCCATTAAGAAAGCGAAGTTTATAAATATTCGCATCTCGCGTCTTCATTAAATCATTCCTAGGCTTACAACTCTGAACAGGAGAAAGTCTAGCAATATTCTTTTGGCACTGTATACATCCATCACCTTGTAAGCAAAAAGGGGAAGGAAAATTTCATTCTGCTAATCTAAAGAACGGTTTATAAATAGTGTAAATAGCTTATAAAATAATACGTTTATTAGGGACAGTTTAAAAAGAGTTCGCCATGCTACATAGGCCGTTCCGATAATGTGAGAAAGATCAGAGAAATAGATGCCTGAACAAATAGATTCAAGAACTCATTTTTTCCGCGAACGATACGCGAAAATAATCGATTAAGGAAATAGAGTCATGGTGCATGCACCCACTGCCACACGCCGAAAGGCGGCTTGCAGGGTATAAACATAGACATATACAAGAGTGGTGTGTCAGCAGTGGCAGATTCGGAGGGAGTGATCGCTTCCCCAATGACGATTTCGCAGAAACAAGAGATTAGCTTCGGAAGTGTCGAGAATGTCAAACTAAAAACATACGGAATATTTTTTCCTCGATAACTTTCCATCTACTGGTTATTGCTGCTTGGCAAGATGACAATACAACTTTTAATTTGAGAGAATTGAGGCCCTACTATAGTTTTCAATTAAGGTATTACCCCTTACCAAGTTTCTAGATAAGTTCCAGGGTGTCGGTGAGGTATTAAAACCCACTACAATAATATCAGGGAAACTTCAAAATAGCTCCTCAACCCACCTTCAGCGATTTCCAAGTTCAGAAGTTAGTAATGTTAAATTATATAACTCCCAAAATGGACAATATCGAAATAAAAATAATTTTATTTATTCTATTTCTGTGCATTCCGTTAGCACGTCGCATCTCAAGTAGCCACACAAAGGAATTTACAAGCTGAACCTCTTGAAAGTGTTTGAAAAGGGTTAAATATGTTTTTCCTCATGAAGAAGTAACTTTTCTGGCATTCATTTGTAACGAAAACGAAACGAAAATATTGAACTTAGGCCTCTATGATAATCGCAGGCTTACATGCACTTAAATGTGAGAGAACCGTTGCCACCGGGTCCCAGACCGTTAGCACCGGGTCCCACGACCTAATCGCGACGGGTAATTCTTAAATATATAAATTAATTAATGAATGGTAGAAAATAAAAACTGGCGTATTGTAACTAGCATACATTGACTAGCATAATTGACATTTTTCTTCGTAGCGTTATCTTTTGATAATGACGACTTCCGACTAAAACTGTCAAAGCGCAAGATTCAGAGTTTAAAAAGCTTACGTTTAAACGCTAGAGCTCCGTGGATGAGAGAGAAGCGCTGGACAGAAGAACATTAACCTCCAAAATTTCACGCTCTGACCTAATACCGAAGGAAACATCGCCGGATTCCGCAATCGAAAAACTGAGCCACGCATTTAAACATCAAAGGTTGAGTTCAGAGCGATAAAATTTTGTAAATACATCTCCAAGACGATAAGTCAAAAAGAATAAATCAACCTCATCTCCCGGCGATTCTTTTAAGGAAACTTTCGAGCAAAACCGAGTAATGCGCTTAAATTCATCAAGGAGACCTCATTTCATCGCGGAGTAATGTCATTCGGAGACTCACGGAGATGAAGCCGGAGGATGGCACGGGTGAAGGATAAGCTGCTGACGATACACGGGCTTAATAAGTCTCCTACTCCCTGAAGGGAAGAAAACCCACCGCTTTCGAACCTCTTCACACCCTCATTTTCTCTGCCGCTTTAAGGATTTCTCCGCAGGAAGACTGTTATAGTTCGTCTATGCCCTATTTAGAACCGTCTCGCTCGAACACGATGATAGCCTCCGCTCCTATTAAATCCCTACAGATAATTGTGACATTTTCCTCGCCCGTTATCGCCGGCGATAAAACAATTAACATCGTGAGGAAAGACGCCGAGGTTTCGTAATAGCGTGCGGAGCGCAACTCTCTAACAATGGACCATCGCGGAGGATCGCCAAAAACTTTATTACGAACTAGCGCGACGGCACGTTAGCGAGGATCTTGGAAGCTTCGAGTGAGGAAGAGAATAAGTTTAGGCTCCGTAAATAATGATTTCGCCCCCGGCAGAGGGAAAAGCCAAAGACGACGATGGCGTGGCTGCCGTTACGCAGCTGCCTAATGAATCCGCTAGTTACTAAATGGTGCAGTAAACTACTTGATAGTTTTCCGAGAAAGAGCGATCTTTCATAACCGGAGCACATTTCCATTCTTTACGAGCGCAGCAAAGTTGTTGCGATACACGGACGGCGAGGAACTTTTTCAAAAAAGGCGTGACGGGATGCGCGCAAAACTGAATATTCATAGAGTTAATTATCTCGGCGCGAATTTTGCAATATATCACCGAACTAATGAGCAATTCTAAAGATTCGGGAAACGAAAAAGTTCGGGTGAAATAAACAGCGTAAAATATTGGAAAATTCTGAAACGTTTTATCAGCAAAATTGATTTGAAATGAGCAAAATTACGAACGTTTGCCACCGACGTAAGCCTATTAAGTTTTTTTATTTAATAATACAAAATACTCCAGAATAGTAAAATGTAAGATACATTTTTAAACAATTCGTAAAAATGATTGAAAAAAATGCAAATTTACGAATATTTTTCATCGGAATAAATCATCTACAGTACGTCTCAGTTACAAAAACTTCAGAGGAGCAATATAATAGCATACATTTTTGCAATTTATGTAACGCTGTGATTGTTCTTATAATCACTACTGATAATAATGTGCAAAATAACGAGGATTTTTCAACAAAATAAATCCACCAACTGTTTTGAGTTATAGACGCGAAAAAATGGAAAATGACCTGCAATGGAAAAGAAGGAACTCCGGAAAAACAGAAGGTGATGTTACTTCCGAAAGCAGGGAAAACTTCATTGTTAAATGAGCAAATAGAGCTGTTTATGATCGGGTTTCTAGCGCCGAAAAGCTACTCAATCCTTGCTTTGCATATGCTCGATGGGACGTATCACTAGTTCCGTGCATTTCTGCAATCTCCGCTCCGCTTCCTTTGATATTAGACGTGCCTCTGTGTGCGGGGAGCGGAAGGATGGAAATTACAAAAACCGACGTTACTTCCCGACATGATGAAAAGCACGGAAAACGAGACGAGACGTTACCGGAGGGGAAAAAACCGACGACGACCCTTCGAAATGGCCGCGCACGTGAGGACTTTAAACAGCAAAACGGGACAGAGCCTGGCACCGAGCATCACGGTCTCGTTGCTTCCGAGAACAAAAAATGCCGTGCTGCATCTTTTTCTGCACGGAAGTAGCTGGTGCGGGTGTCGCATAGGGGTTGAGGATCTGCTCGTGGGTCGACGAAATTCCAGCTGGCGCCTGAGCTGCGCCTCCTGGCGGCGAGAGAAAGAATGCAGAGACTTGGGAGATAGAAGATTTGGCACGAGGCGTGGAAAAAAGCGAAGAGGACACGACACCGTCAACCAATTGACACAAAAATGTGACGGAAAAAAGGAACTCTACGGGAGATAATGCAAAGGTCACGGCCAATGTTAAGCGAGCGTTTTTCTTTTCACGTGAAGGGAGAAAGCTCTTAGCCAACGTTTAGAAAAGATGTGAGAAACCCGGATTTCGATACTCAGTGTTATGGAAGTTCTCGGGCATAGCCCATCCAATTTCTCCAATCTACCATGACAAACCACACGAGGCCACACTTAAACTAGTTAGAGAAAATAACGCTTGTTTTGGAAGAGATAAGATAATACAGGAATTTAACTATCGATGAGTAAAACCTGACGACCGGAAAAAACAGAAGGAAATGAAGTTTTCATTGAAAATAATTTATTACAACGTTTACTAGATCGATTATACACGGAAATTTCTCAAGCAAGAATAACTGTCAAACGGTATTAGAGTTAGGAAAGAGAGACTACTACTGATACTTTCCAATGTTAAGTCGCCCCAGGAAATATCGATTAGGGCAGGTTGTGAAGCATATGGGATGGGATTCAGTAGGAATGTCGATAGGTTTTCAACAACGACGCATGGACGGAGCATGTGCTAGAGCATGCTTCAGTGATTCCCAAGAATTAATAAGAGTGCTTAGAGATGAGGACTTCGAGGGGTGCTGGAATCCTCGTCCCTTTGGAACTTAGCTTTACTGCTCCAGCTTTATGGAAGCCGAAAATAATCGATAAGGGAAAACCGAATGTTACTCAGCCAAATACTAAAACTGAGTACGATCCAACACATATAAAAACTGTAAACAATCTATTTAACATAGGATTTTTTTATCATTATCATGAAAACAATCTTATTAACGCACTCCTTGCGACACGTTGTGTACTTTCACTCATAACACGATTCCCTACTGTTGGCATTCTTTCGAAAAGTGACCTTTTCGGATTCTTCCCTTCTCCCATACGCAAGCTGCGCCGAATTGTGCCAAAAGGAAAACATTCTTCCGTCACAAAATCTGTTTTCCATCCTGCCGCAAAGGAAACTGAAATTAGCTTCCGCCTCTATCTCGGGTAGGGCTTTTTTTAAATACGAGACCGGGACTGTAGTGTCATCCACCTCTTTCTGTTTGGTTTCGGAGGCACGCGATAACAGTTACTTTAATTGAAGCCTCACGATTTGCTCCGCGTTTCCTAACAGTTTCTTCCAAAATTATGACGCTAAGACTAGCCGATCGCTATCTGATGAGACTTTCACAGGCTTTCGGGCATAACTCGTAAGGCGAAGAATGACTTCGGTGGGTCATCGCGTGATTGCTTCAACAGCTGCCCGTCCAGCCGAATTCTGTGCAGGTCACGAACGAAGTCTATTGTAATATCACTCCCACTGGAGCGGTAGTTGAGACATACACCTCTAGAAAGAACACCACTTGTGTAGAAGCGAATTGACTACTCGACCTTTAACTTGCCATTCCGGAAGATTTAGCGAGGGTTTACCGAAGACGCCTTCTTAGTCCGACACCTATAGGATGGATTGACGTCCCGCTTTTCGGAGTCTAACATCTCATTTACCGAATCAAATTTCTTAACTACCCCTTTCGTAAACTTTTAAGTGGGGCACGAAAAATACAGATTTCGTCATTTTAGAGATTCTATCAATTTTTTTACCCTTCTGTACTCATGGCCTTTATTCTGAGTCCCACTAAGAAGACCCATCTAAGCCCGACCAAAAGAGATATTCAGTAAATGCCTAGAACCTAGGCTCTCATTTTTAAAGGACCCCTCAAAAAAAGGTAACAAACTAATTTTGTAGAAGGCATGCAATACAGCTGCAGAAAAATCTGTTAATTCATATCAAATGCTTTATTTATAATCAATCACTTATCACATGGAAAAGAGAAACTGGATAGAGACTGATGACCGGTCCTGCAACCAAAGTAAGTCAAATCTAAACGTTGCAAATCATGCAAAACCAAGTTCTGGTGATATGCGAAAAGAGAAATTAGTAGCTGATACAATTTTGTAGAAATCCACCTATAAATACTGGAAAATACCCTTTCTTCCTCTGTATATGGATCGTTGTTGGATAACTATTTAATAGTAGATGCTTAGCAAGTAATGAGCATTCATAAATCTAAATAATGATCTACCTTGCTTACCCCAAAATCCACATACCATGCCCTAATACCAAACTTTTAATCCGGTCTCCATAGACCAGGTGTTCTCCAGCTTTTGCAAGGTAAGGGCAAAGCCAAAGGTTAAACAATATCTGTACCACTTCCGAGCCTTTAAATAATTAGGGAAACTCGAGATAGATTGAGAAATGCAAATATTTGATAATAATTGAGAATAATATTTTCGATTAAAAATATGAATCTGTCATTCACGAACCACCGAATGTTTTTTTTTCTTCAAATAGCACCTGTCCGAGCGACACTGATTGAGAACCCGTGCCCTGGACTACTCTCCCGTCACATCGAGACATTCCCGGAGATCGAGCGGTCCGAAGCATTTTTCCCTAAGATGAAACAATGGCGGACGGAATATCAACGCGTAACTTTGAAGGCAAGCGCAATAGATCTCGAGCGAAGAAAAGGAGGAACCACTTAACAAGGATGAAAGACTCTCGTGGAAAAAGGCTGAAATCAACCCTTCAATGAACTCGGAGATTCCTTTCAACGTTGGAGAGGAATTCCTTCGGAATCAAGGTGTCCACGGGGCTAGTCCCTTTGTTTTGCAGACGGCGAGGCTGTCAAAAGAGGACGCGGTGAAAGGACGAAGGGCAAGGGAGCGGACGGGAGGGAATAGCGGGCAAAGTAGCGCCACAGGGAACGCAATTTAAGCGCCTCGGGAAGAATTTCCTCGGATTATAAACCAAATACTTGGAGACAAAGGAGGCCAGAGAATTAATACCGATTCACTGTTACTTTTCGTCGGGAAAAGAAATAACGAGAAACTCCTCCTTTGCGGGGTGTTTCTCAAGGTGCCGCTAAGGTCGGTCTCTCCTTTATTCTTCTGCGAAAAAAACTGATTCCGATTCTCGATTAAAATCAACGGACTTCTACATCTCGATGGTAATGTCGGAGGAATAATTTATTGGGGTTTCTCTTCGGTCGGATTTCAGCTGGAATAAGAGCATTTCAGTCGAGTATTGCTTGCTCGAAAACCAACTAAAGTAAGCACGTGACAATCAATTTTTATTTCCCATCAAAATTTATCTGAAACTGTAGTTTTGAGAATCGATTCGGAAGGAAAATACAGAATGGAAAACGAACTTTTTCTCATAAAAGTATTCGTTGCTGAATGCTTCGTTTCAATCGCTTACAAAAGTTGAAAAGATATTTCCCTCGTTCAAGACCCACGTATGTATTATAACACATTCTTTTTCCATGGTTTCAGTTTTAAAGACGTTATTGTATTAGATTTGACCAACACAATATATTCTTTTAACAGCTTCAGAAACTTAATGCGTATTCGTGTATCAAATAAACTACTTTATTTAACATACATACTTCCACATCCATTCCAATTCATTCCTCAATCTATTACAAAATTTTACAATCATAATGAGAAAATAAAAATTCCATTGAAAATGAGACATTACGACACCCATACGTTGATAAATAGTTCAGAGAAGCACCCGCAGCAGATTTAAGAAACCACACAGAAAGAGGATGGAAATTTGAAGGGTTAAAAGCTGAATGAATGTTATCTCGCGAAACAGAATAAGTAGAAAACTAGAGCGGAAATCCGGGAGTCTGTATTTAATAAACATGCATTAAAAGATACGAATGGGAAAAAGGGCATAAATTGTTAATCACTGCCTTTAAACGTCCCTAGGAAGATGATGCCGACCACATTGCAAATTAAAAGAGCATTTTAAAATTATATTCGCAGAGAATATCGCACAATGAGCCTCTTTCGTAAAATAAGCAAAGAATTACTTTTTCACAAATAATGAATTCGCTATCAATCAAAGTACGAGTTCCTTCAAGACAGAAAATCAAATTTAGAATAATTCACAGTAAAAAATTAATCGAAATGCAGTTAACAAATCCATAAATCTTTTCCAAACTGTTCGATAACTTCTTAAATACTAAAACAACGGGGATAGCGATAAAATCTTTTGAATAAAACGTTTGACTCCAACCGATACATCGCAGATTTCTATGAAGTTTCTCCGAAATAAAATTCTTCTAAATCCAAGAAAATGTGAATAGAAGAAATTTACTTTGAGCAAGGAGAAAATTGGAAATACCAAGAGATTGAGCTCCGACGAGGCGTAAATACTTCCAATGAATTTACGTAGACAGTTATACCCCGATGCGAATGACATAAGCGTGGGAATCCGGAAGAAAAACATAGAACGATATGAGAATATTATAAGATTGGAAGAAAACTGGCAGGAAGAGTTGTGAATAAATTGTCGCAATGCAGAAAATCTCTATTAATTCATAAAAAAACGTAGCAAATATTAGTTCTTGCCGCAATATCAAGATGAGTTGAATAATTTTAATTTGCCCTTCGGTACATAACAGAAAAAATTATCTTTCATTTACTTTAGTATTAGTAATGCTTGCTGCTTTGATAGTGTGAGGTAAGAATGAGGCTAAGTAATCACCTTCATTCGGTTACCTCTTATTGAATGCAATGGAAAGTCATATTCTATAGGTCATTTGCATCACTTACAGGAACGTTTTCCACTCAGCCTTCTGGATTAGATAGGAAATCAAAGGCAAATTACCTCGTTCCTCATCGATCTAATGGAAATTGTTAATTATATTATATAGGATTATAATCCACAACCTCTCTGCAAAGTTTATAGTAGCAAATGGTATGAGAAACGAAGGTCAAACCGGCCTACGGGAAGTTTACTGTACAAAGAGTAAAGATGAACAGGCTATTAACACTAAAAAGAAAAAAAGGAAGATTCATTCGGAAAACACAACCGGATAGCTTATAGTGTCGTCAAAACGGGAATTTCAACCTTCCCTCGTGAAACATGGCATTTGGTGAATTAACGCTTCCTCACAACATTCTGATTATCGGCAGCCTCAACATGAGACAATAAACCACAGAACTGGCCATCACGCTATGCGTGAAGTATAACGCATTAATGAATTCACAGCAGAAAACGGATTAATAGTCAATCAAATCCCATCACAATTCAACGGCTGACACTTCACAGTGCTCATTCCGGATACGCATGCTACGCTTGCAATGGCAACTCATTGATCATTGATTCTAAATTCCAACTCTATCCTGTTTTAGAATGCGAGTGTCGGAGTACCGTTGTTAAAATGCGCATCTGGTTTTCTCTACCGGTTAATGCAGTTACTTAACAACATACAGCCCGGAATGGAGAGAAGAAAGCCAAAAACAGTTGTTCTTCAACGGCAATGATGTTTCACCATGTACTCCAATGCCTCTTTCTAAATCCAAACACCACTCAATCTCTTTAAACATGACACTATTGGTTGGAGTTTTGCAAAATAAGTTACGAATGATGAAATTATTTGCGCGAATCATCCTATAACACGATCACAGCGGATCACTCCACCGTTGGAGTGATAAATGTATAGGAAACGGAGGTATCCGCAGGGTCGTGTTAACAGACCCATCTTCTTTCCTAACTGATCCTCCCGTTCAATCTAAGGCAGTAGCATCTGGACTTATGAACCGCTCTACATTTTAGCTTTTTCTTACTCCATTTTGACCTCTGGATACGAACTTAATTGCGATATAAGAACTGAAAAAACGAAAGGATATAGTGGAACACTTATTTTCGAGACATCAAATTTTCGAGTTAATAACTTCTAACTGGGATAAATCAAGTTCGTATGTCAAGGAACCGTTGTATCGATGTTTTAACAAAACTGACAGTGTTTTGACAAAATGTGCAAATTTTACGCCAACCAGATTAAAATGTTTGAGGCATTTATTTCAATACCAGGTAACAAAAATTTCGAAAGGTCGTAAGAATCGCGTTTATCCCCATTCACACTGGATGGTTTCTGACTTCAGTTTACGCAATTCCATTATAACACAAACTGGTTGAAAGAATCATTTATTTACAATATCCGTGCACTTAAGTTTTGAGGGTAATATAAATAAATAATTCTTGTAATCAGTCTGTGTTTATATCCCACCTGCCTATGAATGATATCTACATAACTACCAAGTCACATAGAGCCATCTTTGTTTCCGATGAAAGCTTCCCTATAAAATATACAGTGCATTTTCCCTCCTTAGGATACTTTCCTGATTGAGGTGCCAATATGTCAGGGGCCAAACTTGTCTGCAAACATTTAAATACCTATCGATGCCCATATACATCAAGATGAATCTGTAACAGTGTTTACTGACCTTAATAACCTTCACAGGACCAAATCTAGAGTGGCATGCTTGGAATCTTACCTGGAAATAAAAAGAAATATTATTCAAAATGTGCTACAAGACTTTAAATTTTGATATATATTTAAATATCTATTAAATTAATCAAATTTTACACAAATTTTAAGTTTAATATGTATGAACATAAATTTTAAATAGCTATGAAATTTAAAACGGAAAATTTCTATTCGTGAATGGCAAGCCAGTTTTTCCGCCCGGAGAGCATGAATACATTAAGTAAGGCACTGATTATGCTTATAGATTGACCCACAATAGATAACACGAAAAATATTATTCCACGACATTCCACTAATAAAATACTACCCATATTGATATGGAAAAGAAAAAGCTGGGTATGAAGATGGACAGTTACGTCACGAATGTACACGCAGTCCAGAAAATAAGGCTGACATGAAATTATATTCGCCCCAATCAGCGTCGTCGGATAAATTAAACGGGAAGCAAGATTTAACTAAAGGAGCAATTGAAGGTGCACCTCGCGCCTTCAATAATAATTTCCATATTAACATAAATCATCAAGAATGCGGACAAATGTGAGAAACACAGCACAAGGCAAGGAATGGATAACAGCGAAATTTAGGAATGTCGGATTCAGCAAAAAGAGCCTGGGCCAGATACGTACATCAAGCAAACGTGATTTTTAATACCTCATTCTTCGACAGTTGCTACGAAAAGAATAAATAAATATTAAATTTCCTTGAATACTTTGACAGCAGGTATTTTGTAGGATTTGGCCGATTTTATATCTTTTTTATGGCCGAGAAGCCATAACGATTAGGCAATGAGCTCACGATATAGATATTTCCACCATTAAAACATAACCAGTATCCTCTACATACACGTCGGTAACACAGAAGAAGAATCTCGAGATACTACTCTAGATGTAGAAGCAAAAACTAGACCTAAATAAATATCAATATCCTCTCCGAGTCACCAGAACGGCTTTCAGGGCACGATTTATGAGAAGGGAAAACAAGCATTACGAAACGAAGTGGAGTACGTAGAAAAAAAAGTCTGATGTCTTCTTCCAGACATCTTCACCCTCATTAGTTAGAAGAGTCATCATGAAAAGCACACATCTATATGAGGCGTACGTCAAACGAACAGCAGTGTAGGGCGCCCTCGCAGTACTCACGTCAATCATACGAATGTGCAAGCGTTCATACGGCTGGAATGAAAACTTCTGAGGCAGTCTCTCAAAACCGACTCAAGGACGGCTACATGAGGTCTACAAACTGGCCAACATTGAACCTCTATTACGCAGGACGATGAGACTGGGCGAGAGGGCGCTAATGCACTGGCAACCCTTAATCAACACTTCAACCCGTCCGACATTCCAAAATGAATTGCCTTCATCAGCTCGCGTAATCGTAGCTAACTACCGTGAAACCTATCCGGTCGCAGACCTCAGTACTCCCACACTAGGATCAAATATCAAACACTTATGAAAACACAGACTAAAACCACTGACTATTACGACACCCTAGGAAAATCGAAGAATGCACCCTGTAGTAAAGATATACCGTACGGAGCATAACTTAAAATTATGCGCAAGTTTCGGCGCTAAATTAAGGCCGACGGAATATCGCGCCCGAAGTATGGAGCAAAGACATGTTCGTAAAATTACACTTTTGGGTTTTGATATTGCTAACCTATCAAATCACTTTACTTTCCGGTGTTTAAATTTTTACTGCCCTTATTCCCTCCAAGCTAATAAACACTATATTTTAAATAAATATCAAATTTTCTACTTCATTTACCCTTCTTTTAGTAGATCTTTAATAATAGTCAATTCTTTCAATTATTTCGTTTTCTCATCGTTTGCTATGGCTTCTAAGTCTGCAATTATCAATTATAAAGATGAATTAGAAATTGATTTTAATTTATCTTTCAATCATAAGCTAACCATACAATTATAAACCAACCACAAATTATCAAATAATTTCACGACACAGAAACAAGCAGCCGGGCAAAGATCATTCATGATTTTCCTCCACTTAAAAGGAGATAACGCAGCCCAAGAAGAAACCATTTCCACCAGATGTTGAATAATCACCCTAATTAGTAAGCCTAGAGCGAAAAATCTCCAACCAAAGGAATAATTAAGCTTCCGGAGATTTTTCAGGGTCACAAATACTTAAGTAAGAAACCAAAACTTGGAGATATCACGCAATTTACGCGAGGTCCCTGAAATAAACGCTCCTCAAGCAGCTCATCTAATTGAAAAATGTGACGGGAGCGAAAATGGCGTCGACGTCATTCCAAACGGAGAAAGGAACGAGAGGAAAAGAGTGAGAGAGCAAACGAAGGAAAAATAAATAATTAGGGAGTATCCCCTCGGGGGGCAGCATTACGGATAAGATTCGACACGGAGAGAAAGGTTATTCTTAGTGCGGCATTATTTTCGAGCACGCTACCCATGTTCCACTTAAGTTATAATTAGTAAACTTAAACATGTAATTCGAGGGAGCGTGGTACGGGCGTAGGAAGACGAGGAGGAAAATTGGACGAGGTAAGAGAAAACGAGAACGGAAAAGGGAGGGTCTGGCGAAGAGGAACAAAGAAGTCTGGAAGCGGGGAAAGGCGAAGTAGGAAGGTGAAAGGGCGAAGGAAAGTGAAAGAGCGCTCGATGGAGGTGAGAGGGGAAGGAAAGTGGAAGAGGCGAGCAGAAGATATTGACGAACGGGGCAAGGGATTACACACAAAAGAGTGGAAATGCCGAGGAGGATGGAGATAAATTGAGAGAAAACTGGGAAGAATAGAAACGGCAGTAAAATGTGAAACAAGGTAAGGAATGAGAGTAAAGCGAAAATGGGTTTAGAAGGAGAAAAGACATATGCTATCCCTGAGGTATATATATAACCTACATAGGGTAGACTACCCGGTCTGTACAGTAATCAGGCCGGTTCAGAGCTTTAACCCTCCACCATTAGACACCAAAATATTTGGAGAAAGACAGAAGATTACTAGGCAGGATGAGGATTGAGGTATATCATCACAGAAGCGAGACAGAGACAAAGGTAAAAGATATTTTGCATGGAAATACATTTTTTCTGACCTGAACCATAGTTCAAACAAAAAGCATTTATCAAGATGACGTAGAAGTGACAGACTTCCTAGCTATAGTAATACTATTTGTCTGAGAATGTAATACTGCAGACTGTTTAGTCTGAAAATGTAGCTAAAAGAGAACCCTTTAAGGCAGTTTTACGCTTGACATCTACAAATAATAATATTATAGACACTGACCTGTTCAATATGGTTATCGTTATCTTCTTGAAATAGCGACAGAAAGTGGACAGTAAAAATAGCAAGCTTGGAAGTCTGCGCACGAATAATGACCAATGCACAGGTAAAGACGGAAAGATAAGCAATCAATACTACTGAGAGGAAAAACGCAGAGGAATGGAATAAAAAAGAAGTTATTGGTACATACAAGTGCACGTTTACTTTCTGATACGAAAATTGCTGAATATCGTATGATCGATATGCGTTAGCCAGACAAAACTCAGCTAAAGATCCTGATAATGTAATGATGCCTTCAGTTTCCTTTGCACATATTTAACAATTGATACTGCAATATATTCATGTTCTAAATTGGTGGCTCGCATAACCTTACACATAATCCGCCGTACTTTGAAAACCTAAATTTGATGTTAATAAATGAATAAAAACACCAAATTCGTAGATTTTTAATGGAACGAAATGGAGAGAGGTATATTTTATTATTTTGTACATACATTTCCAGACACTGTTCATAAAGGTAGTGAAAGAATAAGTGCAGATTATTACGCATGGCTTCGAAGGGACTACGCGGAAAGAACATTAACGTGAATGTATTCGAATTAACTGCTGCAAACAGACAGAATGTTAAGGGAGATAACAGCAAAAACACAGTATGTATTCGGCGAAGGCGGAGCGGCGAAGAGGCCTGTAAACAGCAACGGCACGAGAGCTAGAAAGACGCGAAGTGAAAGAAAACAGTCCACGTCGATGAAAATAGATGGGAGGGAGACAAAAGAAAGAGGATGGCGCAGAGAGAGGAAAGGGAGAGAGTTGAGAGGCATGTAGACGAGGAGAGAAAGTACGAGGGAAGGAGAAAAGGGTAATTGGGTGGGAGAGGGATCGATAAAGAGAAAATGGTGTACAAAAGAGAAGGGTGGTTGAGTCGGGCTGAAAGAGAGAGCTGAGATTAACGCAAACGAAAGAGAGGATGGAATAGAAAATTAGCGCTAGGATAGAGAGTTGGCCGGTTGACAAAAGGATGAAAAACTTGCGCGGGCAGCACGAAAAAGAGAATTTCGGGGAAGTTGCGGGGATTTAACCCTTCCACCCGAGTTTAACGAAGGCGGCTGCTGAGTGATGAAATATAAATCATCCTGACAAGATTTGAAACGGAGAAATCAGGGGTGAACCCTAACGTAGAGGCGTAAAAACGCCCTAATCCTCTTACCTCTCGCCGGCTGATTAGTTATTTTCTTTGTCGTCAAACTTGCGTAAACTGTTTTTTCGTCGACATTATCATTAACAGGGACTAAAACCTCGGAGAGCGGCGAAGCATGCGGTAAATCCGTAATCAATCAACTCGTCGAAAATTAATTACTGTCAGCTTTGATTTATATAAACTATGTACAAGTATTATATTACATCAGTGAATCATTTTATTAACGAGTAAAATTATCTAATATGAGTGTAAATCTCTCGCTTCCAGATTTTTACACTCAACAGGAATTCGGCTAAATTTATGTAACTAAATCAATTTAACGGAGGGATAAAATCGTGAATATTTTCCAGAATTGTCGGTGAACAGACTTTTTACTAAGTAACATGAGTCGAGAAACTAAACTTTCAGTGCTTCTATGTAACCATTAAAGCATCGCCTTTTACAGCTGAGGTAGCGTGTTTGGGACCCAATTACATAAATAAAAATATTCACGGTGTTCATAGAGTAGGTAAATCACCAAAAATGAAATCGATTATAACCATTTATTGTTTCAAACATGCCCAGAAGTAATGAAATGCATGCAACTACGAAGAAAAACAAATTCCAGTCAAGAGATATGCTAAAGGAAATGAAATAAACAGCCGATCGATATTACGCTTTTCGGAATCAAGTCCGCCCGAAAGTTAAGGACAACCATCCTAACCATCCACTAAACAATGAAATTTTTAAAAACCAGGAGAGTGTGAAATATACAATAATGATATCTCATGCAGCTCTCTAACTTTAGGACAGGAATTGGTTCATTTCAAATCCCACAGAAGACAGGGGAAAGATCTAATACTGACTCCCTTAAACTGACTTTTAACAATAATTGTGAGAGGGAGACAGACATTTCTTCAGGCTACTAGTAAAATAATTTCGTCGTTACATATACATACCCACACCTCTACACATCTTTTTGTCTATGTACATTTTTATACATATTAGTCTTCATAAGGATGAGGCCACTATGATGACGGCCACTACCAAAAAATAATGGAACAAAAGATTTCAGTCTGTGAATATTAAACGGGATAGAATATTATTAAGAGGTTTTCAGTTTTTAAAAACTTGTAGATTGCAGAGTTCTTGAGGATTAATTTAATAGCGAATTACTTTTAATCGTAAGCAATTTGAGTGAAGGAAGTAGAGTTTGTAGAAATCATGTAGACTAAGTGGTTACAGATACGAAATAACGTCCCTGAAACTTAAGTCTTCAGGTCCAAATGACACTGTTCTACATCTACATAAGTACCCTGCAAGCCGCCTTCCGGCGTGTGGCAGGGGACAATCACTACAAGTAAATAAATACTGTGTCAATACTATTCTTCCCGGAGGTCGATTAGAACATCAAACCATCCATCATTAGCTCCCCAGAACTCTGGAAAGGGAATGAAGCTCTCTAGAAAGGGTGAGAAGATGGTATGTCAGCCTTAGCTTTCCTCTAAGAGATACAACGCAATGAGTGGAATACGCCCTCGTGTGTGCAGTACATTGACCCTAAGGATACCATCATTCATATCACAGAGGAGAGACAAAAATTAATGCGAATATTTAGCATCGCTCGCTTTCATATCACAGCCACGAAGACAATTGAAACAAAAGCAAATAAAAGAAAAATTTCCCGTCCTTCACCAAAATAAAAATGGAAACAAATATAAATATGTATATATAAAACTATAAATACAGTATGCTTTAAAGAAAACTAAAAAGGAGAGTGGATGAACGTGCGTGCAGAAGAGAAAGGAAAAAAGGAGAGAAAAGAGAGATGGAGAGGTTTGGAGGGGAGGTGTCTGAGGGGCATGAGGTAAGGGAGTGGAGAGGAAAGGCGGATGAGGAAGTGTAGGGTAGGTATGAGAGAGAGGGTGAATGAGCGAAGTCTCGTCCACAGACACGACGTGATCAATACGTCAGCGTATCCCGTAGGCTACGTGACTCCGTGGCAGGGAGACGTCGGCGAGGCCACGACAACCCCGAAGAGGCGACGAAAAACCCTAAACGCACGAGCCGTTCCACATAGTATTCTCCCACCCACGCGCCCAAGGGGTGGCGGATTGAGCGCGACCGACGCAAATCCCGACGTAAAATTTATACGAGACTTTAATTACCGAGAGATTCGAACACTTAGAATTTTAATTGACAAGTGAAATGATAAAAAAGCGGAGCAAAAAAGTTCGAGAGTTCGTTAACTCGATGGCTGCGAGGAGCGGAAAGAGATTTGTTCGTTTTTTATTTTTTAGAGGAATGAGTCGACGCGGTGATGATTTTGATAATATTCTGGGAGTGGATTTGATGGTGCGGATTGGAGCTTAAAGTTTCCTTGCGCGAAAACGATAGCCACAAAAGATGTACACCCGAACATCACAGAGGAAAAAAATATTTACTATCATATACTGCTTAAGAAAGGGCGAAATACAAATCCTTATGGACTCCATCGCGAAATTCCTCACAAATTTTACAAACCCAATTTTTATTCCAATTAATTCGAAATGGTTCCCTCCTTCCTGAGCTTCACCACTTCACTTGCCCTGGAAATAATACAATCGTGAAGAAGTTCCAGCGTAACCTAGTTAGCAATGTCTCCACTGCGATGGCAGCGTATTCGTGTTCATTTCTTATGGGAAGTCTTAGTTTATGGTGAAACAAATGTACACGATATTAATATCACCATCATCTATCAACATTTCGCGAGGCAGTAATTTTATGTCCTTGAAATCAGGAAAAAGAATTTTCCTTACTACCATAAATGTTGAGTAAAATTTATTTCAATAATTAAAATACGCAATATTTAAAAGAGTAAAAATTAAAAATCTATTTAATATTTCTCCTAATTTTTCGACCTGCATTTTCTCTTCTGCATGTACATAACGGGACTGACAGATAGATTAGTATTGTATATAGAAACCCACCTTAGAGAGAAAACAGACTATCCCCGATAAGCTCTCTCCAAAACTATACAAGTGGTTTCGTAAATTAGAAATTCTATCTATTAGAAATTCATCTTCTATCTGAAATACTATTTAATTTAGTATTCTTACGCACTGTCTGTAATGTATTCAGCCCGAAGGCCAGTTGGGACCTCATCCCCTCTACTATCAGCTACGAAGAGCAAGGAGAGGGAAATGAGCTTGCTAGGCATGGTGAGGAGTGAGGTAATTTTCCTTTGCTTTCCTCATAAGCCATAATGCAATAAAGAGAAGCAAGCCCACGTTAGCGAAGCACAATGACTACGTCATAACACTACGTCTACGTCTTGTAACACTTTTCGTAACATTGCATAAGGAGAAACCTTAATTAACGTTGTTATTCAGCATGACTCATACCTCAGTAGCTTTCATATCATCACAGCCATGAACAAGAACGAGACAAAAGTAAATGAAAGATACATTTTTCTACATCCCACACCAAAAGACAAATATTTCATCATCAACATATGGTAGCAGAACCTCTTACGCACTAAACATTGTCAACGACACTTTACTACCTCCTACTTTTTGGAAACCATCACAACCAGCGTACTTTACAAAAGAGATTCAGTTCAACATCCAATTTCTGCGCCACTTTCAAGGAAAATATGACAAAAAATCATCTCTTCTTCCATCTGAGAATCTTGCGACCGCCTCCGAAATTTCTAGGAAAAAATCTAGCTTTAATGCGCCGGCCAAAGTCCTCTTTCTACGCAGTTGCAATTTAGCCGCAAGGGACGGAAACAGTATAACAGCGTATTAGACCTTAATTATTTCAGCTTTGGAAGCCCGTCCGCCAGCGGAAACGAGCTGGAGTCGTTTCCCATCTAATCAGAGCGGCGAGTCACCTCACTTCCACTGCAGGAGATTAGATTATATGAGTGGAGGACAGGTTTCACGAAACCAATATCTCTTTCCTTTCCTGCGGTTCACTGCCTTGGAATTTTGAGAGAACTTAGCAAACCGAAAAAATGACGGACGGACGAAGAATGGGCAAATATGGCTAAAGATGAAGTCCTAAGAATCGAAGAAAGGCTGAATACCTGGTAAAAAGCTTGCTGACCACGG
Source organism: Ladona fulva (assembly GCA_000376725.2). NCBI lineage: Eukaryota > Metazoa > Arthropoda > Insecta > Odonata > Libellulidae > Ladona > Ladona fulva. The sequence goes on along the minus strand of KZ308337.1, from coordinate 902,800 downwards.
TGGCGGAATGCTTAGCCTAAAAAGCTATCAAACGCCTACGTCCAGGGTTCAAGTCACGGCTCCCCGGATATCTCTGACTAGGGAATAATTTTAATATTTTTATAAGCTGTTAAATAAATGGTGGAAAATAAGAGTCCTAACCTGATTTTTTACAGTACAAACTATGGAATTTCCACCTACCTGGGAATACAAGACAAAACAACATGTCCAGTAATGCAAAAGAAATCAACGAAAAGCACAAAACCGAACAAAGTGGAGTCGTAGATGAGACAAAGCAACAACACTCCGAGAGCCGTAAGAACTCAAAAGAGTAAACATTTAGAAAGAGCGCTGAGTTTACCAACAAAAATCTATTATAATCAGGGCCGTGCTAATGTCTAAGAGAAAGCAGTATTTCGGTAAAGCTGCGATTTCTTCTTTAACATGTTAACTGAAGAGTGATGCTTATTGAGGCATAGATTTACTTATGCGTTTCTGAGGTATCAACGTATAACCTGCTCATATGGAATCTGAAAAATCCACCAAAAAAAATAAAAATGAAAACAAAAATCCAAGATAACGTCTCTCGCCGTTCTAACCAAAACAAAGACGAAATTCGGTCGTAAACAAGTTCCTAAAAGAGCAGTTAAAAAGCTTTCTTCATATTACAATCACCGCGATTAGCAATGTTTACCTTTTTTATAAAGGTAAGTCTACTGAGAGAAACTGGAATAAGCGTAGAAAATAACTATGACATGAAGTTGAACGATTAACCTCCACGTAGTTTAAATATAATTAATATTTTACAACCTATGAATTCATTAACCATTTTGTATCTATAGGCGGAAGTGAACAGTATAAATGAGTTATATAAGAGTCAACAAAGATAATTGGATATGTTACGTGACTTCTACTAGACGTCACACTATCTCTGGAAGATAATTAATTAAATTTATGATTTATAATAATTACCGCAAATTAAGTGGGTAACTATATAATTTAAATTTGTAGGAATGCTCCCTACTTATTCCTATACCGAACTACCTACTCCTTCCTTACCTATTCCTGTATCCATTTGCGAACGAGGTCTTTATTAAGCGTAATTTTGCACTAACGGAGAGTGGCGAGAAACTCTCATGAATTCTGCAACTTCAAAAATGTTTCGCGATCAGTATCCAACAAAATAAAAGGCGAAAGCGTTGTCTATAACCCCAAAGGGAGTGACATCTCACCGATATCGGAAAACTGATGTATTTCCAATTACATTTCAGAGAGACTCTCTACTTTCATTTCATTGTTTATGAAACGATGATTGATCAAAATTTAATTTGGGCTTTTATAACCAGTTTTTACAAGAGAACCTGGTGATATGAAATATGACTATTTCGTAGGAAAATTTTCGCGAAGTGAAGCGTTAATACAACACCGAATTTTTCTATACTCAGCAAAAAAAAATTTTTTTAATTTTCAACACCTATAGCATACTTGCTATTATTCTACGGTAATTACACATTTTTATCGTATTATGGCCCTATTGAGTAAATAACAGCGTTGACTGGCCTATCATTGGAGAATTTCTATCAAGCAGCCAATTGAATATAAGTCATACATTATTTCACCGAATGAAAAAAGATAATTTACAGGTTAAATCTTTAAATTACCATTTTCATAAAAATAATTATGTAAGTCTTCATAAGCTTCGTTTTGTAAAAAGTATCATATTATACAAGTAACACCAAACAATACGATAAAAGTAAACAAATAATAGATTCAATGACTGCTTTATTCGTCGTCGGATATCCATCAACTCTCTCCGTAAGAGAAAATTTCATCGGCTGTGACATTGTTCGATGACTAGCGATATAAAAAGAATTATGCAATACTTAGAGGCGATTTGTAAATGCGCGTCCTTGCGCAATCATCTTTTCTCCATTTATTTTCATTATAAGAGGATGTTTTCTACAATAAAAGGCTAAGAAATAAGATGCGTGAATTGCACAAAGCTTCTCTTACATCATCACATCTATCGGCTATAAGATCTACCGATAAATGCTTTAAAGCTCGGAATAAAAGATTTCACAACACTGAGTTTTTCCATTGATATAGGGATGAATCTTGAGAAAAAAAATGCTAGCGTAGTGAAAGAAACTCCAGCCGAGAATTGCTTCTTCAAATGGGATTAATATATGCAGTCCCAGAAAAGTTGAAGACCAAGGTCTGGTTACGATTCGATAACCGTAATGCCCAAGAGGTCAAGTGAGTTAAAAGATTAAAAAATGATACAGCTACCAACTATTTTCACAGTTATTGCAATGCATGGTTGCGAGTATTGGAATGATAGCCTGACTTTTCTGTATGTCAAATACAGCTGAAGAGAGGCTTTAGAGTTTAAAATCTATTCCTTTCTACCGATTTTTTTTCGGAAAACCAAAAGGAATAAGTTTAACAAGCCACCTGAGGTGCAGAAGAAAGGTTTCTACTCAAAACGTTCTGCCACGTTAATGTGATCTGTACCACTAAAAAAATTAACTAGAAATTCACCTATCTATGACAGAATAGATGAATATAAATTAGAATCGCCGTAAAATAATTGCCCTTTTAGGAAGGGAGATTATACTTACATAAATTTACTTCGTACGCCGTTATTTGAAATCGTTTAATTGAAATTTTCGTTAGAAACATTGGAAGGAATAAATATTAACATCAGTAAACACCAGTGAATTTGCATTGTTCCTAAATTAAAGCCATAATTATTTAACTCCCTTTCTGGTACGTTTTCTCATAGAGTGTACTATGAATTTTATCTGTCTATAAATAATGTGTAGCAATTTATTTCAAAAAATTTTAGAATTCGATTTTTCACTGTGATCCGTTATTTTCGGCGACAAGAGAAGTTGTGAATGCACAAAACGCTCCAATGATGCAAAAAAACCATTAATTTCTATCAATAGCGAAAAGTACGAAGTTTATGACGAGGATAACGAGGAAGAATTTCGCAAGTTAATTGCAGAAAAACATATTTTCTAATTCCTGTTTCCTGGAAACGTTACAACAGCGTGAGTTCCATCACAGCTGAGTTCAGTCACCCTTGATGAAATTCAACGTGAGATCATAAAATTATAAATACACATAAATATACTGGGTAGTGAGACTTTGTAAACTGACGTTATTTATGACTTTGAATGAATAATCCATGACGTCATTGTATCCCGATCAATTTTACTATTTGAATGTGAAATGCATCTCATATAGGCAGATAAAGCATTATTAATACACAGAAGACATAAATAAAATGACGAGACGAGGAATATATAACTATTTCGAAAGAGTAGAAGAATTAAACAAGCCTTGTAACCTCTTGGAGCACATGACTTTCTGTCAATCGAGCTCATAAATCGTCGGAACTCATTAACATTTGAAATACAACTGCAGAAAACAAAAGCGAAATTCTATTGAAAGGGAAATTCTTTCCACGTTTCTCGAGGTGTGCAAAAATGCGATCCTTAAGCAGTCACTACCGATGGAACGAATAGAAATCGCCGCAGACGGACCAGAACCTCATTAAAAATTACGCAACGATACAACGAATCGCAACGCGCATTAACGAACCGTAAAGGACGAGCTAAATGAGGAACTCTTCCGAACTCTTCCGAGACTGGAAGCGAAAACGCCAGGGAAAGCGATGAAATACATGGACTCGGACAACAATATTTTGCCGGTGAAACAGCGAGGAACGAATGCCGTATGAAAGTATTCTTTAGTTGTTCATGATTAGGTATGAGTCTAGGCAACCCCATACGAAGTTCCATGGGAAGAAATAGGTATCAGCTGAAGGGGTTTCTCTTGCTTATGCAAAAGACACACCCCATCATCTAAGGGGAGTTGTTCGTGACTGGGGAGTAGAGCCGGATTCCACCTCTACTGAAATCTACCCCGAGACAACCCATACTCAAGTGAGATCAACGTGACAGACCAGGTGTCCTTTATAATTTACAACTCTGAACGCGCATGATTTTCGTGTCTGCCGTAGTTAATCAGTCCGACCACGAAAGCATACTTATAGTAAAAGAAATCATTGAGTGAGCCAGAGGAAAATATTTTCCATTCTAAATTCTAGAGACGTATAAAATGAGGCTAACATTAAACCAAAAAACTGATATCTCTGAATTTGTTCAACGAAAGGAAGAAAAGGCTGCATAAACAGCGTCGAAAAAGTCCGCGTGTAGCTTGAAGGCGGCATGCTACTATCTCTAGCCTAGACTATTCATTCCTTTGGAATAAAAGATTCAGATTTATGGACTTAATAATAAAAACCAATAGAAATGATAAAGAACAAGGAATGTGTGAATCCAAATCAAGGCTACAGTTAATACAGAAACAAAAGTCCAAATATTGTTGAAATCTGAATAGTTTTCCAACAAATTTGATTATTTAGAGAATTTAATAGCATGCAGTATTTAAAGACAAGAAAATCCAACATGCAACTCCGTTAAGGATTTTATATACGATACCTTGAAAATTCAAAAATTATACATAATTATAAATGGATGAGCATTAATAAAAACGAAAGTAGAGCACGAAAGATTGATTTTTCTAGTGCTTTCCAGCCAATGGATCAAATTCTTCAAAATTCGCTTTTGAGACACACTATTGCTATCATTCAGCAGAATTGATTGCAATATTTCTAAAGTCCTCAATATCAAGCATTCCTCCTTGGTCGCGCCTAACAGAATTTGCTCTCGGAGTAGTGCATGCCCATAATAATTGACATTAGCACGAAGAACACTTCTGGTCGCACCGATCCCTCGCTACGGCTTAAGAAACTATTTTCAGCGCGGCTAAAAAGGGTTAGGATTCGAATTTCTTTTGGGCGCCAACAGCGAAGCACCCGATTCGAACAGGTGGCTCTGCTCAGCATTCCAGTCCGCGGCAGAGGAGAGCACGAATTCCCTTCTGGTTGCGACGCCTGCTACGGCGGGTACCATCCTCGCACATACCTCGACGGCGGCTGCCTCGGAGAATCGCTAGCGAATCCCTGGCGGCCAATCGCGGGGTCAGCAGAGGTCATGCATCTAGCACATAGGTGACCTTGGGTCAGAGTCGCTCTTGAAAACGCGTCTCGTTGGTCCAGAGACGCTGCAGTTGACGGCACGGATTCCTCCCACTCGTCCCACGGTTTGAGGAGGTTTCCTCGGATGATTTAATCATCGAGATAATCGTCTCTGATCATCAGAAGGGATTCTCAAATGGATATTAAATGCTGCGACTTCCTTCTGGTGATGCGGCGCGTGCTGGACATGTCTTGGGATGCTAACGAGTCGCGAGGATATTCACCAAGAGCAAATACTTAAACCCTCTCACCCAAAGGAAATCAAATTTAAACCCAAATTAGGTCACAGGATCCTGCTACCATATAGAGGCGATGAAACATTTTAATTTCTCTTTTGGTAAAGAATAAAACCACAAATCATTTTTCTTTTTTCTCGGTCTCGTTCTTGGCTAACGATACTGAATCTAATGAGATATGAATCAGGCAGATTAATTGCATTTATTTCGATCACTCCTTATTGGAAAGAGATATTTTGCTGTAAGTGCAAATACTTCATCCACTTATTGCATACCTGCTAGAACTATCTCACTCCTCATCTTGCCTAGTAAGCCTCCGTTTCTCTCCAGGGCTTTTCGTAACCAATGGCGGAGGATTTGACTTAGAGACGAGCTGAACATTTCACTAACATCGTGTCACGCAATTGTACACAGCAAATTATGTATCCGTACATGACATCCAAACGAATTACCTCATGTAACGATTAGAATTATTCATGAACGCAAAACATAGACAAAATACGTACATCGATTAAGCAATTAGACCTGATAAATCGTGCCTTAATATACATTCATGTCGCAGGAGTGAAAAAATACAAGAGAAAATAACCCCCAATAGTTTTTAAAAACAGTAATTAAATTAGTTACAAAAATAGAATATACGTCTTATGTTGGCTAAAATAAACGGTTGAGCAAACCTTTTTATCTGTTCTGATGAGGAAGCGAGCGTGACCGAATCACATCCTGCAGAAAAAAAGGAAACACTGATGGGCGCTCAACTGCCCCTTCAAATCAACGAGTAATTACCTCCATAGGCCATCTGACTTCACTCTCCATGAAGCTTTCATTAGCGGAATAAAATTCTCGCGGCCAATCGGTACCCGAATAATAAATGACGAGCGGTTTATTGGTTTATTTGTCGACGTCTGTGAAAGTAAAATCATCCGATATGAAACTCTGGCCGCTAAAAAGCCGGCGCCGAGCATTAAGGTTTACTTAGAACTTCTTTAAGTGCACCGTTTAATTTTACACGGAAGCCGTGGGAAGAGGAAAAATATTACCCTTAATAGGATTTGAGGAATGAGGGCTAACGAATCCCTGCCGACGTGAAGTGCTCCCGATCGAGGGACACTCGAAATAACACCGATAAAGCCAGACCGATAAATATTTCGGAAGAATGAATACATCTAATACAACTGAAAAAGGCCCCAAAAAATGAGAGATATCCCGAGGAATGCTATTCTTAGAGCGACAGGAATGAAAACGTAGTGCACTTCCATCGGAGATAAAATAATCGATTCTCAGAGCGGAAACGTACAAAAAGAACGAGCCGATTCCTGGAACCGAGACGGAAAAAATCATTTCTTCCGCTCGCGACGAGGAAAAATTGACTAAATGTGCGTAATGAATCCGCGGGCGAAGAATTAAGTGACGTGCGCGCGTACACAGCGGCGAAGTTAACGACCCGGGCGCCCGAATTCATTTGTTGTCGAGCGCTGAAAACGCGCAAATTTGATTTCGAAAAAAAGGACCACAAACACGTGGTCCTCTCTCTTGTCCGCATCCTCAAAGCTTAGACCGGAAAAAATTCGGTTGGAAAATAAATTCCGTGCGATTTCTGACCCGAAAAAGTTGCATAATTCGCCGAAAAAAATCAGACGCGATTTAAATTCGCGAAAAGCCCAATTCGGCCCGAAATAAATCCGGCAGTTTTGTTTACCATTCGCGGAAAACGTAAAAAGATATCCTGGGAGTAGTCACAAAGCACCGACCCGTTAGCGCTTGAAAGCCCGGGAATAAAATAAATTGAATGATGAAAGGGACGAGACTGTGTGCGGACCGCAAACCGAATAAATGATGGAAAGTCGTGTATCGTTGGAAGGCACCGCTTCAAACAATGGGAGGAAAAAAGCGGGGGAACAAAATTGCCTTTGTTTATTTCAAGTCGCGTCGGTAGAGGTGAGAGGTGAAGAGAGAGGAAAAAAGGTCGGGAAAAGGGGAAGGAAATTGACGTCGGGGGGCGAGAAATAGGACGTAGAGGATGTCAATTGAGGTGGGCTCTAATGGAAGAATAGCGAAGTGCCGGATTCCGACTCATTCAATGTCGAAACTGGAGCCGGATGTGACGGAGTTAACGCTAAACTTCCTAGAACGCTCTCGCCCAAGAAAGAAAGAGCCCGTGTCAGGGACTGCATTTAGGATATCTAGGGTCACTCGTAAGGGGAGAAGAGTCCTCCCACTGAACATTAACATGAAAATGAATTCTGAAAGTTCCATGAATCAATGACAAATTTATCTCATACGGTAGCCTCCTTTCACACCGGTGTCTAGGGGCTTGAACTACAAGGGTGACCGCTACAAGAAAAGTAGCTACTGCTCACTATAGAAGGATTAAAATTGTCAATATATATTAAAAGCTGAGTATTTCTCGGTAAAATTTATAGACTAAAACATTCAGCCCTTTTAGTGTTTCCTCGTATCAAAGTAACGGGATTTAGAACATCTTATTCAGTACTGGCTAGTTTTAATTGTCAGAATTTACATCCAATTTTCATAATAATCCTCTTGGGACTACTTATCGAAAGCATCTAGACAGAAATTTAGCAAAGAAAAGCATATAGACGTAAATTCCTATTGTAGTATGTTAATGGATAGTAATTGTAAAAATTCCATTAGGTGCTTATCTATACTGAGTTACTCTGACATTCAAATTCTGAAAACCATAACTACATAGAGTAATTCTACAATTTTCATAGCAGCATTCATCCAACCAACACTGTAAAACATGGCCTTGTTTGAAATCACATTTACAAACAATAAAACTACGATTGTTCATAATTTCCATCAGTAAACTAATAAGAAGAGAAAACATCAATTTCTCTACCACGACCCGGGAGGTGGCTAGTAGAGTTACACAAGTAATCTGGTCATCCTGCAATACAAAATAGTTCCGGGACCCACTATCCACGCAGCTGGGGGCCCTTAATCCCAGGAGCCTTCCCGCATAACAGGACCTAACAATGCGCCCTTGGGTTTCTTTGAATTCATTTCAGGTGCTAATCAGTGCATTGTATAGTACTTCTCATGAATCAGCGTCAATACGAGAAAATAGCATAGATGCATTATCAAAATCAATCGATAGAGTTAATCGGTTCAGTTTTGTAACGCAACGCCTATCTTGATTTATCGGCTGCCTTTGAACAGCTCATCATTGGAGTTGCTGGCATCATCCTGATGCACTTGTCTGCTTCGTCGTTAGTTTCTCGGGCGCACCGCGCGTTCGAAGGTTGTCTATCGCGCTTCCCGTGACGCGTGAGACACGCCGATCCGACACTTCGATTACCGGACGACTTTTCGTGATCTAGCGCTGGGTTCACAGCGTCCTTACGAAGGACGACTTCTGGATGACGTGACGCCGGCGTTTTGCTCTTCGCGAGCACGCAACTGCCGTGAATAGAAATGCGCAATGTCCATTACATAATGGCCGTCTGGTTGAAAGAGCCTCTGTTCGAGCAGGATGACGTTGGAGAAAAACCTGGACAGATTATGCATCAGAATATTCTGAAAAAATAAGCGCGTCCCCAAAGAGGAGCGGTTGTAGAGAGAACCATCTCCCGGCTCGAAAGGCGTCTGCAGCGTCACAATCGATTAGTCTGTACATACATCTGCACGAACGAGTGCAATGCATTTAAATAGCCTCGATGGACTTTCTCGGAGACGCAGCTCAGATCGCTAATGAAAAGAGACTTCCATGGAGAACTCGTCTGAAACTCGCATGATTAATTCTTACCAGCAAAGGGAGGACCTGAAGGTACCCATGAGATGGAAAATGTATGAATCTATTACGTGGATTTATGCGTTGACACGAACTAGAGGAAAGCCGGGTAAAATTTACCAAGGCGAAGAAAAAAGAATACGAACTGTTTCAGTATAAAATATAAAATTTCTGAATTTATTACACCCTTTCAGGCATAGGTATATCTTTCGCAAATCTCGATAAAATCAACTAACCGTCCCTCAAAAATGTTCATAAACTCACAATCAGTTATTCTGGGCCAAACCTCCTTCGAATACGGAAAATCATTTTCTAAATTTAAGATGATTTTTCAAGTTTCAAAAGTCAAAGATAAATTATCGTAAATATAAAAACTGTTCCAATGGAAATTTAAAAATGCTGAGTTACTTTATATTTCGAATAAATAGTTCAACTCAATTAAACATTCAACAAATATTCAACAAATAATTAAAAAATCGCATCATAAATTAACGCAAAACATTAAGTTCTACGTCAAAGAGTGATCTTCCTGGAATTATAGATATGACACGTTCGGGAAAGAACATTTTGAAATATTACGAAGCAGTTTACTGCTTGCACTGGTTATTTTCAGCATTTACAGAGGGCTTTTGGTACTTCACTAGCCAAATGGCACATCTAAATCACAAAATATCTCCAGATATTCTTCACAGAAAGATTCAGTTAGCGGCAGCATTGACGAAGGAAATTTTCGTCCCGTATACGTACAAAATCGCAGTTGCAACTTCACAGCCAAACAATTTACAATTATTAATACGCACCTTCAGACCAAATTCTCTTTAACCCTGCATAAATTCATCGCTTTCCGCTAAAGGCACAGAGATTAAACAATCTGAAACCGCTGTTATCCAGGGGACTGAAGCAATACAACTTTATTTAGCGATTAGCGAAATCTCAGTGGAAGGGTTTCATAAATTGAGGGAAGCCACGGAAGCAGGGTCCTGTATTTCGACATGCTTATCGACGAAAATTAAGTTGAATTACGCAACGAACTCGCTAAACATAAAAACGACACGTGCTGTATTTCCGCCGTGATACGCAGTACGCTTGATAACACCGCGAAAAGTGAGGAAAAAATTAGCGCATGGAAATGTCTAACCGGACTACGAGTTTTCTAATAGTCGAGGGTGGGAGTTGACAGTGAGGCGAACCGTTTCAACGCTTAATTAATTCTATTCGACGCGGATAATTACAACGTCCCGCCGTCTACGAATCGAAAACGAACAAAGTGCGATCGCGACGCTTCCGAACGAAACAGACGCCGCGACATTTTAACTCGCGTCGGCTCGAAAAATAAACAGTAACGTGGAATGAATCGACAAAAGCGACGCGTTAATAACGCATTCTCTCTATCGCTAGGCGCTCGCAAGCTCTAAATCAAAAGGACTGACGCCTTCCTGTCAATAACTTCCCCAGAAACCCGAGGCGTTGCGAAAGCATTGAACCGCTACTTTGACGAAAGGAAGGCGAACGGGCGAGATGATTTGAAGGACTGATGAAGGATGATCTTTTCGGGTCTGCGAAAAAGGGCAGTAAATTAGTGCTCCCCTACCAGTTTGCAGTGAGTAGACTTATGGTGCGTAATATCCGAAATTTCGCATTACAGTATTATGCCTGTAAAGATATTAGCCTGAAGGTCTTTTTTACAATTACATAAGTGTTCTACCTTTCGGTAGGTCCATGTGCCCTAATATTCCCTATTCATAGCCCTTTCTTTCGCTACCTGGTAACTTACCCCACCCTTTATGTCATCTAACATCTTTTGCCTTTGCCTTCCCCTCTGTCTTTTCCCTTGCATTCTACCTTCTATTACATTCTTCAGCAATCCCTCTCCTCTCAATATCTGACCCACCCATTTCTTTTGTCGGCGCTTAATTACCTCCCCAACCATTTCTAGCACCTCTATGTTTGTTTTTCTATCCACCCAGCTCACCTTCTCCATTCTACGCCACACCCACATCTCAAATGCCTCCAATCTTTTGGTGTTTTCTTTTCGTAAGGTCCACGTTTCACACCCATATAGCAAAACATTCAATATCAAGGATTTTACCAATCTTTTCCTGATTCCTTTATCGAGACTTTATCGAGATTTGTCATTAATTCCCTTCGCTTCATAACAGCTTCCTTGGCCAATGGAAGGTCTTCTATCGTTGGCTATCACATCTCAGGAGAGAGAGGTTTGCCGGGCAAGATAGAGACTGATGTAGTTTGGCCTTGCTTTCATAACTAAACCAGAATGATATATCTGGAAATGTTCGACTGAAGTTCAACACAATGGCCACATAAATAACACTCATAGCAAGTGAATGAAAAAAGAGTAGATTCATATTGAATATCTCATATCTTGTAGCTACGGAATTTCACAATAAATCTAAATCTATTTGATTTTCTTATGAAAAAGTAAGTAAGTCATTTGATTTTATTTAAATTAATAATTTTCGAACTATTAAGTTTGATTTCGACGCTTTCTGTAGTAGATCGACACCATTTGAGCTCAATTATTTAAGAAATAACACATATTTTCCTAAAGAATTAATGCATATATTTACGTGAATTTATAAAAGTTCGTACCAAGCCATTTATCCCTAGAGCGAGAGGGATATGTAGAGAGCGAGATGTCATACAGCACCTTTCATTTTACGCGAAACTCATTATGATTTCGTAAAAATCATTCGAAAAAGGAGTACGAACCTCTTCTTACTAAAACTGGCAATCTTCTTTTAAAAAAGTCTTGTGTTAAAAAATAAAACGAACCCAAGACGGTTGCCTCATTCATCGCAATTAATCTATGTAAATCTATAGCGTCCTTAACTATTTTTGTAACCTCAACTACAAAAATCACAACCTTTAATACTAAAACTAAAATGCTTAACTCTAAATTGAAGTAATATTAAACTCGTACTTTCTACTTTTTCTTACTATAGGAAGACACTCCGGAAAGTTTACTTCCCAACCTATCCTGATAATCAAAGCGGAGGGTTGGCTCCTTACGGGCGTCTAAGCTTGGCAAGGAGCAAATGTTACAGGATGGGGGGTTCGAGCGGGGAGGCTGTGGTGCGGACCGTAAAGGAATGGGAGATATTGAGCAAAAGCAACGATCCGACAGAAGGGAAGAGGGGAGGAACGTGGGAAGTGAGACCGAGTGAGCGTCAAATCATTGCTTGGATAAGAGGAGAAGCCTAGAAGCTGTCAGACTGAGGAGCGATATTATGGCTGCTCAAAGAAAGAAGCCGACTTTGATGGGAAAAATCTTCTTCGCCCCGTGCGCAATCGAACGCGTTCTGTCTGTGATTAAATCATCGCGTGATGTTGAAAATTCTACTGATATGAGACATTTCCTCGCTGTTTATTAGCTCGGAAAGAAAAATCGGCGCTGAGACGGCGACAACTTTTGTCAGCTGGTAGAGCGAGGCTTACCAATCTTGTTTTCTCTATGTCACTACTACTTATCAATTAAAACTTCTGGGCACACTTCCGTTTATCAGTTCAGCTCGGATGCGAATCAGTAACGAATATAAATATTGATATAATGAAACAAGTTGATAGCACCCTTGCAAATACCAATTCAGCAACAAAATTCCCTCAATTTAGCACCATCCACCTATCAACGCCAGAGTAATGAGTTCGAATCGAAAGTAGAACAATGATAAACTCAAAAAATTGCATCTTCTCCAGTCGGTCTCTGTTCTAGGAGAGTTACCAACAAATGGAAGCTTACAGGATATTAAATGTAGATATATATACGTAATATAGCAAAATATTTACGTACTCGTAAAACGAGCGAAAATTTTCTCGGCCTAAAAAGCTGAAATACAAGGTAAATACAATAGTAAGAATTTGGTTAACGAGGTGCAAACATTTTAACAGGATTTTGATTTAACAAAAGAGTCGCAGCGGGAAATCCGATCTATGAATAATATTTTACGCCAAAACCGGTAAACGTTTGTCTATGTCTATGTATGTACCCTTAGGATAGACGTCTTCATGCCCTGCATGTATCCTGTAAGTTTGCTATAAATGTTGGGATTTGTACAAGTTTTGTCATTAAATATATTAAAATATATTAATCGTCAAATACCACCAAGTATCACTTGATGCCATTCATTTTATCTGACCTATGAACACGAAAATTCGCACCTTTAATTATCTCAGATTTCACGGTTGTATTTTGCAAGATAATATAAAGAAAAAATTCTAAATTATTTTAACGTAATGAAGAACATTCAACGAACCACCTAAAGTTAAATCAACAATAAAAATTCATTTTGTGTCTATTAGTAACTTTTGACAAAAACGGTTCAAGTGGGGGAAACGGTGAAACCGTGGGAATATTTTGAAGTAACTTTTTCGACCATTTCAATCGCATTAAAAAAGCGTAGATCAGCGAAAATATCGGTTAAATTTCAAAATATTTTAACTATGCAAGAACATAAAACTGAAATATCTGGTTTTATTTCCAGCACATAAAAAACTATAATCAACAACAGCTGAAAGGGTATACTGAGGTGTTGACAAAATTAATCACGGAGCTGCAAGAAGCTTCCATACCTGATTTGGGAGGCCAGTCGAGGAAGATACTACCATAAACGTTATTGCTTCAGAATTGCGAAGTGTAGATAAGCCTCTACAAATGGGAGATCGAATCACATGGCCAACGAACCGATCACACGTCAATGGCTGCCATGAGATTTAAGCCCATGACCCTTGAAGCATGAGTCAAGCAGGAGAATTGCTTAGAATAGACAGGAAATTGACCGATGCTCGCCATCATCAGATATCAAAGTAAGGGCGGAACGTGGAAAAGAATTTCTAAAGGTTGAGTCGGGCTTTCATGCGAGAGATTTAAATTCTTCTCATATTACTTTCATACATATCAATCATGCAGTTCCCTTTCGGAGTAAGTACTCTTCTGGCCTCGTTTTCCGCAATCCTGCTCCAAATTTTCTATCCTTGCATTCAGTTACATCCATACATCCTATCATTCATGCTCTTTTGTTCTCTGAACGACGGTCTCTTTTCTTAAGTATCTTCTTCTTCACCTCAAGTATTAGGCACTTAACTGCCTGTTACGGTACCCATTTTCCTAGGTTTTTCAACACTTAGTTTCTCTGTACATTTATAGTTTAGGGCCTGTATTGTCAATCTTTCCTTGTCCATCCCGTCTATGTGCTCTTTCCATTTTCCTCCACTTTTTTTTTCTTTGTCGTTTAGATTGCACATTTTTAGGTCAGTTCTTATATTTTTGTTTCTTAAATGATCTGTAATCTTATAAACCATGTTCCATCGTCTAAGTCTTTACCCAATCATTTACCGTATGAACGGACATGCTATCTGAAACTTGCACTGCCACACAATACCAACAGAGAACTTTCAAAACCGAATCATGAATTACACTGCTATTTCATCCACATCCCGATTCGAAAGATATAATTTTGTACCCGCAGAGGCTAGATGAATCAATGAAATGAAGCTGATCGCACGAGTGTGTAATGGTAAAACAAGCAGCTTTAAAATAATTGTCCTACAAATGTATTCAATTCGTATTTGCAAGCTGTTCAAATTCACTACTTGGAAGGATAGAGAACAATCATGTTTTAAACTTTTAGTAAAAACTTGGAAATTCGAAGGTTGGATTAAAATGGATAACTTATAATACTGCTCTCAAGCACAAATAGTTCGAAGAATACGAAGTAATTGTTTCCACCCACCTTCTACGAAAAAAGAATATTATTCGAAATTTACGAAAATGAAGACGTCTATCCTCAGTTTGAAGCAAATGAGTAAACGATTCTCAATTCTAGGCGACGAACAAGTTTCAAAACGTTCTAATTACTCCGAATATCCCAATTACCATCGTTTTGGAAAGCAGATTAGAAAACAAACTTCGCGCCACGTGAAAATTAATACTTCAGCAACAGTAACCATGGAGATCTCTGGGATGGGTGTGATGGAAACCTTCCGTGAGCCGGATTATGGCCACTCTAGCGTGTGTAGGGTCACCCCTGAATTACTGTGTACTCGAAGCTAATAGCATTCATAAATGATGCGTAAGTTTGCTTAACCTAAGTAAACAGGCGAGAAATAGCGCCTCGCTGCGGAGACTATTCTATTCCGATCACAATCGTAACTAAACATCCGACGCGCTATGACTGATTCATCCAATTACAGCTGTATCTTCCGACCGGGCGTGAGAACCAGGGCATCGAACCGTAATCTTTTTAGTGACAGTATAGTGATAAAACAGTAAAGCAGTATAGTGAAAAATCGCGGTTCGGTTACGGTTTTACTTATGCGTCAAAGCGGTTCGAACCGGTATTTTCGATACACTCGTTATATATTCTATCCTTCGTCCATTAAGTAGTTTGTTCCTATAATTTGAATTATATTTCATTAAAGAATAACTCCAGTGATATTAAATATATAATGATTACGATATGTTATGAGATGATGAATTTTTGTTTCGCTGCGATAATGCATGTACATGGATTTGTTTGATATGTGTTTTGATTTTGTCCTTAAAAGGCTTTCTGTCACAGGGCATCAATACATATTATTATTATTAATGTATAAGTTAACTATTTATGGTTGTTGTAATTATTTACGTTTATTGTTACGTTGCTGTTAGGGATATTTGGTAAAGTCTCCTTCATTTACACTTAAGAGAAATGGTATTGGAGGGAATCGAAAATTAAATTGGAACACGGTGCTCGTATTCGGTTAAAACTCTTCAAATTTTTAGTTGTTATTCGGTTTCCAATCCCACGAAAGTGACAATTTTCTTCGGATTTTGTTTACAGTTCCTTTTAGGCCCGATATCCTGGTCAAAAATTATCAATAAAATCCACGGAGGCGGCCGAGATGCTGTGGAAATTCATGGAAGGATATCATTCATGTGGAAGGATATATTTTTCCGCTAAAAATTTAGTCAATAATAAAAAAACTTTTTTGTGGAAAAGTATATATCCTTCATCTCTCGAAAATATTACACGTGAAAAATAATTCCACCATTAGTTCAAGATATCTCTGAGATAGTTAATCTCTTATTAGAGGTTCTGTTTAAAGTCATTTCAGTTCTGGACCAAAACGAGAAGCATTTCCAGTAAAATATTCCATTAAAAATCAATAGTATTACAAATTTTCAGAAAATAATGTTTCTCTTTTAAGATGTTCATAAAGGGCCTAAAGGTGCTGACTGTACAATAATGAGCCATTCCAAGAAGAAACGGACATGAAAAAAGTTTGACAGGGCCAGGACTCGAACCTAAAATCTTCCCCTTTCCGGGTGGATACTTTATCCCATTTAGCTTTCATGTCGTTGCCTGTTTCTTCATTAAGTTCACGCTTTTACATGCAAAGTCACCTATGCTCTTATATTTGGCGTACAATAACGAACGCTTACGAGAACATAGTCGCAAAGGCTTACAGGAATCTCCATTTTGTAACGAGGAGCCTAAAACGGAGTGGGAAAGGAGTAAGAGAAAGAGCGTTCAAATCACTGGTCAGGCCGATTATAGAATACGCAACGAGTGTATGGGATCCTCACGAAACAGGCCTTATTAAGAAGCTCGAAGGTGTACAAAGGAAAGCAGCTAGGTACGTAGTCGGCAAACACAAGAAAACAGAAAGTGTAAGTAGAATGCTAGCTCATTTGAAGTGGGAATCATTAGAGTCGAGACGGAAAATATTTAGATTAGCCGGGATGTACAAAGCATGGAATTCCGCGGAGGGGTGGGACGAACTGAAATCCAGGTTTAAGCTCCCTAGCTATATAGGACGAGGCAATCATGAATTAAAAATCAAAGAACGCGAACAGAAAACAGATATCGCGAAATACTCATTCGTTAATAGGGGTATTAGAGAATGGAACGCTTTAGCTGGAGAAGTTCTCATTCCAATGCCGAAAAATGTAAAAATTTTTAAAAATAAGCTTAAATCTATTTTTAATCATTAATCTTCCATAGTTTAAAGCTGGAATTTAATTTTATGTAACTTTATAGTGTGTAGAATTAGCCTCTTGAATTATAACTTAATATTATGTACATGACTATATGGACTATCTACCATGTAAGCTAGCTTATTCACTAACAATATTATCCTTGTATTGTATTATTAAATTTTTTTCCATGTCATTATCTATGTTTAACCTTCTATGATAAGCTAAATGTTTATATCTTAACTGTGTATGTACATAATTGTATGTGTCTTATGTATGTACTGTATGTGTCTTATGTAATGTAATGCCTACGGGAGGTTTTTGGAAGGGTTTTCCTACCGTCCTTGGGCAAATGCCGGGCAATACTATGTTTAATATGTTATGCTCCCCTCCAGCACTGCCACCTGGCTAAAAGGCCAAATTGCAGTGAAGATGAAAATAAATAAATAAAAGTCGACACCGTCAAAAATTTTGCCGACGCAGGCGTGCCTGTCTCGCTTCTACTGACAGTCCGGCCCCGAATTAGAAACGTTCGGGGAAATATGAATCAGAATAAGTTACAGATTGCTCGCGAGTCACGCTGAAAAGTAGTTGAATAAAAAAGGGCCCGCATGAGATCGTGGGAGTGCATGGAAGGCAGAACGTCTTGGAATGCGTTATGAAGGGAAGGGACGAATGGAAGAGGGAGAAGAGCGAGAATGAGTCGCTGCCCTAATTCTACACGCGTCACATGCGACACATAGCAAATTGAAGCAACAGACGCGTTTATCCTCCTTCCAATTCTCATCTGGAGAGCGATCCGCCCGTCCAGAAAACCAAACACAGCTTCAGCGCCGCTTTCCTCTCAACAATCATCCAGCTGAAACGAGGCAATTCTCGCGGAAACGAGATTTGGACCACGCTGTTCAATTAAGTGCTATTTACAATGATACTTCGTTTATCTATAGCAGAATGCTATCAAATAACATGCTATAAAATATATACACGAATACGAATATACGAATATATACGAATTTCCTTTGGTCTCTTCGGGATATCAATGCAGAAGTAGCATGAATTATCTTCTTGGTGAGCTAAAAAAGTCTGTAAATGGAGAAAACTAAGGCCAAAGCATTCAAATATACGTAAAAACACCTTTTCGTTAAAAAAATCAAATATTTGTTACTCTGAGAGGGCGATTTATAGCCTTTTTACCTTCATGGCATTCTAAAATATTAAATCAAACATCACGGTGAAGAGTATTGAGTTAAAACCCATACTTTTGCCTATACAAATAGGTAATAGGTAATAAATAGGTACCTTGTTTACTACTAATGAGTGGTTTCTCAGATGCATATTTTCTGCTTAAGTTTTTCGAATAAATCAAACTTTTACGACTTAAATTTTAGATTAATAGTACATACGATCGTTTATTATAAATAGATATAAATGAATCCGTTAATCAAAATTATTACGTTAAAACATAAAAAGCAATCTTTAATTTTAAACTAACAATCTCTAAAAGAAACAATGATTCTCGACCATAAGCCTATTTATTTGAATACATATACACACAAATGTAATGAATCGGGAAAAAGAATTTTTTTTCAACTTTTGCCGATGTTTATTATTTTATCAGTAGCCGCTTTAGCAGAAAAAGCAAAAGAAAATAACAGTTCTCAAAACATAAACAAATGACCGTACGCCAGTTCAGTCACAAAATATTTAGCCTATTGAGTAAGTTTTGTAATTTTGTTCTTCCTTGGATCAATAATGAAACGCATTTCTTTCAACCTTGAACTTATTTACTAAGTGCTCATAAATACACCCTTGAAATCGTACTTTTCCTCGCATCAGAGCAGTATTTACTCATTGTCGCAACACCTCTTTCCGTTTCATGCGCATGAATATCAAAATTGTGCCCTCAAGAGGACATTTTAAGCCTTTCCTCTGGAAAAAATTCCGAGGAGAAGACATGATTTATAGCAGTGTCGATAAAATCTGGGCGTTTCCTTTCGAGGCGATTTGTCAAGAAAGAGAACGTATCAGTCAGAAACTGCGATTCACTGCATATGAGCAATGCTTCGAGCAGCCGAGAACGACCGAAAATCATTATGAAATTTTTGAGACACTTACATTACCGAGAAAATCGAGCGTTATTTTCATAACGCGAGGAAAACACGCTGGCGGTGATATAAAAAGATAAAGCTCCGCGTCATTTATCTCGCATTCCTTTCTCCAAACATGGAATGCACCTTTTAGGAAGTTCTGAGAAAAACGAATCGACTGAGAAACGAAGGTTGGTACAGGCTCTTTCTATAGAACCGCAGATAACTCAAATCGACGGAAATATGGGTTTTAAATTTTAATTACACAACGTTGTTTTCCCTGAGCGATGCGTTAAGTAAGCGATGACGAAATGGGACGTTAGGGCGTAATTGCTACTCCTTTGAAGCGTGGTAATTTACAATGCAATTCTACAATCATCGAATAAAACATTCTGTGGTAATGAGCGATAATACTTATACTCAGAAGAAGAAAACAGGCTTGCGAGCATACTTACTTGCGAACATACTTTGTACGTTATGAACTCTATTTTTTATACCTATTCCGGAACCTTCATCTATCCAAAGCACAAAAAAGTTTAAAACTTCATCACGAAATGTGGCGAAGAAAATCAGAAGTTTATTTTCAAAAACAACTGAATGAACTACTGTAAAATTCTCGACCTCCATTCTAAGTATTTGCTCTGACAACTATCACCAAACAGTGAGCAAGATATCGAAAAAAGCTTTTCCTATGTTTTGAAAAGATTATCTTCAGGAAGAGTTCAAGAGATAGTTAGTGGAGTTCAAGAGATTTTAAACTTAAGATATTTTTTGTAGGACGAATAAAAATATCTTCAAAGAGATTAAGACATTCCCATCGGATAACTAACTAGCGATGAGAGGAAATAATTTTCTCTGAATGAAAAGTTTATAAGAATTACAAATATATTGTTAATTACCTAAAATTACCCTTAATTATAGTCAGCTTCTTTTACGATATCTATCGACAGGTACCTGAGAAATCATGCCCAACATTCGTAAAGTACGACGAAATAACTAAATATTTCGGAAATGGACTGTTTTCGACTACGATCAAGCAACGTCTTTTTCATACAGCATCCGACATGATAAAAAAAGTGCTAAAGGAAAAGAAGCCTGCTTCAAACGCGTTCATGATTCTTTAGACTAAATTACCTTTATCTGGCAGGTGAGTTGCATTGTTATGTACTTACATTTCGATAAAAAGAAACATCCAATGTGGTTAAAACATTAATTTCTTGTCTTGAAATGCAAAGTCAAGCAAAGATAAATTTAAAAGAAAATGTAATCGGTAATGGCTGTTGAGAAATTTTCCTTTTAATTTTTCAAACCAAGTAATTATACTGATATTCTCTCCACTTTTGACATTCAATAGAATAACAGCTGACGGTGCAAAATTGGCTTTCTGAAGAAAATTACTTGTAAATATAAATATATATAAATAAATAAATGATCGACCAAGAAAAAACTATATAAGTAATTAAGGAGTAAAAAAAAGAGATACTAAAGCAAATATTACCATAATTGAATTTAACAACAATTAAGACTTTCTTTCATTACTACTGAACAGTTTTTTCTCAGCGTTATTTGTAATTTAGTGATTTAAAACTAATCGAAAACCTAATATATAAAAATACTTTATTTACAATGATTGAGGTCAATGTAATTTCATTTGATTGTAAAATCATTAATTATTCCTAAGAGTCCGCGGATTAAAAGAGCAACGCCAAATTTATGGAAGGAAAATGAATCAGGAGTAAAAAGATTGTGGAACAAAGTGTTAAAGGCGAATGCACCCGGTCTCAAGCTCTATGCTACCCGCCAAGGTCTTCGCACTTCTCCCCTCCACATCGCCCCAAAATTATTATCCTTCTCGGCAACATTCTGGACCGCTCCATTGGGTTTTACATTCTTCGTAAAGCAAGCAGCTCTCCCTCCTCCACCACCTTTCACCAGATGGCCTTGTCAACCGAATCCTCTATCACCAAATTCCACCTCTTCCATCTAAAGTAAAAGCTTTCACGGCCATCTATAGTATATGTGCAACTTCTTGAAAATGTGATAAATCACGAAACTAACTTTTCTGGCTTTAAATTCAACGCATTCGACAAGAAAAGTTTCCACAATAAATCAGATTTAGAGCGATCTAAATGCGCGAATAACCGTTTTACTTGAAAAACTCGAACGAAATGAATTTTAAGCCGAAAAGTCTTAACTACTTGTGAGACGTGGAAATTTATTCGACAAAAAATTGGAAATTAGACGCAATTTCCTGAGAACCTTACTTTTTGAAATGTTATAAGTTATGTTCCGAAGCCCCTAAGCGGGAGATGGCAAGAATTTATGAATATATTTTCCAAAATGGATATAAAAAACTCTTTTTCACCACAACAAAAGCAACACTTCTAAATTCCACTATACTTGCTCACGAAATGTAACCGTGACAACAAGCTGTACAACGACTAAAATGTATGCTATAATATCGAAGAAGTGGAAACCGCTACTGATTTTCATTTCCGCACTTAGCTTTCGTATATATTAAGATTAAAAGATTAATTCTTCATCGCAAAAACTTGAATCACTTGATTTAATTACAATGTACACATTGTGACGTATAGCAAGCCACGGAGCACATGTGCGAACGTTGATCTTATCTCTTGAATTGTGAAATGTATTTCTGTTCTCAATACGGTACGCGATTACGCAAAATCGGAAATCTGACAAAGTGTTAGATAGAGCTTCAAAAGGTGGAAAATCCAGCTAAGTGACTAATACAAAGGAGAAAATATTTTGAAACCTTCATTTTAAGTGAGTGAAACGCACGATTTTAAGTTTGGGTAAGTATTTGGCGTGAGGTGTAAACACTGAGCGATCAATCCATTCCTTCTGTTCATTACAAGGGCCATTTTAAGTCTTTAACGGATTCTTCGCGCAAAAATCAGCTAATTTTCTAATTTTCCCACATGTCAACCTATTTAATTTCATGTCCGTTGTCTGCTCCTCCGAAGAGTAAGGAAGTAGCATCAATTACGTCTTCCGAAAGGCACTTTGAATGATACTCTTAATCTCCTTTCCCCCATGAATTCTTAACTTGCGTCAGAGAGCATTTCACTGACGTTTGCTGTTTGATCATCGCGTTTAGAAAAACATACCGCCTTGCGCGGCAGCATCTCGAATTTAAGATTGCAACTTTCCTCCTTAAGGTCCCATATAATTGCCAAATATGAAAGTTTCAAATATTTTAGATCGGAGATTTTCTAAATCTGATTCGCAAATTGGGGGTTCCTTTTAAGAGGCTGAGTTGTTCCCCGAACGACACAAAAATATCCTAATTCCAAATAACACTGAAAATTATACTCTGGACATTTAATTAATATGTTGTTACTTCTGCTTATGGTTAAAAGAATACTTTTTAGACGATTTTTTCCTATTTTAGTGATTCCAGTGTTTTCCTTACTTTTATATTGTTTAAAGCTAATAAAATGTTCATATTCCCATTATTGTCCAAAATTATTGCAATATCTTTCTCATTTCGAGTGATATTAATACGGCGAATAGCCGACTTCAAACTACGCTAGATTTTAAATAGGGATAAATCAACACGTACACTCCGTACATGACAAAAATTCTTGGTGGTCTTCCATGATTTTTGAGGATATATGTATATAGAAAAATTGAGACGAAACTTTGGAAAAGAGTGAGACGAAAAATTTGGAGAAGAGCTGTCCTAGAATTAGCATAGTTCTTGATTCCACTCGTCATATTTATAGTAAAACCATACTGATATCCTACGATTATTCAGCATCAAAACAAGAGAGGGCGAGGTCATCGAAGTGGGGTTAATGCTAACGTCTTCAGTTGGTTGGGACCTATGGCCCATAGGGGCACTAGAGAGAATTATTTTGTCCAGCGGAACTCTGAGTATTTTCACTTACATCATTTAAGCTTCGAAGAAAATAAATGCAGATTCCAATGACTAATTATATTCATTAATAATTAGTTCGGCAATATCATCTTATTGTTAATTCTATCACTGACGTCATATACTTAGATTGGGTCAGGATCACACTCGATGGTACGTAACCATGACAGATTCTCTCTCCATTTGGCATTCATTACATAAAACCTGATGATGCAAAATTGACTTTTTGAAGAAACACTTCAGAAATACATGATCGACCAAGAAAAAATCTGTACATAAGTAATTCAGGAATAGAATTCGATGAAACACAATAGCAAATATTACCATAAATTAATTTTAACATCAATTAAGACTTTCTCTTATCACTACTCAACATTTTTTCTCAGCATCGTCATGATATACTTAGATTAGGTCAGGATCTCATTCGTTGTTACGTAACCATGATAGAATGCAACTCCTTCATTTTCTCAAAATATACCACGACTGAAGGTTCGCCATCGCTGTCTTAGGTCGCGTAGTATTCCTCCATCCCAGAAGCTACCGGAAAATGACGAAAACATTGGTTCCGATTCGCCAGACAGACAACACCAGCCACACGCTATCTATCTTCCTCCATCGCAGAAAGGAAAGTTTATTCTCGATAAACCAACACGGAGCGGACGACTGATTTTCGCCAAACCCCGCGCGTGTTTGCTTGTTCCGAACAGAAAATCCGATCAGCAAATTTGCCCCTTCCCACCCCACCAACCTCCCGAAAATTTCATCGTGAGCGGGCCCTTGAAATCGCGACGGTCTGACGGTTTAATACGCGGGAGGGAAAAAAGAGAAAAATTCCCAATTTATCGAAATAAGCGCATTCCGATGTGTTTACACACGCCTCCGACCTTTTGAGCCACGTTTAAAAACGACAAAAACGTAAAAAATGAACTTCCGGGGAGAGAAGTAAAAAAAATCCGACTTTGAAACGTTTTTCGAAAAATAATAACGGCGGCGAAAAAAAGGCTTTCTAACCCGCAGCGCTTTCCACGACGGATCGCTATGAGGCCCCTCCTCGCCGGGGAAATGCACCGTTTTTGCCCTTTCGATCAGAGATTATGCAGGCACCTGCGCGCACTGTATGACGGCACGGAAAAAAGGGGGTGGGGAGCCCTAGATCGGGTTCTACTGCATAAGAACTTGAGAGCACGGGTTTGGCTTGCTTGCGCTACTCACTTCAACGGGAAGAAGAAGCTGTTATGGTCTACATGGCTAGAGGGGATGCCAAGACTGCTAAGAAAGGAGATCGCGGGAGGTGTGGAGAGCGCAGATTACCTCAACTTTACGACGATTTGAATCGCGACGGCCCGCACTTGCGACGGGCGTGTTCATAATTGCGTCGCGCCGACGGCACGTGGCACGGCGACAGGTGTAACTGTAAATGCGGTAGCGAACGTGCTCGACGGTGCATCCAAAAATACTCATAAATAATTCATAGGTTTTCGTGAAAATGTCAGCAACACCGACATAATACTGCAATCATTTTATTATTTTATTAAAATAACTCTTTTTACGTAAATACTGAAACAACTGTATTACTATTGGAGATAGTGCATCTGCGAAAAATGGATTGTAATTTTCTAAATAAACTATTTACACTAACTTTATTAAATTAAGTTCCGTTATCTTTCCTTGGTTATAATTTTACTGTAAATTGTATCAATACGTTCTGCGTTTACTTTACTGGTATGCTACAGGCTACTTAAAAGTTAATTTAACCTCTTACATTTTAATTGAACTATCATTCAGTTTTGCTGGTTTTTCTCAATTCAATAAGCGTTTTCCTGCAGTGGTATATTTTTCCTATGAGCATCTTAAGTTTTTATTGCCACAAATTATATCATTCTTTACGTTTTTTATCTCAATATGTTTATTTTCAGATCCTTAAAGAATACGGTTTCGATGTAAGAATATACTTATTAGTCTCAGTTTCAAAGTAAGAAACTATTGCAATATTACATTTAATCATGATGTTTTGTAACTAGAAAAAATAAACATGTCGCATATTCAGTGCTTATTTAGCTTCCAATTTACTGCATCTGTGATAAATGGATGCTTAAAATATTTTCGACGCATACTTAAAATCGCGTGCAGTAGCTCTGGAGTCCAAAAAGATCCTTACGATACGCTCCTCGAGGAAAGAGGTTTGATTAAAAGGGAAAAATTTAAATCTAAAACTGCGCACAAATTCAACAGGAGGAAAGAATACACTCTAAGTAACCATTTTTGAGATAGATGTCGACAAAAGTGAAACTTCAAGCGGATTGAAATTTTACTGGAAAACTTCGTTGCGATATCCTATGATTTATAATGCCCTAAACGATTTCGAAACAAGTTTTTACTTTTTAGTTATGAGATTAGCTTTTGTTCATTCTTCGAAAATTGTGTTTCGCCTGCAATCCTGCTTCAATTATAAACAACTTTCCCTTAGTACCGCCCCCAGTAACCGCAGCTCTTCTGGGAGTGAGGTGTGAACCAGCTTCGAGGATTGCAAATGCAGCGTAAAAATATTGCGCTCTACGACGCAAACTGTGCTGGTTAAGTAGAAAAGAAGAAACGTAGGATGATCATAAATGTGCCACTTTACTTTGTTGTTAAATGCCAACACTTCTTTGGTTTCTCTTTGGTTGAGCTACGACAAATACTAAACCATTCTCCATGACGGTACAAAAATAGCAGGAACAGCAGATGCTTCCCTTCCATTCAATCCAATGGAGAATAAAAGAAAAAGTGAAACCAAGCCGCGACTCACATTTAGACATATTGAGGATCAATTGAAAGATAAAGACGTTCTCCAGTTTGGAGTCAGCAATGGACCAAATTATTCAGAAACACATCGACGTTATTTTCACGCGGAAGCAACCGCTAGGAAAGGGATAAAATGTTAGAGGGCGTAGAAGTTAGCGCATCGCCTTTCCAGCAGTAGTCTCCGCATAGAGAAAACATCGACCACACCGGCTGGCGGGACAGAACTGGAGCGAATGAGGGGAAGGAGATGGGGATGTGCGCGTGGGAGGGAAGGGGGAGGCACAACCGAGGCCTCGGGATAAGGAAACCTTAGTTAACGGGGAGCAGTTAGTGACGGCAGTTGACGTAACAGCATAGTGCACACAAGTGCGCAAGAGATGGGAGTCGGGGGCGGAGGGAGTGCCACGCCATACTTCATTAACTTTAGTAAAACACCTCATTCTTAAAGACCCCCACCTACGCAGCTTCGATCCTGAGGCGCTTATCCGAAAACAACCATTTCGAAACCTATTCACCTGACGGAAAAATACCCGTAAGGTTCGAATAGACGTCCGTGGTCGCGACGAGCTTTTTTTATCTAGGACGCGCAGTTGGTACACATTCGAGGGAGAAAATCAAACAATATGCACCTGACACGTTCAACGTTGGAGACGCTGACTGTGGCATATACAGGCATCGATTGTTTTACGAAAGACTCCTGCTGACAGCGACGCTAAGTTCTCCGAAGTTTTTGTTGAGGAGCTGCAACGGGATAAAAAATGCGCCTTTGGCTTTATGGTCTTGCACTATTGCGCTTTACTTCATTTCAATGAGGAATTAAAAGTCTCTCCTTCCTCAAACTCTTCGTAAACATAGAATGCGACAAAAATACATTCATAAAATTTCGCCGCCATTTCACCTCCCGTCTAAGCCAATCTGGAGGTACTTTTCGCAAAAATATTGGTTAATTTTCATCGACGAAGTAGCAAGTATAGAACGAGTTATCTCCAAAAAAAATCCGTGTTACATTACTTAGGACATCATTCGATTTACTACGTTTACTTACATATTAGAAAAACAAAAGTTTGAAACAGATATCTTTCTTCGCCATTTGTTAGCTGCAGTTTCACAAAGTTAATTGATCGCTGCAGCACCAAAGATACTACGCATGAACAGAACGAATTTCATAATATTTCAATATCCAGCAAGAACTACACTTGGATTCATGCATATATAATTATAAAAAACATACATGATAACTTTACGGAAGTTCTAGTGAAATGCGAGGAAAAGATATATCCTAACCGAACTCAAATTTATCAAGAAATGTTCAATCGAAATCAGCTCAAAGAATATCATGGCTCAATAAATTTCGTCTTAAAGAGAAAACGAATTCATCGTCACTGACATAAAATATAAATAAAGCGATGAAACAAGAGTAAACTATCATAACTACTTATTAGGAGACTTTCAAAACAATCTTTCATTAAATAATAAGAGATTCTACCTGAATGTAACTTCAGTGATTCAATCCATCCGATGAAGTTTCACAAAGTTAGAGCCTCCTCTGAAAACTTTACCGACAGAGAGTTCTTAATGCAAATCAAGTTCTACATTACTCCGCTTTGCTCAATTCGTTCTTGATAGCTTAGCTCCGGAACTTGGCGCTCTCGTGCGACCCCGAATACAAACAATATGAAAATTACTTGCACAATAACGTGTTTGTTTGGTTGCCGAGCGACCAAAGCCTCGACCAGCCACTGAACTCCTCTCGTTATCTTGCAAGAGAGACGTTCGCAATGAGTTGATGACGTACATTTCCACTTTACTGCCCATAAATCCTGTCCCATGGATGACATTATGCGGACGGAGAGTAACCAGAGGAGTTGGCACCCGAATGCTTTCGGTTCGAATATTTTTCCCATGGAGTATGAATATAAGTCGTGATCGATCCAAATTCCATTCGTCTCGAAAATTGAATATTGCGTGCAACTGCACGATGTAACATTTGACAGCTTCAAAAATACAATTTCTCGCAGTAACATAATTCTTATTGGCCTACCTATACGAAAGGATAAAGTAGGACGACAGTTTTTTTTAGATTCACAACTCAAAAGAACTGGAAATTTTCCATACACACAGAGTAAGATCTGCCTTGGGAGAAAGCGCTCTTCTGACGGCTATCCAGAAGCCTAGCAGGTAACTCATGGGTGTAGGTAGGTTCATTTTACTAAGAAAGGTCAAAGGCAATTCATTCATTTAGCTAAAAATAATCGCAACTTTCTGCGTTTGAACACGGGTGAATGAAATCTCTAGATCGTGTTCTTGGCAAGACAACTGAATAATATAAACGCGAATGATTGATTACGTAATTGCCAACCCGACTGTACTTGGCACAGCTAAGGTTGTAGACGAAGTGGATATTCATGACGAAGTACAGGAGCTATACTTAATCAACTACATCTCATAACCTAGAAGCAACCTGTTGGCGTATCGACGAAGAAAAAATCGGTTCGCAATTGAATACATTCTACCAAGGAAAAGACGAACTTACTGCCTGAGAAAGCTAAATCGGAAAAGGAAAAATCTTTCACTTCAACAATTACCTTCACCTTGCAAGCTTATGAAGAAATTACAAGCAGAGGTGCAACTGTAAACCGTTCACTAATCCCGAAAAGTCTTCTTTATCTCTCCATTCGACTTATCGAATCTCCGTCGAACAAACAACTCTCCCGCTTACCTTCCATCATGGCGCACCGTCACCCTCTCTTGCGCAACTGCATCACGACGACCTTAATCAATGCACAGAAAACGTCCCGTCATTCCCCCGTGCCATTATCGCCATAATAATCCGACCATCTCTCCCAAACCAGACTTCCCATTACTGCCACTGGCCCATGAAACCTATTCCACCCAACCGAATCTCCATTCCTTTATGTAGCGGCTCTTCCGCCGAAAGGAGAGCGATTAGTTCAGATGAGACTTGCTCGCAGAGGAGCGAAAATATATCATTTGGGTACGGGGTAAGGAATGCGATCAGGACGGGTAAACAAAACAAATCGCCTCACTGTTTTTCGTTGAAGCAAAGAGAATAATCTCGTTTTCTGAAATGTTTTTCATTCCGACAAGAATTAATTTAATTTACCTTTACGTTGAACCTTACAACGAAACTATACTTTACGTAAAATTAACGCTTTTTACACACCCATTAGCATGTTCATCATTCACAATTTATAGTATAAATGTAACTGGTAAGTCTCTGACGACGAACATTTTTAATTTACGCGCGTTCGATTTCAGTGAAAGCGATTCCGGGTTCGATTTCCGGTGGAGGCTCACGTGCGAAATGACCTTAGCAGTCGAAGAGCTTTTAAAATTAGTACTACATTTTTTAACATCCTAAAGATTTGTAAGAGAAATCGATATTATTTATCGTCCATAAAAATTAGGAAATTACAAAAATTCAACAATCAATATAGATTTATCCCGCATTAAGTAAAGGTTACTGTTATCAAGTACAAAAAAGTGCGCTGGAGCAAAAAAAATTGTCCGGATCAACTAGTGGAGGCAATAGTAAACAATCAATTAACAAAATAAATAAACTATATACTGTAAAACCCGTTTAAGACACTCCCGCTTAAGACGTTACCCCGCCTAAGACACGATTTTCTCCCGGTTCCTACCACGCGAATCACATGGTAAAAATACCGCTTGATACGCTCTGCTTCCCGCTTAAGACGCGAATGTTGGTCGTCCCCAGATGCGTTACAACCCGCTTTAACCGAATGTCCGCCTCATTTGATAGACCAAATTTTTAATACGTTATCTGTATCGGGGAACAAATAAATAAAATATAAGTATAATGAAAAAGTAGCATTCTTTTCTTTTTTCCGTGATGAAATGGAATTTGTAACTATGTAAGTAACAAAGACGTTCTCTTGTGCGACAAGCAGACCATTCTACAAAAATATTAGGATAGGCAACCAGTATTACACAACCCGGTTATAATGTTATCCCGTTTAAGACGCGATTTTTGCTTGTTCCCCCGAAAAACGTATATGTTTTCGTAGTGTTTTTCATTTCAGCCTATTGATTATTTTTGCTCACTCTTCCCGCAACACAAACCCAAAATTATTTTGTTATTTTGTAACACAACGATTCCCAGCGCTGGATGCGATAGTAACAGCACGGCCGTGCGTAGTAGTATAGTAATCGGCAGCAATTTACTTTCATTGGCTATGTCAATAGGCACGTCGGAAACATTTCGTCAGCAAAAGCGATGTCGCGATGGGCTGCCGAAGGAGGGGAACAGGAAAGAGATGCAGGAGAGAAGGCTTCATGGTGAATATAAAGAAGGAAGGTGGGGTGTGGGAGGTCACACGGAGAGGGGGGAAAGAGGAAACGGTGAGAAAACGAGGGAGGAGGCGACTGTGAGAAGATGTCAGAGGGAGAAAGTAAAAAGGGAAATGCGAGGAACTTTATTACTGTGAAACTTTGAATCGTACGCCACTGATCGTCTGAAGGGCTGAACACGCGCAAATAATTCAAATTAGGTAAAAAAGAGGAACTTAAAGGGGCTAATAATTCAACTTTACGCTTGAGATTGGGAAGGGTGCAACGATTAATATGGTCAAGGAGACGCAGGAGTTTTATTGAGGAGAGGGTAATTCAGATTCAATCTTGCCCGAAAAAAGACGTTTCATGCGTGTTACTTCCATATCAAGCAGGTTAATTTCGCTACATTAAAAGCCCGTATATATCCTGGTTAGCTTTTGAGCTATCGTTCTCTTGTGCTATAATTATTGTTATTATCAATTAATACACTACAAATAGGTACGATACCTGGTGGCAGTGTGTAGAGTTACACAAATATATAAGATAACACACCCTTTAAAAGAAAACTTACAAAAGAATTATATACAAATGGTTACATACAATATCATTACGTCATCTAGTTATTGGTGGCAGGAAAAGTTTGAATGCAGATGAGATATATCTCGTTTACATATACCTGCTACCTACGGCATGTGATAGGGGAAAACTTAATTATAACTCCACGCGATAAATCCCTTATCTTTATTTATCATTATCTCGGGCAGATGAGATTTTAAAAGCGATTTGTCCCTTCGTCTACACCTTTTACTTTACGCTTAGCGTCGGATCGTTTCAGAAAGCATGGGGGTTGCATGATACCAAAAATGTCTTCCGTAAACGTACCTACTCTGAACTTAAATAGCATTGACAAGCAACCGTCTACCCTCTTTTCCTCCAAGAATTCTCAGCCAGCGTTAAGGTGCATTTTCTTTTCTGTTTTGTCATATCGATTTATTAAAAAAAAAAGCATCGCCTTGCATTGTATCCACTCAAGTTCATGCAGTATATATCCGCAGGATTTCTTATACGTGGCACGAATTTTAAATCAGGCATTTATCACAAAATATAAATCAGTAGTGCCAACCGGAAGTGACGAATACGAGCATACATCTCCAAACCATATATTTCTCAAGGGTTTAAATTACAGACACATTTTAGAACCACAATTTTTAAGAAATGGATTCCAATCTATTTTAGTCCTAACAANGAAAATCATAAACCAAACGACAATGACAAAATAAATTACAAAAAGGCTCCCGCTCCGGCGAATCCGAGAGGGAAAATATGGAAAAGCGAATCACAAATAAAGTAAACAAATTAAGTTTCCATTCACGAAGAGACGGAAAGGGAAAAAAGGACGCACAAACAAACCGATTCGGACGCATTTCTAGCGAGGGCGATAAAAAAAAGTGGCAAGAGGAGAGAAACGGCTGAGCTCGCATGATGATGAGCACGGAAAGAGATGGACAAACGAGGAAAGTTGGAGGCAGAGAATGAATTCATGCGATAAAAAGTAAGACGTAAAAACTCGGGGAATAAAATAATTCATAGGAAAGCCAAAAGAAAAAGGATGCGAAAGACGACTAAAATCGGAAGAAATGAGAATCGCATGAATATCGATAAGGGAGAGGTTATAGAAGTAGCACATGCAATGAAAGTTGTAAACATAATGGAGCCTCGGTTCACGGTTTTTCTGTTAACACGTTCACTGCGGATTACTCCACCGTTGGAGTGATAAATGCATTGGAAATTGAGGTATCCGCAGTTCCTGGATCCTTTCAGTGCGACTGGAAATTTCAGTGCGGCACGAAGCATGCATTCCAGGATAATTAGTGGATCAGGGGATAGAAACAATTTTTCGTTAGGTAGACCTCATCTTGAGTATGCGTGTAGTGTATGGGACCCAGCCGATGTTGTTGCTGTTCGATGTTGTATTCGAAAATTAGAAAAGGTGCAGCGAAAGGCGATACTTTTGTGAAGAATTGTTACGATAAATCTGTGAGCGTCACTCAGACGCTTCAGAATGCAAGATGGGAATCTTTAGAAGTTAGAATATTTCAATAAAGGATTAATTTACTGGATACATTTAGAGAAAGCACTTTCAGAGATGATGTAGCCGATATAATGCGTTCACCATGCTGCATAGGCCGTTCCGATACTGCGAGAAAGATCAGGGAAATAGATGCTAGAATAGAACCAATCGATTCAAGAAGTCATTTTCTCCGCGTATGGTGCGCGAAAGTAATCGATTAGGGAAACCGAGTCTCGGTGCATGCACCCCCTGATACACGCCGAAAGGCGGCTTGCAGGGTACTTATATACACATAAAAATAATAATTATTATTATTGATGCCGTGGCAGAAAACCACCTAAGGACAAAATCAAAACATATCAAACAAATTCATATACATTGTCGCAGTGAAACAGAAAAAATAATTAACGATATGATACAGTATATACATAGACATACTTTGAGCGAGGAAATTGCTGAAATCTATAGTAAATAAATAGCTAGAACGAATTAAGAGCGTTAGTCGAGTTTCCACCTCGCGTATGTGAAAAGGAATAAGTATGGGTTAAAATTTTAAATTATACTACACGAAATAAAAGCCAGACGTATTAAAACCGTTACCCGTGCTCCACCTTACATGGATGAAGAGGAATAAGTGACAGAGACACGGGAGAGATGTCATCCGGGGCGGGGAAACTGCAAGGGAAAGAGTGCAAGCGAGAGGAAACATGACTGGAAGACGAGAGACGGAGTGAGGAGATGCGAGAAAAGAGGATGAGGCAAAAGCAGAAGGAAATACGAGATGATTCCACGGACTCTTGCCACCATAGCCCGTCCTCAAAGCCACGTGAGTCTGAGAGTGGGTGGGAGAGAAAGATGGAGCGCGGGAGAGGAAAAAAGGTTGCGGGAGGGGCGAATCGGGAAGGATGGTGTCGGGATGATCGTGGGAAGGGAAAAGACGGGGTTGATGACGAAGGCAGGGGAAAGACGCGGAGTCGGAGGAAACGAGGAGGGTAAGGGGGTGTGGCGGTGGTAATAGCCATGGCACTTCCGGGAGGGAGGGCGGGTCGGAGGGTAAAACAGACTGCACCCGACCCTTTTCCCGCACGGAATGTGCACTGAACTCGCTTCGTCGCATTCCCCACCCCACGGCCTCTTGCACAAGGAGACGTCGCTCGTGCATTAGGCTGAGTTCATTTTTTTCGGACTGAATCAGTAAGATTCCGCTGGAACTCGCGCCGTGGTGAAACGACTAGTCCGCCCTCTCTCGTACCTATGTGGTGCCTTTCTAGGCGGGTGCGGGCTCCGTCTGGATTTTTTCCACTGCATTCCGTGGTAAGCGGGAGTGGATTCAGGCTGCCGGGAATTTCCGTCTCCGACGCGTGGTTTTCGACGAAATTGGAAATGAATCACGGAAAATACTAAACAGCGACGATAATACATAATAAGTCGCCTAATTAGGAATCCTGCCGACGAATTTTCCGGCTTAAGCTCTTGGATGCGGCTGAGTAATTCGGCTGATGAATATTCGTGGATGAATCCTCGCGTACGGGCGCAAGCATGGATAAAAATCACCGAAAGGAAATGGACATACCCATTTCGCTAACTGATATGGGAAAAGAAAAGGAAACTATGACACTATTTCCTCAAAATTTTGAGTCAAGGATAGGGTATATGGAAGTAGAATAACAAAGATGGTACTCTGATGAAATTGAATTTAAAGGAGTGGTACTTGATACGTTTGTTGTACTTGAGAGAGAAAAATCAAGAAGTCAGATGTATGTGGAGAATGAGATCCTGGAGAAAAGCGAAGGTTTTATAGAGTTAAAGGAAATGTATGAAGATTGAGTTTAAGGATGCGTTTGAAGTGAAAGATGTAAGTATAGGAAATTATGGAGGAGTATTGGGAATAAACGAGACCAAAGGCTTACTAACCCCGAAAAAGAAAAGCGGGATACATGATTAATACAAGTGTAAAATAAAGAATATTGTGAGTAATCATGCGTGTACAAGTTAGCCACGATAACATCGAAAGTAGCTAAAATGTCCATATTTCACACCATTCCTTAATTGTACTCCATACATTTTCACGGGAACAGCCTAGTTTTACAAGATATCCGAGAAAAAAAATCTTAGCTGTGAGCTAATTGCTTCGGATCATTCTAGTGAAGAGGATTATTGTATCCATTTTGCACTTATCTTGATTCTAAATATTCATTCCACACTCCTCGATATACCAAACCCGTTCTAATTTTACTTAGCACCAAACATAAAACTAATCCTAGTTTATCCAAGTGTGGAAAATTAAGAAAACTTCTCTCCCGTTGAGAAACGAAATATTCGCCGGGGAAGGGGTTGAAACACGCGAGGTGTGACTTTTGTTACATTTCCCATTCGCGAATTTTCGTTCTCGGCGTGATCTTTCCATGAAAATTTCAAACAATGTCTGCGAGTTCCAACCAGTTTCACACGCGACGGTGACGAAGCGCTGGCAGAATTTGCGTAGACTCTTCGAACGGCGACTGCGGAGCTGAACGCGATGACGGCGACGAGAACTAACGCGCAGTACATGGGAATGCATGACGGCGAAATTAAACGGCACTGCATTAGGTGCCGGGTCGAATTCGGCGAGTGAAATCAATCTGGAGATTACTTTTGGCTGAGGAGTTGAAATCACCATGTGTAACGAGCCTCGAGCGACTCTGCACTTTCGTTTGGTTCTAAATACGCATATGGAATTGCTGTCGATCTTCGTACACACTCTAGGAATGTCACTCTTATAGTGAATTAGATTGTGAGATTGACTTAGAATTACACTGTTCTAGTGACTTGGATTTGATTGCCTTTTTAGACACCGTAAACCGGGGTTACTTGGACCTAAATTTTCTAATTTTTTGGAGTTTCCGAACAAAACAGTACCTAAATTCCATAACCTGTGCTGATAACAAATGTTTTACTATAATTGAGATATTTTTCGATGCTTTAAAAGCTATTTTGAACAAAATTTTTCGCTGATTGTAATAAAATTTTTGTTTTTTAAAATGGGTCATAGAAACCCCCAGGTTGGGGCTACTTGTACCCAGGCTCCTTTTTCCATTGACTAAACAATGAAAATATCTAGTGGGCCTAAGTAGGGTCTGGAAATGTATGGGCGACGTAAGCAAAAAATCAAGGATGACGATGTTTAGGAAAACAGGAATGATTAAAAAATTCATTGAGACATTGAAAGTTATGATCCACTAGCGCACTTCTTCCTACTAAATTCATACATACCAAATTCTCATCGGTAAGTAACAGGAACTTACAGAATTATTAAATGCGCTAAATTCCATAATGAAATTTTAAACTGGGCGACGTGATTTAAAATATAGCTCAGGGCATATGATTACTCCGCGACCTATTCAAAAACAACTTTTGAAATTATTCGTGACGAAATCGAATTCTGATCGATTCAGGAATTGCATAGATTACACTCAAATGAAGAATCGATAAGCACATAATTTCGGAGTTTACTTCCGAAATTCATTCGAATGATTCAGCAATTTTAGGGTGATTCTGAAAAAATGAGCACAAGAAACATTCTTCCGTTTGAAAGATTTAAATAAATATCACCAAAATTGGGAAATCCTTCGTTTTTTAAGCTCGTTCCGCGATGAAAAATGACAGTAGAAGAACTTACTTCAACATTTAAGACATTAACATATGCTTATTCAGGCTAACACTCATTTATCATACACCAATTTTCCTATCCAAATAAATATAAATATTGTTTTCTCTCTTCATCCACAATTTTGCTTTTCCAAAAAGGCATAACTAAGACTGTATATGATGTAATTACATTTGGGAAACAAAGTTAGTAAAATTAATAAAACATGCTACGTTGCCTCGATCTTTTGTTTCATCTTCTAGACGAAGTTGAAGATCTCCGCGCTCCGAGAGGCATCGACAAAGCGTTAAAAGGAATTAATCGCTAAAAATGATAGTTACTTCCGGTCGTTCTTTCTGCAGAGCAATAGAGAAGCTAACAGCTTTGGCAAGGTGTTAATACGCCCCTTCTCATACGCCACTGGCGGTTCGCCATGTAAAGATTTATATCTAAAAACTAAATGAACGACAAAAATGAAATTTATCTTCTTCCAACAGAGTTAACAGGATTTAGAATCAACTAATAAACTATAATTTACCAAGGTCACGTAGAACAAACTTTCAAAAAATATGAGAAAGAAAATATACATAGCAGTAGTGCGAATGCTAATATTTTTAAGCAGAAAATTCGACAAGCTCTTTCAGCATAATAGGACACCCCATTTAATATCCGGAGAAGATAATTAAGTTTGCATAGGCACTCTGTAAGAATAGAACAGAAAGTGCAAAAATGTTTCCCTTGATAAATAGGTAGGTTATTCGAGCATCTTCACGTTAAGATTGCATACAAAAACATTCCAATCTGCTTCCGTTGTGTTTCAGGATAAAAAACTCTAATAAGGGCCACAGGGGCAAAATCAAACTTCCTCTAACCTGACAATCAGCAGTTTCCGTCGAATTTGATATCTACGCTAAATTTCAAACATTATAACGATAATCGATTATTTCACTTCACAACTAACGTGATCAAGTGTTAATTGAAAAGACTGTGAAAACAATAGGTTTTGCGTTATCGCAAAGGTGAACACCGTGTTTCGTGACACCTGGATCACGTTCAGCATTAACTGAAAATCAAACGTGGAAGATATTCAACTGATTAATTCCTAGTTGAAGACTAGATTTGTTCATGTGATCTACGCAAAGACATGTAAAATTGCTACGATCTGTGAAAATCATCGCCTTCGAAGATGACACTCTAGATTCTACGAAAACATAACACTACGAAAGACGTAAAGAGTGAAATGGATAAAACTCTCTTAATGTCACAGGAAACAACCCCGTAAAAATCCGGAAACAACGGTGTGAAAGTGACTGCGGGCGCTCACAAACAGGATGAGCTTTTGCGCAGTTAACCGCCATGCTTGTTTGGGTGATCCGAAAGGCGTAAACTTCACCTTCACTGAGAAAATCGACTTTGAAAACTAGGGAAGTGGAATTTCTTAATTGGATGACAAAGTATGTGGCACAATAACATCTAGCGGCATTTTACATGCGAAACATTTCGATAACTTTCATATGCGCGTTAACGCCGGCAGCATCTTACGACATAAGAAGTGGCCCAAAAATGTTTTGCCTATAGTTACGACATCGCTAATTCTGATCTAATATTATGCAAGGAATAAAAATACTCAACCGGAATGTTATATTCTGAATGCAATAAACAGGTAGACAGACCACATTTGGTAATCACATTATTCCAACTACCTCACAACAGAAGCCTCTTAAGAAAAGGTAAACTAAGTAAGCCGCAAGCCACCGTTGGGATTCGTGTAATGCTACGCCGGGAACAGGAAACTTTCCGACAATTTATTCATGAATGACGGTAACTGGAAATGGAGTCGGAAAATAAGTAAATTGTCACGCAATTGTCAAGGGAATGAACAGCTATGAAAATACGAGTAGATTAGGCAGCCAAGAACCCGTACGAGAAATACTTGTGAATAAGAACACGCATATTGAAAAAGCACACCGGATCTACAAACGAGATTTTCAGTTTACTTACAACAGGAAAAGCCATTAAATGAATCTTTTAAAGACAGAAACGATTATAATGCACCAGGTTCCAACTAAAATTACCCTTACAGAATCATGTATACATAAAACGTAGATAAAANTTCTTTGTTTGTACTTGGGAAGGGGTTAAGAATATCTTCCGGTAATTCATTGCATTCTTTCACAGTTCTCTTTACCTCCGTACAGAAAGATGCAAAAGGGGCCCCTTCCAAGGGTTTCTCATCGGATCGCCTAAGTAACTAAGTCCGGCCCCGCTGAGAAACATTCGCAGAAGTTGACAGCCGTGCGACGTAATACAAGAGACTCCCGCGAAGATGAAAATCGGATAATATTCCAAAAAATACCTCCGCTTTTGACGTGTTTCTCCCAACCCTTCCGAAAACGGGCAAACAATCGAGCGGGAGCGTAAAGAAAAATACGGAGACAATCTCGGCAGGGCAGCCTTAGTCCGAGGAGCGCCTATCCATCCTCGAACTTAATCCCCACCCTCCCACTTCCTCCAATAACACGTTCCCTAGGGTCTGTGGATCGGCCACATCGGAGTCTGGGGCCTCTATGTGGGAGAGTGTCGGCGGCGGTGGTGTCTGCTCTGGCTTTGAGGGGGCGGCGAGCTTTGGGGGGAGGCTCGCCGAGGGGAGGGCACAGCCGCCCCCCGCACGCTTCCCACCACCCCATCTCCGTCCACTCCGAAAACTCAAAAAAAAAAAAACAAAATTTATTTGATCACCTACATATTTATTTCATTTTAATGGACTAGATACTTGGCAGTAGAACAGTTGAACAGCGAAAACTAAAATATGGGTAAAAACAGAGATTACATAGAAAAAATTCGAAGACACTATACGGAGACAACTTTTATGCTTTATTCCTAACCGTAAAAAGTTCGAAATTTTGAAATTACGAAGTTCGAGCTTCTCATTTTTTTAAAAGTAAATTTTGTGAACCTTGAAAAATGTTATTTCAAACTTTATTGTTACGGAGTTTCACATAGTAACGGCTTCACCCATCTATTCTAGCTTGAAATTGTATTACATCATATATATTTTTCACAGTAAACTTTTGGCTTATAAAAAAGGGTTATTGCGGCATTACGATGTACTTGCCACATTGAATGGATATCAAAAATTTATTTGAAATTTAAAAACCTTCACCTCCTAGATTCCAGACTGCGATTATCTTTCACTCAATTCCACTTTCCCACTTTCACTTTTACTTAAAAACAAAAACCGTCCCAAGAAAACGAAGATGTGGATTCCCGGAAACTCGCAGTATTTTAAGCACCGAAAAAACCATCGCGGCGCAAAATTTAATCCCAATCAATCCCTCCTCTAGCACCCGAAAAACACGACGTCATCGATAAGAGATGAAACGCGCCACGAGACGCAAAAAAGGAACCTTCCGAATTTTTCGCACAGACCATCGATTTTTCCAGGTGACGTATCGGGCCGCTTTTCCATTCCGCGGGCCACGTCATCCGATTTATGAGCTACGATCTTTTCTTATCCTTTTGGAAGGGTTTTTGATGAGACTGGGCAGGGGTCTATCGAGAGGAGTAAGAGGATAAGGGGGGTAATCTGTAAGATGGGTGGGGCATAACGAATAAAAGGGGGGTCAGAGGGGGAGACATAGTCTGGAGAGGAGGGAACGAGACGGACTGGGGTGGGGGGAGACGAGACGAGCGGGTGGTAACAAAAGAAGGGGCGGAAGGAGCCAGGGCGCACAACATCGCAATGAGGGAACGGAGGATAGGTGGTAAAAGGGATATCACGCGTCCGAATGGAGAGAAAAAAATGCTCGGTCGAGGATCAAATTCTATTTTTTCCATTCCGACATATTATTACGCTTCGACAACACCCTACTGAGCGCTTGCGGTCGGGATACGTGATACTCCGGAGGAGTAGGGAGCGTGCCACCGAAAACTGACACGATCAACAGATATTTAGACGCTAACGAGGGAGCGAGGATGGAGTCTACCAATCAAGCACGTCAGCGTGGCGAGGACTGACACTCGCGGCGGAAAAAACGCGTCCCAAGGCGGCGATGGTGAAGCAATCCGATCGAGGAAACGGCACCGGTTCCCGGAATGTTAAGCCCTCTTTGGGCCGGAGGGTTCTTCGACTGCAGGGAACTCTCCGTGATCGGTGACGCGTAATTTTTGTGGGAGCGCCAATCCGATGCCGGTAGAACTTGGCACCGATCCGCAAATTCGGAAAAAAATTGCGGAAACCAAGTAAATGACGATTCCTAATGAACAGGGCCGGTATAGATGATAAGCGAGGTAAGCTGAGCATCGGGGCGCCAGGGAATTAGGGGTTGAGTACCATGAATAGCAGGGTCTGTTTACCCGTAGGCTTGAGAAGTCAAATGCTTCAAAAATATTTCCCCCTGCCACACGTCGAAAGGAGGCTTGCAGGGTATCTATGTAGATGTAGAGGTATAGCGAGCCTCCACTCAAGGTTTATTATATTTATGAAGCTATCATTGTCCTTTCTTATACTTACTGCCATAAGGGACCATACAACCTTTCAAAAAGTTTCTCCATAGACCTAAAATTCATAAATATCTGTTGTTAATTGGGAGGGACCTCACTGGGGGAATAGCCAAGGG
Organism: Ladona fulva; assembly: GCA_000376725.2. NCBI lineage: Eukaryota > Metazoa > Arthropoda > Insecta > Odonata > Libellulidae > Ladona > Ladona fulva. The sequence continues at coordinate 862,348 of KZ308337.1, read as the reverse complement.
CCTCTATTAATTTAAATTCGTATATTAGTTTTTTGTAAAGGTATTTGGAAAACTGAAGCCATTTGGCACCTTTTTCTAAAATTTGTCCCCCACCGGGGATAGAGCGCGTAACCACTTCCTCCAAAGACGTTACCTACTAAACTATCCGTGGGATTCATCATTATTATTATTATTATAAAGTAAACACGTTACAAGTGGACAATTGTCCGGTGGCAACGTCGCAAATACATAAAAAGAAAAAGAAGAACAAAGATCTGCACACATCCAACCATACACAAAATTCCACAGCACCCATTATGTCCACAATACTACAAAACATACAATACAGAAGTCTTAAGGCAAAAGCTAAACACGACCATAAGATCGTGAATTTATGAATATATTGGTAACATTAGTAAATTTTATTTTGGGTATGAAACTTGATTCTTCGTCGAGATTTTTTGTTTCTACTTGGGAAAGGGTTAAGAATATCTTCCGGTAATTCATTCCATTCTTTTACAGTTCTCTTTACCTCCGTACAGAAAGACGCAAAAGGGGCCCCTTCCAAGGGTTTCTCATCGGATCGCCTAAGTAACTAAGTCCGGCCCCGCTGAGAAACATTCGCAGAAGTTGACAGCCGTGCGACGTAATACAAGAGACTCCCGCGAAGATGAAAATCGGATAATATTCCAAAAAATACCTCCGCTTTGGACGTGTTTCTCCCAACCCTTCCGAAAACGGGCAAACAATCGAGCGGGAGCGTAAAGAAAAATACGGAGACAATCTCGGCAGGGCAGCCTTAGTCCGAGGAGCGCCTATCCATCCTCGAACTTAATCCCCACCCTCCCACTTCCTCCAATAACACGTTCCCTAGGGTCTGTGGATCGGCCACATCGGAGTCTGGGGCCTCTATGTGGGAGAGTGTCGGCGGCGGTGGTGTCTGCTCTGGCTTTGAGGGGGCGGCGAGCTTTGGGGGGAGGCTCGCCGAGGGGAGGGCACAGCCGCCCCCCGCACGCTTCCCACCACCCCATCTCCGTCCACTCCGCCGCCCACCCACGCAATTGGGATGGGATATGGGCGCGGACGGGGGCGGAAATCTGTCGGTGGGGGGGGGGGTGAATGTCGGGGGGGTGGATGTCGGGGGGCGTGATCGCATCCTGGCGGTCTCCAAGGCAACAGAGACGGCGGCGAATGGTTAAAAGAGGGGAAGGGAAATAGGAAGAAGTGTTGCCAAAATGCACTCGAAATGCATAAGGGTATGCACTCGCGGGACTCGCAGCCATTATAGGGGCGGATTCCCGAATATTTACATCTCCCAAAAAGGTCGTTCCTACGGATGAACGTTTTCAATTATTTCCCTTCGACCTTTTTTCCTTCCCATGAAAGCGGGGAGGACTTTCCTATTCATGGAGGTACGGAATGGAGGCAGGAATTCCAGAATAGGCAATTTTTTTGCAATTCGGATGCCTGCGGAATAATGACGCTTTTTTCGGCTGCGGATGACTTAGCCTGGATCCTTTTTCGGGGCGATTTATTTATTTTTTGAGCCTTTGAAATCGGCTCGAAGTCCAGGGGGGGGGCAGAAATTACCTTCCAATGCGCGGAAGCGATAGAATACGAGTGCCTCGTGTTCTCTGTAAGGCACCGGCTGCCGAACTGTCGGTTAAACAATTGAGTATCCATTTGCATGACAGCATTCACTAAAATCGGAATTAATTCCAATAGAGATATTCGGCCTCGACATCAATTCTCTATAGTATGTAATTCGATAAAAAAGATATAACTCAGATATTTATTTTTTCCATAGCAATTTTTTATGGAACTACCGGTTTCGGCTACGTACACTCTTATGTGTTCTGTGAACCTGACGATGATAAAAACTATCTCTAACAAATACATACAAGAGTGTTCAGTGAACCTGACGATGGCTATGTAGCCGAAACCGGTAGTTCCATAATAAATTACTGTGGAAAAAGTATATATCAGAGTTATATTATGAATTTCCGCAATATCACGGCCACCTCCGTAGATTTTTTTCGATAAAAAAGCATTTTGGGATTCTTTTACAAACCTTGAAGGTAATCTACACTGAAAGTAACCAAGTTTGAATCTAGTAATGGGAAAATTTATTACATGTCACTGCATCGAGCTTTTATCGAGTTTTTCATGAAAAAATCACACTCAATATGGATGCGGTTTTTTCAAATGCGAAACAACAGGTATAGAAATATGGATAATCGTTAGTTGATTCGCATACAAATGTTAAAAGGCAAGGATGTTTTAAAAGTTTAATCTAAATTTCATCAGGAAATTATTTCTCGATTTCGTAGACACGAAAAACTATCTCTGATAAATTCATACAAAGCATATATAATTTCACATGTTTCAAATACACTATTAGTTAAGGTTCGTTTGTACAGTCATCAGTTCGAAGTTAGTCTGAATACTTATCCGTTCTAGGCTACCAAAAGTTTTGGGGATTGGGTGGGATTTCTAGCCAAGATAAGGAGTGAGGTTATTGCTTTAGTTTATTCCTTTAGTGAATTATGTTCACAGTACTGCTCAAGGGACTTTTGTAAAGACCTACACATCTTTTAGCTTGTACAATCAGTAGGTTTTCACACCCCCTTCTCTGTGGGAGTTTTCCTGCTGTGGAGATATGTTTTCCCAAGTTACTACTTAGGTTTCTTACAAATTCTTCCTAAGTTTTCCTCTCTATTTCTACTTACAAATATATTCGTGTTTTTATTAATAACATTGGCGACAGGGTAGAAAGAAGAAGAGACATTTTGGTCACAATCTCGCCTTAATAAAGGTAGCCCTTACGATGAAAAAAATAAGAAACACTTTTACGATGAAAAAAATAAGAAACACTTAGTAGTGGATTTTGGTAGCCCTTACTTTTCTGATTCCATCCGAATGGCACGAGTGGAAAAAGTTTATTTATTCCTTATTTATTTAACCCTTTTGGCGAGTTTAGGCCAATAGGCATCTCTTACATCTAACATAACTTTTAGGTATGTGCAACACAAAAATCCTATGAATAACACTTCATAGCATCGAGTGAAAGATTTCATAACATTATTAAGCACAATTCATACCTCAGTATCTTTCATATTACACAGCTATGAACAAGACAGAGACAAGAGCGATCAAAGAAAATGTTCTCTATTCTGAGCCAAGACAGAAGCACAACTTATTACCACCAAATAAACTGCCATACCAACCCAAAATACTCCTACAAACGCAACATATCAGCCATCATAGTATTTCATATCACAGGAAGAAAAACCCTCCGGCAACACGGCACGACGCAATTACACCTTTGCTCCCCTCTTTATAAACAACCAACGCACCGGAACCCCATCAACTATGAACGAACTTTTCCTACCACTTTTCCCCCGGCCATACCTCCGGCTAAGTCAAATATTACGCATTGATTCACACGGGAAATGATGAGGAGAGGTGAAAACTCATCCATCGCTCGTTCTAACTCGCCCAGACGTAGACGGGGTCGGAGAGCTATAAAACCCAGAGTGATTCTTAAACAAAAAGAAATTAAGCGGGCAAAGTGGCGAAGGTAATAAAGGAGGGAATAAGGCGGCGGGAGACGGAAAGGGAACGCTTGGGCTAGACGCTTAATGAAGGGCAGAATGAGAGCAGGGAAGATGAAGGGAGTTTGTGTACCCCTGCCCTTTTTCTTGAGCGCACTTCGCAACGTCACCTTCGTCGATTTAATTCCTCCAATTCCCTCGATAACGAAAAGAGAAACGCGGCCGCAAATGGAGAAAACGACTACGCCGAGCGCTGATTAAACGTACGCCACGATAAAAACCCGCTCCCGGAGGAAATTGAATTTACGTAATCCCCTTGAATTATGAGAATGGAGACTAATTTCTCTTCTTTGAGAGATGAGACTCGGTAGCGTTTCCAAACATTCGCGCGAATTTCGTTAATTGGCTCAAATCACGGCGGTGGTTGAGACAAAATGGCCCCGAAAAACACTTCTAATCGCGGAAATGAGACGAGCGGCCCTTATAATTGTGAAATAACGATGATAAAACTAAGTGGAACTACGTTTCCGTTTTTCTTCAACCCTTAAATAGTGCGTCGAGATTTGAGGGGCTCGAAATACAATAATAACTTACGTTACCGTTAGATTGAAGAGATATCAGAAACGAAGGTTTGCCAAAGAGAGAGATGTATTCCACTTCAGAGATAATCTGTAATAGACCTCTATCAGATAGGTTTGTATGGGATGCAGGGGACGAGAGATAATTAAAAATCAAACTCCGGCAGATATTTTATTTAAGAGCCTCTTTACTAAACGGTCGAGTATTTGGAATACGTAAATACTTAAATATTGGCGTTTCTATTTGTATGATTTGAGTCTCCAATTATAATATGGCATGCTGTTATTTTTATTATTGTTTTTATAATGGATTCTATATCATGCTGTACTTTTGTGTCCTTTAATTTGTGGGGATGTGCGTAACGTAATGGATACGTCGATAATAATAGATACATCTTCTGCTGTACATGCAACGAACCCATCAATTGTTCTATTTGGCTCATGAATGAAAAATTACCTTACTCCCCCATGATCCATACGTAATTGACAGGCTAAATGAATATTCCAGTCGAGAATGATAAACAGAAATCTTAGGTTCTTTCGTATTATTACCATCCAGCAAGTGCCAACGTGCTATTGATCCTTGGTCGTCACAAAACAGGCAGTTTTATTCTGACTGCAATGGAATGTGTAACTACAATTTTAATTTCCTTTAATTAAGAATTTTTACTTAAATATTTTTCCTGTAATTCTTACTTATAGACATAATTTTTTATAGATTTACTGTATTAAAATTCTTTTCGCCAAAACCTGACATTTCAAACTAAATTCCCCGATATATTTCCTTATTCTTACGACTAAATTAACGAAATATTTTAAAATTTATCGTATATTATCATACATACGTTTCGCATTTTGAATACGTAATCGCAAAATTGGATAATTAAAATTGAGTCGAAAGAAAAATACAGCAAAATTGTGCCTGAGACACGGATGAACACAGAAGAAGTCTCCGCACGAACGGAGGGTTACAAATTATTGAATCGCGAATTTGGCAGCGGAACCTGAGAGAGAAAAAACACCGCGGAATCCTGATGAAATATTGAGGACGCGAGCCCCATATTTAACGAAAAGGTTTTCTTATCCTCTGTCCCCGCTCTCTCGCACATCGGAGTCTGAACAGGACGTTGCTTGCGGTAGGACCGATGATGTATATGGCCTCGCTAGAGATTAATGTCATAGAGTGGGAGTGAGCTTCGGATAGCCTCTCTTTTCGCTGCCGCATGAGTTAGGCTCAACAGCGCCACCAGCCGCCGTCGGCGGAAACCACGCCATAAAGACCGACGATGAAAATTCGACGGGAAAATTCCGTGTGAGTGGAATACTCGTACTTTGGCAAAACCGAGCTAAAACCTGACGCGCTTTGGGGCGATCCAGGAGACTTCCAAACTCCGATCGCGACGGGACGCAAATAGCAGCGTGGCAGATGACGCAAAACGCTGCATGTGGAGCGGGAGATAATTGGTGGCGATCAGCAGAAAAAAGGAGCAATTTCCCGAATAAGATGAGTGGAATTGCGAGGCGGATTGCGGGATGCGATTCGCCGGTTGCGTAAGATTCGGAAACGCGTAAACTGATGTCGACTCGAAAACTCGTTTTTCCTATCTGACAAAATCTCGCTTGAACATGATATTCCGACAAAATCAAGGCCGAATTGTGGCACGCGAGCCGCCAGAGTTTTTCTTATCTTTAGCCCAGCTGTGTATCATCAGCCCCAGAACCTATGAAATTTGATAAAAATTACCCTTTCTTTACATTTTACCATAGCATAAAAAATTCATTTCCGTACGAATTGAAAGAGTCGATATCGAGTTAATTGATTTGACCCTTAAACCTTGTGATTACTTGGCTCAATTGTAGATAAAATCCATTCCTTTTCCATGTAATTAATCTAAAAATCAAGAAATTAAATTGTTAAACGATGGAAACTAGGCGTAACTTTGTGGTAGTTATTAATATATTATACTCCATGATAAGAAACGTTTAGTAGACCACAAGACAAGAAAATAAATTACAATACTTTTTTTTGCTGTCTAGCAAACGTTTCTTATCATGGAGTTTTTTAAAATTAAAATGTAAGTCAACGATTTAATTTCTCCTTTCTATAAATGTTGATTTTACATTTAAATGACAAGTGTATTCACTAAAATATTGCACTCTTAAAACAATTAAGAGGTTAAAATGTTTGTGTGGTTACATCATAATCACGGTAGTATTTAACATAATATTCTCGTATCCATACGAAAATTCATTATAATTAAGCACGAAAATTGGACGACAAATCATAGGAATCACATGGATTCACTTATTGGCTCCTAATCTAAAAAATCCTTCAAAAAATTTCTAGTGAGTGTAAATGGAATGAGTATTGTTCACCCTTGCAGTAGCTGATAACAGGAACTGCAGAATTTCACAAGGTATGTAAATCAGCTTATATGAAAGCATATGTGTGATATAAGTACACAACATTACCTTAAATAAACTAAATACTCAATAGAAAATGACTGAAACCTATGAGACTAGTAATGGAATAATTATATCATCTTCTTATTAACCACTTATAAAATCTTAGAAACCATAGAGAGTGGTTTCGTGTGGCTTCCCTCCGTTGAAACGACGTCAAAGGCTTCAATCTGAATGGCTAAGTAGGCAATCTATTCCTATTATGGATACATTTTAAGCGACAAAGGGGACACGTAAAGGGAAAGTTAGTACGAAAGAGGAGGAAATATACGGGAAATATTTCTCGAATGAAACTATTCATTGCACAGCTAAGCAACCGATGAAATAATTATGCAAGGAGAAACTTAATGAGCATTTCGCAATCAGAAACCTACATCAAGATGAGAGAGGAATTTTTACAGTAATAAACAAGTTAATTACCGTTCAAACAAGTGTGCAAAAATAAGTTTTTAATTAGATGCCCTGTTCGTAGTTTTAATCAACTGTTCTCCAGAATTATTTCCCTACGTTGCCTGCTTCAGCATATTAAAAAACTCATTAAAATTATGATAATTTAAATCACATAATGCATATCATATTATTGTAATCGTTAAATTTTAATGTATATTACCAGTATAATATGCATTATAATGTCATATCATTTTAATGCATATTACCAAGATAATATATATTATAATGTCATGATTAAAATTATTATTGTCGTGATTATTATTATTGCTACGTTCGTATTCACTTTCATGATCACTTTGATCATTATTATGAGAGCCGCGGCCATACTATCTGCCGCCTGGATGCAAACATAATTTACCGCCCCTTAAAATTAAATACCAAAATCATACATTTCCTGAAATGCAGGCAAAACTTATTTTGTAAGACTTTGAAAAACACGTATTTTATGACTTCGTTCCCCAGTTTACATTGGCCACAAAACATCAACAACGATCTATAATGCATATTCCGTATGCTGACATAGGGAATGGTCATTACGAGATGATACTCATAATTCACATTAATTTTTATTAGCATTATCTTAGCAGCAATACCCTTAGGAATTGTCAATAATACACGAAAAGCTATTTGCAAAATAGGAAAGACTCCGATCAAACCTCTCGTGAGGATATATTCCAAAACCTGAAGAGGATTTATTCTTGGTACCAGTAAATCTTTTATTGATTCCAATTCTTCGGTTAAATTCACCGTACAGATATTACATTCATTATAATGGTTATTATTATTGTCATGTTTACTAAAATCAACAAGGAGATCATTAACTAATACTATGACGAGCGAGAAAGAAAAGCGCGTAGATTCATGCGAAATGAAGCGAGTGACAATTTCTCAACTCTCTGAAACTGAATTCTTCCGAAAGATAATGGCATTCTTCGCTTCAACTTCCTACCCGGCTGTTCCCCTAAAGAGGGCATATCGCTGCTGTCAAAGCGGTACACTAATCATATCCTGCTTAGCAACGTTCAGATGCGAACAAATGGTTATCGTATGAAACCGTTCTCTCTTCCCATTTTCAGTTCTCATTTCCCTCGCAGTGGCAGACATGTCAAATCTCCACCAGAAACAGACAAGAGCAACAGGAAACCGCTAAAGGGGCGTCTACCACTGATACGCTTATCGTTGTAACTAAAGAGAACACATCTTCAAAAACAGGCCTCTGGAAATTTCGTCGGCCCGCAGGGAAATATTTAAATATTTCGGACGGTCGGAGCGGCGAATTCCTACGTTATCCATTTCCGTTCGGACTTCCCGGTTCAAACGGGCGACCACGTGGTATGCGACGACCATTGCTTGGCAGATACCGCAATCGGGATTCCGAGAATAAGTTTTTCGTTCGAGCCTCGAGTGAGGAAATAAACTCGAGGAAAATACGCCAAATGCCAACTCTCCGCATGATAATTTCAACTATTCACGGATTAAAACTTTGAGATGAGTCGGAAGATCCTTCTGGTCGGACTTTCACTTTCAGCTAACTGAATTAAACCTGACGAAATCCAGGCTAAAACCGATACCTCGACGCACAAAATTCTATTCTTCGCAAAAACTCTCGTTCAAATCCCTTACTTTCGAGGAGCTTAAACATCCGCCAGATCCCCGAATGAATATTCAAAAGAAAGGATTTCGGGAAGCTAATTACGAAATATATTCTTACGACTACCTAGCCTTAGAAACCTTAGCCGTGAAGTTAAATCAGCCGAAAAATACGGTGAAAAAAGATTAATGTACAAATTTCGCGTTGTACGGAACTTACGCGTGCTGTGAAAACAAAAGGCTGACGTTTCGCAGATTTATTAATTTTCATCACGCAAACGAGCAATTTCTGCTGAGACCGAGCGTAAAGCTCTCCTGGTTTCACAACTGACTCAGCTTTGCTGAGATCTGTGGGTTGAAACTTCAATGAATAACACTTCCATACACCGTGGAGCCTCTTACTATCCGGATATTGACCGAGTGGCTTCTTGCGGATAACCAAAACTACGGATGATCGAATGGGACGAAGATTGTAGCTATTTCATTCTTCAATCGCTTTAGTCACTGACAGCAATACATTTTAACAGCATGGACATACAAATGTAAAACAGTATTTTTTTAATTATATATTTTTACCTGACCTCTTTTGTTTGTTGCTCTTAGGGGTAATTTGTACCCACAGCATTACAATAAAGTCTTTCTATTTACTATCAATAGACTTCTCTTAAAAACAGTTGCAGACGTGTTTGTCTTCTGTCACCTCTTCAGTTTTTTGACAAGTGAAGTTTGCAAGGAATAAAAAGGACTAATAGGTTTGCACAACCCAAGGTAACTACAATGGATGTTGACTGTTTGTGTGTGAGATAAAAGCCGTAGAGAAACGAAAGCTACCTTGCCTACCAAGGAATCCTTAATAGAAGGATAATAATAATAAAACGTCTTTATTTAGGGGCGAGATTGAGACTTCTCAGTCCCTTCTTACATGTAACCTTTATGGAGAGAAAGGAACATCCTGAGATTCAAGAATGGAAACAACTTCGACTAGTGGTATTGAGGTTAGCAGAAAAATTCGGAAACTAAATCTAATTCTGAATTATTCGTCTAGTTCTTCCACGATGTTTCCGGTGCAATGTCTTTTATTTAATAGAAAAGCATACATAAATCACAAGATCAAAATATTTCGGCTTCATCAAAAGAATATGTTCTAAAAACATTAACTGACCAACCCTAAATAAAAATAGTAGCACCTCGATAGCCATATGGGTAACGCATTCGTCTTCGCTGAAAGCGGTCCCAAGTTCGATTCCCGGTGGGAGCCGCAATTTATCGTTGTCCACCCAGCTTCGTGTTGAACCTGAGTAGCTACCTGAATTAAGAGATAGCGGGTCCGATCAAATGAGTCGAAGCCAAGTACGGCGGCGTGGGAGTCGATGAGCTGAACACGTGTCACCTACTGTAAATGCTGAGGCGCTGGGCCCAACCCCTCGATGGGATGGCGTGCTACGACTTGACTAAATAAAAAATTGTTAACTAAGATATACGTTCAGAAAATTTTATTAATTATCCCTTTGTGATGATAGATAAGCTTAGAGGTATAAACAAAGAAGTACTTGTAGTCGATAAGTTACCGTTTCGTTATAAATTCAAGGGTAGCAAAGTAAATTGTGTTAACGAAAAATCAAAGAATATCAATACTGATGGCTATAATAGTAACAATAGGAAAACTCCAAAAATCATCAAACAACCCCTATCAACAACAACAACCATCAACAACAAAAAATAATATCAGTACAAATCCGTATATACAAGTACAAATAATATCAGTTGCTTGATGGTTTTCGGAGTTTTCCAATCATTACTTTTCTTACCGAAAAATGTAAGGAATCTCTATTTTTTCATATTCCAGAAATGCATTGAGTACACATAATTTTGAAACAGGCTCGATGACATCAGTATGGTATCCTTTACTCAAGGTACCATCACGTCCGAGTGCTACAGACAACAAGAGCGAAAAGATGACGTGATGCATAAATCAATAAAAACCTCAGTTTGAATTAAATTCCAAGAATACGCACAATAACGTGGCAAAACGTTCTGCGTGTCTCTTCCAGGGAGAAGGCACGAAATAACCACAAAGCCGGAACGGAGCTATTCTTTTTCCCTTAATTTCTCGAGCGAAAAGGTCACGTGGGGGTGTGCGAGGATCATCCCAAGGAAGGGCTGACACATTCGCGTAGGAAGACAGCGTGGAACAAGCCGTCCCATGGGGGATAGGAATAAGTGCATTTAGGCAAGTACCTTCCATCCAGGCCGCTAATTGAATTGGCGAGACACGCGATGGGAGGCTTGGACGTGGGAGGTGGTTCTGGTGTTTCGATCGCTCTCTCCCACTCTGCTGCTTGTTATTTTATCCTTTTTCCACCTTGTTCACGACGTGGCAACCGTGGGTTCCGTCGCCTGCTGTTGGGCCGCAAAGATAAGCCTGGTCACATCTACCCCTTATGGTCACCCACCCCGTGCGCCCATAACGCGATTTATTCCGACCCATCGACGAAGGGAATGAGTCTAGGGAAATAATTCGTCGGAATAAGTTCGTGATTCGGGTCCGCCATGGAAATGAACTCGCGGTGGAAAAATGCTGATGAGTTTGGATGGCTTTCGGTGTCTCCAGCGGTGAAACATTTTGAGTTGGAAGGGATTCGCTATTCTTATATCCGGAACATCCGATAACTAATAACCCATTCCTTCATTATGAATCTGTTTCCTGATAACCAGAAGGACGCAAAAAAATTAATTTACTCTTATTACATGCCTATAAAACACGTTCAAACGGTAGAGTTACCCGTGTTTCCGAATGGTGAGTTTAAATTCGAATAAATATGAATAATATATTGTCGAAGTATTTCATAAGAAAATTATGCTGCTACTGTCTCTCGACCACATCTACGAATTTCTACGCCTCTCTCTACGATTGTGCATTGCAAACTTAAGAATACATTTCTTATCATGTCTCTTAGGTATAATCTACTCTAAGCTACAGGAGTGCCGGAAAGTTGACAACCCAAATATACTATCTCCGCGGAAAAACTTGTGTATTTACTCAAACTTGACGGCACCCTATACCGTATGTTCGCAAGTTTCAGTTCAAATTCGCAAATAAAAAGACGAGAAAACAAACAGAATGAAAATTTTCGAGTAATATCAATTTTCCATCCAGCGTAATCAATCACGGTTCTCTGTAAGCCAGTTTGACTGCCAAGTGCTTCTTTGCAAGCCAAATTTTACATAGCAATGATTCTTTAACAAATGGGAAGCCATCAGAGATGTAGGTTTCACAAATGCAATTATAGTAATTCTCTTAATAAATTAAAGTTCTTTCGCCATGTGACAACTGGAAAAGATTGTAGACCATCTCCGTAATATTAGCCATGATTTTAATTTAATATTCCCCCAGATATGAAAACTATTAAGTGAACGATAATATATTTTCCAGACTCGAACATGAGAATAAGATTTCAAAGCAAAATGTAAGATCTATTGAAAATAGTTTGGCACACTAAGGCCCGTCCATTATAATGAACGTATACTTAAAATAGATTTTAACTAAAGTTCACTTTAGAGCCCAGTATTGCATGGTTTTTTAGAGTTAAAGTGAGCATTAATGTGCTTCTCCATGCTAATTCATCATACATAAGAGATTTGCCATAATCTTTACTTTGACTCAAACAAAATATCAAAATACCAGGCCTTGTAGTGAACTTTAGTGTCCATTTAAAGTATACGTTATAATACCAGGCCTAAGTTTTCTTGCGGTAAAACAGAATCAAAGTGATTGAAACAATCAGCCAAGACTTCGCAATCCTCACTCACTAATTTACTGAAATAAGGGAATGCTGAACGAATGATTATCCGTGGTTTTAGTAATGATAAATGCAATGAATGAATAGTGACTTTATAAGTTGTTTCAAACAACTCACACTACCGAATGACTAAACGAAATTTCGACTGAAAGTCAGCAGCCAACAACAACAAATCACATGGACATTCTATAGCTAAAGATGACTGAATAAGTTATCAGATTGATTTCATCAAAACCCGCAGTTCGGTATTAAAAATCGGATCATCGTTTCATATTCTTGTTAATTTATAATGGAAAGTTTTTTTCTGAGAAACGCGTTCCCTGAACTTCACCTGTTCGCTCTCGCAGATAAGTCGAACACAATACGCAATACATTATATTAAAATTATATTATATACACAATACTACACCGTCGATTGAGCACTCGGTTGGCCGAGTGGCTAGCCTAGGTTGAGAGCACGGATCGCTACGAAACTACCCTGGTTCGAATCCTCGTTAGAGCCTGATGACTGAGAATTCGAAACAGTACCGAAAATATACACACCCGCCCAGTAAAACATTTTTTTCCTTTTCAAATTAAATATCCAATACGCCAAATCCAATACAACAAGACCTTTAAATAACTTACTGGTGACGTAAGGCAGCCTCAGATTCACTTTTCCCAATAAACCCAGTATTAGCACAAAAATTCGTGTATACTCATAATACCTAATTATAACTTTGAGGTAACCCGGGAGGTGGTAATTTAATTTTTTCCCTTCACGTAGTGCTATTATACTCACTATAAAAGTTATTCCGTTTTAAGCAGCTAATCCAATAACGGTTGGCCGAGCCGATTTAAACACTGCAATTAGTTTGCAGCTAGTGAATGAAAGTTTCAGCTTTTATTCCATTCGTTGCGTTATTTAAGTGTGATGAGGGCATGAAGCATTATAATATTGTTTAATTTAATACACGTCCTTTTTTTAACTGAATAAAACTTAAACCTAAGGGGGTTATATTAAGTTATCGTTTACAGCGCGGTTGTTTTATGAAGCAGGTCAAAGAGACAGATTTGTTTTCACGGGCGTTTGATCATTTGATCTAAATGCTCTTTACGTTTTACAACTTTTATTTAACAGCACGGGTTTTCCGTGGATTCTATTATCCGAGGCATTTAATTTCCCAACCCGCCGGGAAATCGGGAGTTGATAGTGCGGCCAACCAAACATTTCATCGATGACTGCCTATCATCCATTCCGAAAATCTCTTATCTCCAAATCAAACTCTTTCCACGACATCAAAAATTTTTTTCGGGGTTACGCTATCGTACGGCGTCAAAAATGTCCTCGGAACAAGTGGAAAAAAGGCTGAAAAAGTGAAAATGTTTGCGCAGCGAGTTCTTCATGATTTATCTCCTACTCCAGCGCTTTCACAGGAAACGAGTTCAGTGCTCGAGATCGCCTCGACTGTATGCAACAAAGAATTTGCTATCGTGGTCGTTTGGGTACACACATTCCCACGTGAGAGATAAAGACACTCGATCTTTCGATTACCAGCCTTAAAAGTTAATAACGGGTAAGATAACGGAGGCTCTCTTCATAAACAATTTTAGATTCCATTTATTAAGGACAATGTCGTTATGATGACAAAATAGTGCAATTCCGAAAGTATTTGAATCGAAATACCTACGAATCGGTGAATGGTGACGCGCTTTGAAATAAAATTCTTAAACAGACACCTTTCCAAATTCGAATAATTGTTCAAACTTAAAAGCTGTCTCGTTAACTTAAACAATGACGTTTTTCTACCAAAAATGGCAGATTAACAAGCCAAATGAATCGTCTCATACATTTCGTAATTGAAAATTGTTTCAAAATTTTCCCACCGTCATTTACGTAATTAGCCGAAAATAAGAACGCAACCCATTCTCATTGCGATTTATTTAACCCAGTGAGTGTATGTCCCAATATTCTGTTTTCAAATTTTTATTCAAACTTACATTATTTTAAGAATATGATATTAGAGTTAGAGTCCTGTATAAATACGCATAATTAATAACCTTATAATTAATAACCTTCTGCATTAATACGTATAATTATCAAATGATTATAACCTATAAAAGCATTAATTTTAAACATATTTTTGACTAAGTTTTTCACTGACTTATTTCTTAAATTTTATGTATATTATTGATTCTTGACATCTAATTTTTTCCTCTGGTCTATGATTTCCACTAATCTATATAATAGCAGAAGAATGTTTTTGCACTAGTCCATGATTTCTCTACGTAATGGTATTTCCTCTGCAGGTTATTTACTGCAAGAGACTCCCTTACCATTGGTCACAGAAATATCGTACGTATCAGGAGCCAATAATGCTCATGTTTTTTGAGATTTGAAATTCAAGTTACTATTTCATTCACGTCTGTATAATTTTCTTTGAGTTCATTTACTATCTTCAGGCATGAGCGGTAAATTTTAAAAGGTTATCTGCTTCCGTGTAAATTATTGCATCGAAATTGTATTAAATCCCGAATATCTTTGCATTAAATTCCCCCAGAGCTCACATTACCATGAGCCATATCTTCAGTGCTTATCAGCACCTTTAACTCATATATTTTTTAAGAAAGGAGATAATGCCGACTATCTCAGAGGCTTAGATCTCCTGGGATATTTGAGGGCAATAAAAATAAAAATACAAAAAGTTTCTTGGGAATTATTTATTTAGAAAACATAAGGTGAGGTCAAAGAAGGAACAAGACAAAAAAAAATAACATGTTTTTCGTCCGAAGAACTTTCGTTTATTATTTTTCATTATATTTTCAAAACAAATACCTCAGGCAGAAAAAAATGCATTTAATATGATTTTATGAGATGAATCTTCGAAACAAATCGATTAATTAACTGAAATATTAAGCTATAAGTAGACCATGTTTATACCGAACCTTCAATAGTGATAAAAGTTCTAATTTACTCCCATTGTTCTAATATTTTGGGCTCTCGCCATTTGGTAAGCCGAGGATCACTTGCAACATGCAGAAATGCTGTGCTATTCGGGACCCCAAAATAATATCACGTCGTCATAAAAACATTGCTCTCTATAACGTTCGTTGCAAGGAGACTGAACTCAGATATTTACTCTCGTTCCCTCTCTCTTTTTGGTAGTCTGAGCTAGATAAAAATACATACAAGGTCACGTAAGAATTTCTCTGCAGCTGTCAATCGGTTCAAAGGCATTACGTAACTATTAAAAGGCAATGATAGTAGATACACTTAAAGATCCCCATACCCAAAATACCTCAAACCCAAAAATCCTTTGAAAACGTAACTTAAAAAGAATTCATACCTGAAATTTTGAATTTGGGATTTATTTGAGCAGTAGTCAATTATTCGAGAAACCTGTAGATTCAGAGCTACTTTCACTACCCAAGCACGATTTCAAAAGAAAATTTATTCACCACCGTCATTGCTAGGGATACTATCAGTAAGATATTGACACTCGCTTCTAATTAGTAAATTTACGATGACAGTGAAAGGAAAAAGTATTTATTTTTTATAATAATATCAATTTTTAAGATCAGGAAGACTGCATGCAACATTACAGATGTGATACTTACAAATATAAGGCAGACTTTCTAGGTATTCAAATAGGAACTAAAGCGTGCTATTGGTGTCTAACGATAAATAGACATCCTAACTCAAAGAATCAGTGAGAGTTAGCGCGATGTTTTTCATATCAGATCGTTTCAAGCAGTTCACATTTCTCAGCAATCACTGGAACTTAATAATCATGAACGCAGAAGATGAAATTCTTGAGGTTTAATTTCATCTCACTCGAAAAAAAGAACTGAATCTCTGATAAAAAAATCTAATAACCTAACCGAAAAGATCACGCAAGAATTGACATTACTTTTTCATCGACTTAACCTGGCAAAGATTCCGGGAAAACAAGGAACGTGCTGCAACGTAGAGTATAATGCTGATGAAAGGAATAAGTACTTCTGAAGAAGATCACGCGCGAATTGCTAACGCGAGTCGGATAACGGGATAACTCGATGTCAAAAGAGACTCCCCATGATTCAGGGAAGAGTGTTTCGAAAGAGAAGAAAGGGTCGAGTTCATCTCTTAGGGAAGTCGATCGAGCACTTCTGACAAGTTCATACCCGTACTAGCAACATTAAGTACCGTTAGGGATACCCCTGTCCGAAAATTCTCCATATGCTCCAACGAATACTTTTCTAAACCCCAACCGGATCGTCGATTCCCAATTCTAGCTCTGGTTTCCGGAATCTAACACAATTCTAGCTCGGAACAAACAATCAAAGAAAGGCTATTCAACATTTTTAAGCTTTCTGCTATTTAAATCGATTAATACATGTATTATTAACAGAATAACGATTTTACTAGCCATAAACTGGAAACAGGTACAGTTAGTCCCCACTTAACGTGGGGGATACCAGTAAGTTCGAGTGCTAAACGAAACAGCGTTAAACGAGGTCCTCTTAGTATGTAAATAATAAGTGAAAAAGAACATAGAATAAGAAAATTTTTCAGTATTTTGTTTAATTTTGTAACATTTATTGTTCAATAATTCTTTATTACATTAATTATATACTTATTTATTTCTGATATCGATTTGTGGGGTTCTTCCTCATTTGACATCTTTTGTCTTTATGTAAAGAAGTCGTGTAATGTCGTCTGCATTTTCCTGTTTCATTCAGCAAACAGCTATTCATAACAATGACATCGCATCAATTACACTTCGTCTTGCCTTTGAACTTCTATCAAAATTTTAATCATTTTAAAACTGATCCAAAATGTCCGTAATACTGACTAAACTTCACTTTAAAAAATGTGTTGAAAGCTTCTTTTGTTCCTCATCTTCAGAAATGCTACTTAATTTGGATTAACAAAATCATGCGAAATTTCTGGGAAACTTAATACCGCGTTTGATTTCAGGGAATCCCAAGAAAACCGCGCAATACTGAAACTGTGTAAAGGGTCTTACTGTAATGGGAAATGTAAATACCCCGTGTGCGTATGCAACCACTCACTCACGACAAAAGCCTAAGGTGAGGACCCGAAATATGAACCAAAATATGGACCAATTTTATAAGGACCTTAAAAACGGGAAAACAAACATTTTTAGGCAGCAGTGACTTTCCTGGAAAAATACCGTTACGTATGTTAAACCAAACAACATCCCACCTGTTTACGTCTGAAATTCGAAGGAAACTCCATTCATTTCAAACCAAAAAATGCACTGTAATCATGAATCCCCTCTTTCAGCAACTAGAACGGAGAGCCACTAAGTCGAAAAAAATACGAAAACATTAGCAACCGATAGCGGAGGAAAAGATCACCTAGGAGACGATCCCGACCCAACCGCGTGGAATGCCTTATCCGGAACTCGTGTTGGGTTATATAGACGTATGAAGCAACACAGATACAAAATGTAGAATGGAGAAGGCGGACAAAATTCCAACTGGAGTCGCTCTCTCGGTGTCGTGCCGTAGCCGTCGCATCGGTCGAGAGACATGTCCTCGATAGAAATCGCTCCATTTATAGAAATCGCGTGGAATTAAGGCACGAGACAAAAAATATCTGTCGTCGGGCGTCACTCTTCCACATCCAACGGCTCTTCCTCCTCCGTCGATGGATTATGTGGGCAGGGAGAGGAGCAATATCGATTCGATAGGTCGATTTATTTCCCTAACGTCGATCGCGTGACATTCGGTGACGTCAGAGGCGGACGCTCAATCTCTGCTCGACGCGAGGGATATACGGCGAGGGAGGAGTTGGAAGCGGACGAACAATAGGATTGGAGTTGAAATTGAATAAAAAAGCAGTGGTGGGTATTTAAAGGAATTTCGTGGTTATAGAGGCTTTCCGAGGTGTGAGAGGAGAGTAAGTTTTAAAAATTCCACGCAAGGTCATTTACGCCGTGGTGGTTTAGGACGCTGAAGGAGCTATCAAACTTTTTCAACCATTTTTAGGAGAAATAATAGCAATTACTTAACGCTTTAAAAATACGGTCTGAAATGCTAAACAATATATATTGCACCGAGATAAATAAGAAAATTTAACATTTATTATCATTGATTTAAGATGCGATCATTAATAATGACGAAAATACGACCAAAAAATGCGACGAAACACAAGTTGCTAGATCTTGAAAAACCTATATTATGACACCGAGACCTATCTTAAATAAAAAATTGATGGTTCGAAAGCAACAAAAAAATTATATCTGCCAATTGAAGAGAAAAAAATGGAAAATCACAAACGAAGAAGGCTTTCGATATCAAACGAGACTATTTATCATAGCCACGAATGTGAACGTTTATATCATCTGGAAGGTTTTCGTGTCGTTAAAAAATAATAATGCTCCAAAACCTTAGACAACCTAATCCTTAAACAGCAAAATGAATCCATTTCCTTCCACAGCGAGCGTTTTTCTGATCGCTGAAACAACTTAAACTATAAAGGGAATTTTCATTAATTTATTTACACAAGAAATTAATTCATTGATCTCTTTTGTTGATAAGCTGCTGAGATCTAAATTGCGAAAAATGACTGGATGTTTCAAATGGTTGAAGAACTTGCCCGACTATTTTATCAGAACACACCGCAATTTGGGATTAGAAATGATCTACTTAACCCAAAAAGGGATAAACGAGCAGAAAACATCGAATCCAACCTTTCTAATCAGTGAAACCCAAGCGAATAATGAATCGATACTGATTAGATTGTGCACATTGTTGATTATCTGAAGAAGTAAATTTATTCTCCAGTATTTAAAACCTTTTGTAAGACCAGAAAAGCGATAATGGCAACTTAGTTTACCGTTTAAAAACTTAAAACCTTCTTCTACATCCATTTTGTTAAGATCTTATGGAAAAGAATTCACTTTTGAATAATCAGCATCACATCACAATTATCAATTGTGTATACTAAACCCGATAGGAAGATCAACTGATACAATTTTCGAACTTTTGAAATTTTCTCGACTGGAAATTTCGATTCCACACCCTTCCCATTTCCTCATTTCAGCGCGTCCATGTGTAAATTCCGTTTTTCTGTTCTTCCAGTAAGACAAACTGTTGACATCCTCTGCTATTTCCAGCATTTCCCGCATGAACCTCCTCGTCTTTCATTTAGTACGACAAAAACCTAGTGCACCAATGACGCAGAATTTACAAATATTTCCTCGTTTCGCGATCTCTTTGTCCGCTGCAGTCAACGATGCGACGTAAAAGTTTCGTCGCAAATATATTTTCCCCGTCGCAGATACGACGGGGAAAACTTCGCACCCTCAATAAAACCGAACAAAAGCAACGAATATCTTTTGGAAGAATCCTTAAAATTTGAATTGGAGACTTAATTCTGCGTGAAAAAGCGCATGGTTACCCGAAACTTGCAGTGGGCATAGGAAAACTGGGCGCAAGAACGCTTTCCTCGTGAAATTACCGCACCCATGCATACAGTGCTACATGACGGAAGAACAGAAACATAACAGGTGTCTATGCGCCTCACGGCGATGATTTATAAGGCGGATATTGACGATGAGCAGAATATAGCGAGAATTAGAGCCGCCTTCAGATGCCAATTCATCAACACACACCCACACAAACCTTTGGTCAGAGAAGCGTGCACTGCCGATTAAAAACCGTGGAAAGTGAGAACCGAATAGTTAGAAATGCAGACAGAGAGAACATCAATGATGAACTCATAGCGAATTCTACTAGGTATGGATGGAGATTAAAATATTTCTACGAGAAGTTTCGAATGATTCCATGAGAAACTGTTGCCAATGAGATATCGAAAATGAAACCAAACAGAAAAGAATCAACAAAAATTGTAGGACAACATATTACCCTTCTGAAAGTTCAGAAGGTGACTTTGCAAAGAAAGATCTTTTTGTAAAATTATTTCTTCGTGGAGAAATTAAATTTTCTCCAAAAGGAATTTTTCTAATTGCATACAATAACTCAATTGGAAGCTTGAAGAGCATGGACGTTACAATTACTAACTTTAACTTTTCTCCTCCTGAGTAAATGTAATATTTAACTCAATGGCGTTCAAAATTTTATGGTATGCTAAAATAAAACGCAATGCATGAAATTAAGCTGAAATGTATCTTCCGTAAAATAAAAACATTTTGATTGTAGAGAGAAAATGTGGTATCTTTCTAATACTATCCCAAGTTTTGATGCAAAAATATAACGAAAATTTGGTATTTGTGTTATCGAATTAAAATTACGGAACTAAATTTAAGGAATCGAGTATTCCATGGAACTGAAAAATAAAGTATCAACTATGGGGCTTTTCCGAAGCAATGAATATCAAAATTCCGCATGTACTCAAAACTGAAGAGAAAGCAAAGCGCTATCGTTTCATGGCACTATTTATTAAATCTCTTCTGGTGCTACGCCGCATTCTCGAGAGAAATTAACTTCTCTTTCTTAATTATCGACCTCTTCCATCGATTGATTCAGATTCAATTTGAGTTTCAAATATTTCATAACTTAACTTTCTAAAATACGTAAAAACGACACCGGCTCGATAAAGAAAAAGAAAGGAATGTCGATAAGACGAGCTACGAGGTCGATTTCACCGGTCTGCGGGGGTGAGATAGAACAGTACAGAAATCCTTCCCTCACAAACAAATTAAAATTTATAACATTTGGAAACCTCCGAAATTATTCGCAGAGCCAAACGTTTCCACGACGATAAGGTAGTCCGATTCGCCGAACGGGAAGAGAAGGACGCGATGACCCGGGCGAAGGGCAAATAGTGCCCATAATAAACCGAGAAAAATGAAGCCGACAAGAGGGATAGATCACGCAATCAAAAGTTGAGGGCGTTCACGAGACGGGGAGAAGGGAAATAGTCTTTGTACTGCGTCGCAAACATCCATAGTAGCAGAGGGCGTTGTATAGCTGCGACCTTGAATACGTAGGTGGAGCCACGGACACTCAACCCACCACATCATCATTAATCGCTGAAAAAATACAAATGTACTGCGCCTTCGTTGATCACGGCGAGGGGGATCGCCGTTCTTGGTTTTAATAGCGATGCATATCGATGGAGCGATTTCGCAATGACTAGGTCAAGGAACGAAAATATACAACAAATAACGACAGAGTGCGAGCTTAATAAACACGATTTTATTTCGCCTTCGATGAAAGCAATAAACGAATATCCCTAAAAATCTAAAAGACTTTTAAAAGCGACTTTTAATGACCGTAAATAAAATCTACTTGTAAAAAAAATGTTATTATGAGTGAAAACACGTAGTCAGTACACTTCGAAAGATTTTCGAATTCGAGGTGATATCATGAACAGCTGATTATCAACCAAACGGGAGATCTAACCGCGAAAAATTGTATAAAAACGTATAAAATATACGAATATTTTTATAATGTAAAAATAGGCGAAACATAACGATATTTTAGAAAATTCAAATTGAAAAAAAAAAACAATAATGTAGGTACTATTTTTTTATTTTATGAAAAGAAATAAAAGGAGAACCACAATTCCTTCCTTAACTTCCATTTTATTCACAGGAATTGGGCGTGATATTGAATCTTTGCTCATACATTTTCAGCTTTGGTAAAGATTATGAATGTATGTACTTTCCCCCGTTATTATGTACTGCGCATAATGAAACTCTTTATTTTGCAGTCGAATAAATAGAAACACGCCGCAACATTTGAAAGAAGAGAAGGCCATTCTGATTGATTCGATATTATTCTTACATTCTGAACTATTTTTTTATTACTAACAGTATATAAGAAGTAAAACCTATGCTACTATAAAAACCTAAGCTGAACTGCGCTTATTCGAATTTTACTCGACAAACAGATTCAATTGACTTCGAGTTTCCCATGCATGAACCCAAACGTCCTTACTCCACAGGGTACGAACGAAAAGGCTATAAATTACAGAAACGTAACAGGTACCCAGCCCGCTCGAGCTCTAAAATAAATGCTAAATCACCGAAAATATCCGCAATCGTCGCATCGCCGTCGCTATTCCACATCCTCCGAGATAATTATCCTCCCGTACGTCATAGACCAGGAAATCGTTATATCGATCTCGAAAAACTATAATGACTCCGCAGTCCACGGGGAGTGTGCTACTGTCGACCTAATCCCGAGTAACATCAAAGAGCGAGGGTGTACATTTTTTTCGCATGGCCCCACGCGACTCCCTCCGCTACCAAACACAGCCTGCTCCCACCCGACAGCAGCTAACGACCCACTATCTCGGAAAGAGAAGGGGTGGCGCTCCCACCCTCCCTCGCCTCCGACGAACAACTAACAACCGCTTCCTATCTTATCGCCCACCCTCCCCCGATTCCACTGCCGCAAGTCTTGGCTTACGTCACACGCTGCGGGGGCCGACGGGGCGGCAGGCGGGGGAGTCGAAGGGGGGCAGGTATGCCGCACGTGGCCCAGCTGTTCTGGAGGAGAGTGGGGTCGCCATTTTCGGATCCCTCCTTCCACCCCACGCCGCGAGTCGATACGGATCCGAGGAGAGGGGGCGAACCCTCATATCGACTTTCCCGCAACCCCGCCCCCCTCCGCCGTGTCGATGCACGCCGGATGCGAGAGCACTAAGGCACGCTCTCCCTCTCACTTCTCAATGGCCCGCCCTCGGAAGCCGCGGATAGCGCCACAGCTGACCGTCGCGGGGGGGGACGCCTATCCCTCCTACGGTGCGCCCTCCGAGGGCGCCTGCGCGGCCCTCCGATCCGGTGGCGCCCGGCGTGGAGACCCGTAGAGACACCAACGTGCGTAGTCGCCCTACCGGAAGCCGGCTAAAGCGGCTACGCCGGGAGATCGATGAGGCGCTAGGAAAATATGACGGCTTCCAAACAATCCGGGGAGCGTCACGCGGCCCTGAGAGCCATCCCTGGATCTAATCCGGGGGCGGATTCCGCGTCCCCTGCGCGGAATCGGGAAGAGACAGGAATTACGAGGGGCGCGAGGCATCCATTAACGGGGGGTCCTGCAGCCTCGAGTGCCGTCATGTAAGGATCGGGAAGAGAGTGGACTCTTGGGGAATCCGAAATAGAAACGAACGGATATAAATAGTCGGTTGGCGGCTGCCGAGAAAAGGGGGAGGGGACCCCGAAAAGTCCCTGCTCCTCTCCTCCCCGCAATACGCGGCCTCTGGAGTAGTGCCTCCTCGCGTAACCGTGGCTGCATTCGCCTCGAAAATATCGACGTCGAGAGGCGCACGTCCGGGCATGAGATCCGCCCGCGCAGCCCTCCTCACCCCTCTGCAAAACTCCATCCCCACCACGGATCCATCGCGCTTAAAGGGGAAACATGGAGGCGGGGGAGGAATTGGGGGAGAGCAGCAAGGACGGCGAAAACTACGTACACTATGAGAGTATATTTACGAGGCCGAATGTAACCCGACGCAGTGTGTTTAGTGCAAAGGATTTATGTCAAAGTAAATGACCTACTTTTAATAAAAATTCTTCCCCTCGCTATTAATAACTTACGGAACCTAAAATATGCCCTGATTACACGGTTAGGAAATTTGGGACGATTACCGGCACACTGGGGCGAAAAATAAATTCTCCCAAAAATACGCGACCATCGACGATAGGAATGAACTATAAAAAATGCGGATATTTTCGCCGCGAACTCGGCGGTTACGAGACCCGATTCCTGAATTTTTCGGAGAGATAAATTCTTGATGACGCTCACATTCATGGAAGGGAGCTTTTATCGATTGGAAATACCACGGGCCGCAATTTCTCTGGGGTAAAACCTATTCGCTCGATAACGAGAAAATAGGCCAATCGCGATAATGAAAGGGAAAAAAGCAAGAATCGCACAACAATGAATAATTAATTAATTCAGCCTACACTAAGAATTCCTCCACCCACTCAAACATAGGCATTCCTACTATCTTCCGCCAATAGAGTCCCACTGGTAACCTAATCATCGAAACCGTGATATTATTAGCCTTTTAGCTACGTTTAATAACACGAATATCGAGGCAATTCTCGCATAAAAGAAGCAGATTGATAAAATTTTTACGTACCTGATATTGTAAAAGAGCATCTCTGCTTTCATCCATGTTGGTGATCTCAAACGTAGGAGGCTGTGGGAAGAGACCCTTTCCTGGATACGAAGTACTCCTCCTGAACTTGATTGGCGATATGACCATGGAGGAGTGCTGCTGATGGTTGAAGGTAGGGCTGGGCTTTCGATTACCAAGGCTTCCCATGTTTCCCATCGAGGATAGAGGGTTGAGGTTCGGTACGGAACGCCCCCGGCTCCATGGCGATAGCCCCGCTGCGTTCTGACTCTGTGGTCCAGCCGGAGACCACGTACTCTGGTGCTGCTGAGGCCCCGTCGACCAGGAGGCTGCGTAGCCTTTTCCAGCCATAAAAACATTTTGAGGATGACTACCCCCTTGAATATGCCGAGAGATGTTATGAGGAAAATTATGGGTTGCGGTGATGGCCCGCCTTTGAGGCTGTTGTTGACTTTGAGATTGAGGTAAACCAGGGGCAATTTGAGGCCCTAGACTAGTGTTGAACAAAGGATTTGGATTAGATGGGGGGAAATTTTGAAAAGGGAGCGTACCATTGACTGCGGGGACGTTGAGGCCGTGCAACAAACCATCTTCGATGGACCCCGACGACCAGAGGCTTGCCGTCGATGTGTTACTCGTATTTATTACATTAAGACTAGGTTCGGAAACATTAAACCCCGTTCCCAACTGAAGAGGTGTCGTAACCGATGATGAACCTCCTTGCCCTTGATCGCTGGACTTACTGGTGTCTGTTTGGGAGACTCCATTTCCGATATCTCTAGGGGTGTTCTCTTCTTCTTTAGGTTTCACAATCGATTCCCCACTCACTTCCGGATTTGGCGAAAGTTGTTCATTTTTCACAGCTGATTTTTCGATCAAAAGATCATCTTGCATTGCCGTGTGTTGCTGGTGTGATGAAATGGTATCCGGCACAGATGTAGGTGTGATAAAAAATAACGAAGAGCTACTCGCCGAATTCGCCGGAAAATCCACCGAAGAAACTGATCCAACGTTAGAATTCACACTGAATTTGAAATCCCCCATTAGATCTTGCACGTACGTGTGAATTATATGTATACTTTATTCGGGGGGCTAATCTTTACTAGCACACGTATGAGTCCCGCATCTGCTACACCACCTTCGACGAACGCTAGCGATGAGACTTTTGTTTCTCCGTTCATCGATGTCCGCTACGTTCCTTCTCCTATCGCGAGACGGCACCACCGTCTTCAGAACTTACACGACAGACGACTCCGGCTGAAACGCTATTGGTTAAATTACATCAGCCTCTTCCTCATTGGTAGCATTTCTCCTCTCACAATATCGATATTCACCACGCAATGAATGTATAACTACGACAATTGAGAGTTACATTCGAAAGAATTGCTATATCTGATTGTTGCGGTTGATAACAATGGTTACAACAATTAAACTCATAAATTAATTCATTTAGGTTTCACGAGCAAATTTTAAAAGTTGATGATAAATTTGTGGTAATTAAAAAGACTTAAATGCCGGCCGGAATTCTTTACTTTACCCTTAAAAGGAAATTGGTGTTATTCCGTTTACTTCATCGTACTGCGGAGTACTTTTTGCACGCATGACTTTCTGTGCAGGAAAATTAATGCGCAGAAGTTAGCTCGTCGCCCTACAATGTCTCGATTTCGATTTTTAGGAATATTAGCTCGTGACTAGCATTAATATCATTGCTTAATTATACTGTCGAACCTGAGCAGGATTTACTTCGCTTTGAAGTTGGTGAAGAACGAAGAAGGTAACAGTGTGCATTAATGTTCCTTGGATATTTCGTTAAATATGTTAGGAATGAATGGTATCTAACGGTTATCGCTGAGGTTCGTTAAAATCGAGAGCTTAGCGGTATGCATTATATTTCGCATTTATTGAAAACATAAGTCGCGAAATTGATCAACAATAAGGCACTGTAACAAGAAACTAGAGCTCGAGAGAACTTCCATCAAAACGTCATCTTAACGTTCAGCCTAAATACCTGATAAAACTTTAGGATACGCGATATAAATCTGCGTCATTAATACTTAATCTACTTAGAAAACTAAAATTTTTAAGCAACGCATGCATCATTCAAACAAACAACATCAATTATAAGTTTTAAGTCCAAGGGATATGAAGTGTAAAACATGTAGGCCTTAATGTAGGTTGTCTAAATTAATGGTATCATATAGTCGCCACTCTCATTCAGTATCAATAATACGTAGATGCTGTCGCCTCTTTGACTTTAATCATTGATAGAGAATTTGGACCCCCCTCCTAATAGCATTTTTTTCGTTACCTATTCTAGTGCTTTTGTATAAGCTAATGTAAATAAAAGTCATCGTCCAAATATTTATTGTGATGGGGATATCGTTTGTTTCCTGAAAATTCATTGAATTAGCTGTTTTTGGAAATACAAATGCGTTTTTATTGAAGTTGGATTGTGTAATCAAAAGGACCGTAGGATTTACGTGAGATGAAATGTGAAAATAACACAGTAATTATTATGAGAATAAGAAAAATGATAGAGCTCGATTCATTTTGAGTGTGGTCAACACAAGCGTGCCTAGAAGATCAGTTCCATTGAATACGTGAACAATCTTTTATACTCTTGGTGACTGCTAATCTAAACAAGTATTAAAAAGTTTCATCTAAACTAGGGACGTATCTACAATTTTTGCTTACATGGAGCTTATCTTTAAGATTGCTGCTGATAATATGTTGCAATTTTCATGATTCAAGTTATGACGTAGACTATAATTTTTAACCTGGAACAGTTGTATTTTAAGGAAATTTTGTAAAATTTTCATCTTATTCATCTGTGAAACTTAAAAAATAAAGAGGGATGTGTAGAATCTAAGGCTTGCCAGCCTCTTCCCTGGAGTGCACCTGATGTTAACTTTCTGTCTGAAAGTCTTCGTTGTTGATAATTATTTTATCCATTCCCCAAAGGAATGTTAAACGTCTTCAAATTAATTCTTGCATTGTTAAAGTTTTAAACAATTTAGAATAATTGCACGTATGCATGAGTATTTATGCAGTACTAAAATTAGAACTACTTCAAAAAGCACAGTTACTAATCATAGAAACCTTTAAGTATGTTGTCTCATTTTAATAATGCCATTTTAAGTTAATTTGCCATATTAAGAAAAAGGCCTGATAATTAGTCATTAATAATTAAATGCTGTTTTGGCTCATCAAAATAAGTTTTTTTGTTTCTGAAAACATTTGGATCTTGTTGGAAACTGAAGGAACCTTATGCAAGATCATACTACCATGACAAAAAATTTTACCTGTAGTTATAACAAAATAAGTGTAGTTTCATAAGCTTTCACATCCCTATTAACGTAAAATTCTTAAACCTTCCAATTCAGTTTATAGTACTGTCAGATAATTTCATAGTAGCTCTTATTAGACAAATTCTTGCATTAAATTAATTTAGATTGTAAAAATTTTAATCTGTAGCGACATTTATTTCATACTTTTCCATTCAGAAGTTTTTCAAAATTTTTGAGTTTCATTATAATACAATGTTAGCAAACTATGAATGATGGAAAATATCCATCAATTATAAAATTATGGGTAAGTTAGTAGTGGTCACGTTATTACATTGAAAAATGATCTCATACTTTTATATCAATAAAATAAAACATCAAAGTACACTAAAACAAGCAATATTGCATAAATTAGAGTAATAATGAACAAAATAAGGAATTTAATGTCTTATTAACATCTGTAAGCTAACTTTATTAATTTCTGCAAGCAAGTCTTGTCTTCTTAAATGCATTGAACAGAGTATTTCTATAAGTTTTACAGTTCAATTTTTGCAGGAAAAACTGATGTTGATAGTATTAACATTGTGGCATGTTTTGAGCTTTTTTAATTTCCAATTAATGTTAAATTATTTAGCTATTTATGAAACTATGCTAAAGAAAAACTGATATAGAAGATTACTGAATTTAAGGAATCAAAATACATAATATTTTCTGTAAAAATCGATATTATATACATTAAAATACCACACAGTAAGTTGCTGTTATTGAGCTGTAGTTACATTTCAAGTTTGATATTTAGACGAATAGGCTATTCTGCATATTATCCCCAAATGTGGTTAATGACATTACTTTACCATGACTGTAGACAGAACAGTAGCCTACATACACCTTTATAAATGGATTTTTGAAGCGATTAATCTGGATGGAATGTCTTTTTGTGGACTTATTTGGACATACATTTACAATATGATCCAAGATAAAACAAACTCAATAAAATTTTAAGGACTATTTTAATACATTCAAATCATTACTAAAATGTAAAATTCCTCAAACTGCATATGTGAGATAAAAATTATCTCATAAAAGTTAATCTTCTGAAATCAACCTTTGTTTTTATAACACATTGATTACCCAGTTAGAGCTGGGTTACAGCATTGAAAGAGATGTCTTCATTTGAAAATATATTTTTAACATCAAAAGTCTATGAACATTCACAAAATTCTTCCAGTATTACTGCAACACACTAATTACCTACTTTTTACATAGTTTACAGTATTTAAATTTTTTGGCATCATCTACTTATTTGTCTTATGGACACATACATTGTTAAATAGATCATTGCAGTAAAAATAGCAATGTTTCTTGAAGATTGGTTGGGTTTATTATTTAAATTGAAACTTAGTGTGAATTTTCAAACATTATATTAGCCAATAGATGTGTCTGCTAGTGATCTCTTTTTAACCTTTCTTAGGGACAGCATTTAGATTGCAAATGAATCTTAGAACCTATGATGATAATTTTTTTCATAACTTCTTCAATCTTTGATAGCATACACATGATATGCCGAAGACCAGACACAATTAATGGTATTTAACATACAGTATAACTGTACGACCCACTACCTATCATTACTTTATATATAGACTACCAGAGTACTTCTGACTATAAAGAACATTATTGCAAGCATCGTAGAATGGACCAGTATTAACAAATAAATTTCNCGAAGACCAGACACAATTAATGGTATTTAACATACAGTATAACTGTACGACCCACTACCTATCATTACTTTATATATAGACTACCAGAGTACTTCTGACTATAAAGAACATTATTGCAAGCATCGTAGAATGGACCAGTATTAACAAATAAATTTCCTCTCCTCCAATATTTTAGATTGGAGTTATAATTATTATAAGTAATCAATCTCAAAAAGCTCTCCTGTATGCAAAGGACCTGAGGCTGATCATATAAAATGTACTATTTCTAATGTGGATAATGATTATAAATGAATATATGATAGCATTAAATTGAGAAGTAGATCCTGGTTGACTAGTAGTTCTTCAGGAAACATCTCTGACCTTCTATAAGCAAGAGAAAGTTATGAATAATGCTATCAGGTATAGTTTCAAGCAATAACAGCAATTAAATCATGAATGTTATTATAACTTAAATTGAGTGCTATTTACAGTAAATATAGTGCTCAACTATTTAAGATTGATAATTGTTATTTACAGAATATGTAAACGTTAGATATATAAATTTAAGCTTAATACCAAATAAAAGGACAAAACTAAGCTAAATACTATTTGAAAGGTAAAGAAATGCACCAGTGAAACCTTCAGGGCGCTGGCATTCAGCGCCCTGAAGAAGATGGCAGAGTTAGTCATCAAAACATCGGCTTCAGTTTACTTGACCTGGTGAAAAACCCGAGAAGACTTCCTTCAAAAGAAATTATGTTTGAACAAAAAACCTTTACCAAGATAACTTTGTTTTAAAAATGAAATAATTCTGAGGAACTTCTCTTTTCCTAAAACTGTTGTCTTAACCGGTTACCTTTAAATATTGTGCCACAATGTTCACTTTACTCATTGAAGACATTGAACCTGATAGGAATCTTAACAGGTTTAGTTTCCTGAGGCACTTACCCTTTAAATCTTGTTCATGTTTCTGCCAATCCATCATCCTGTTGAGCATGACCCCAAGAACTAGATAAAATCTACTATGGGTAATTGCTCACTTTCCAGCTTTATGTTGGAAGGAGGCAATTGGTCTCTTAAGCTACAAAAATGCATGCATTTTGTTTTTCCTTTAGAGAAATCAAGTCCATTTGAGATAGACCATTTATCTAACCTAGTTAAGGTATTGGACCATTGCACCAGCGACTATGAGCTTGGATGAGCAGCAGATAGCAAGATCATCCATGAATAATGAGTTGATCACAGGTGCTCTTATGCACT
The DNA here is from genome assembly GCA_000376725.2 of Ladona fulva. NCBI lineage: Eukaryota > Metazoa > Arthropoda > Insecta > Odonata > Libellulidae > Ladona > Ladona fulva. Next base: position 831,647 of record KZ308337.1, on the reverse strand, counting down.
CTATGATGCTGTTGATGGCAATGGCAGAAAGAGAAATGCATAATACAGACCCCTGGGAAACTACATCCTCATGTGTAAAAGGCTGAGAAAACTGGTTGCCTATCCTTGCCTACTAACCTGAAAACTACAACGTTTAAAAATTTTTTTTTGTATAAAAATAGGTAAGTTTCCTCTGATCCCACAATAGTGTATCAACTTAAGGATTCAGTGTCTCCAGGTGTGGTCATAAGCCTTCTTAACCTTAAGGAAGACATCACAACATGTTGACACAAAAGGAATACCTTGTGGGTAAAATTCTCAATTTTCACCAAGTGACCAAAAGTAGATCTGTTGTGGCAGAACCCACATTAAATGTTGGAAAGAAAATTATATTTTTAAGAAACTTGTTTCACCATCTCCAATAAAAATTCAGAATCTTTAGGAATTCTAATGAAATTTCTCAAGCACCAATATTTATGGAAAGATACGAGTCTTTCAGAGGTGGCACTTGTAGTATCATAAATGGTTTGTTTTTAGTAAGCATCATTACTCACTAGATAGCTGTTTAAGTCTCAATTAAATCCATCACATGGTTTCATTTTTATTGTCGATTGAAGCAAAAAACCTTTGATTATTTAGAAAAATGGAAAAAAGTGAGTTTTGAGTGGTGATTAAACACTTATATTTAAAAGGCTTAACACTGAAAGAGATCAAAGCTGAGTTGGATGAAGTTCATGGCACATCTGTTACTGTGTTTGAAACTGTTTACAATTGGGTAAATGAGTTTAAATGTGGCAGTGCATCCACAAAAGATGAACATTATTCAGGACATCCAGTGGAAGTGATTACCCCTGAAATGATTGACAAAATCCACAATATGGTTTTGAGCGATTGATGTATCAAAGTGTGCAAAATAGTTGAGGCCACAGGCATATTGCAAGGTACAGTGTTTTCAATTTTGCATGAAAAATCCAGTGTGAAAAAAACCTTGTCAAAATGGGAACTGTGTTTGCTCTGAGGAGAATGAACACAATTGTGTGTTCGACTCTGAGGCTATTTTGGCGCTTTTCTGTCACAATCCTGACAAGTTTCTGCATTGATACATAACTGTGGAAAAACATGGAACACTACTGCACTCCTGAGACAAAGGAACAGTCAAAACAGAGGGTTTTTGAATGTGAATGGGCTCTAAAGAAGGTGAAGATAGAGACATTTGCCAGCAAGATGATGGTCACGGTTTTTTGGGATGCATGCACAATCATTTACACCAATTACTTGGAAAAAAGTCAAACAATAACTGGAGAGTATTATGCATTGTTTTTGATCTGGTTGAGCAAAGAAATCAAGAAAAAACGTCCTTATCGGAAAAATATCCTTGTCCATCAATACAATGCATGGGTGCACACCTGCACAGTTTTGATGACCAAAATTACAGAATTGAAGTTTTAACTATTGCAACATCCACTATATTCACCGAATTTAGCCCCAAGTGACTTCTTTTTATTCCCAAATTTGAGAAAATGCCTCGGCAGACAACATCGATTGGGGTCATTGCCCAAACAGATGCCTCTTTTGAGGACCTTCCAAAATCCTACTTTTTGGACAGCTTAAAAAAGTTGGAGAAACACTTGGAAAAGCATAAGGAGTTAAAAGGAGATTGTTGAAAAATATNTAGCACTCCACAATTCATTACTTAACTGATAGTAAAAATTCCTTATTCCTGTTATTTTGAGGATAGTGCCACTTCTATTCATGGTATTCCATTATTTTTTGTCTAAAAACCACCTTTTATTGAAAATGAAAATATCTCTGAATCATATATTCTTGAATCCATTTTGCATTTTAGAGTTTTCATAAATTAGGTGCATTTTAGATTCAAGAGTATATGAGATATTTGTGGAAAAATACATTACAAAGTATGCGGTATCTACTAAGTGCACGTTATACATATTTCTTCTTGAATACTTAAACGAGGAAGGTGCATGATGTACACATGGCCAGCCTTATCGATGGGAAGAATATTATTTAATTTATTATTTTGTAATTATTAAATTTCACTAACAGAAATAATTTGAGTAAAATCGATGCAATTTGAATTTCTGATACAGATACATCAATGCATAAGTAACTCTTGGAACACACTAATATGATAAGAAACTATGAAGAAATTTTTAATTAACAATGCCTGATACTTGGTCAAACAAAATTTCTTGCTTGTAAACTGTTTCCACTCACTAAATAAAATAGTTACTTTCTAAAAATGGGGCTCCCTAAAACTGGGGGCACTGGTGCTAAGCATCCATAGAACCCCTCTTGGGCAGCCCTAAAGAAAGGTCCAATCAACTAACTTTAGTAGAAAGACATTATTAGTATACATATAAATATAAGGAACAGTTATCAATTGATAATTAACTGTCAAATACCGGGAAAAATTGGGTAGACAGTCATGGGTAACTAATAAAGCAATCATAATTATGATGTAACTCCAAGTTATGGAATACAACTGATTTAAAATCCATTAAAAAGGTAAGCTCAGGTAAAACTGTTTCTCTTTGCCAGAGTTAAAAGCTAAATATAACTAAAAAAATTGATTATTCTCAAATTGAATTTTCAACAAAAAAATCAGCCCCAATGAGTAAGAGGGAAGTTCTTTTTAATACTAATATGGTAACCTTCTTTGCCTATAAAGGTTATTACGATTTTCCCTGAAAGGACTGAAAATATTTCTTTGTTCATAAGGACTTGAGATGTTGTAATTATTATTGGAGTAAGAAAGCTGTTCAAGGTTTGAAAAACAGATATCACTTCCTCCAAACCTGTTACAATCTCTTCTTTCTTTTATCCAGCTTTCAGGGCTTGTATCACAGTAGCTTCCTCCACTTCTTCTGCTTGAATTGACCCTGTCTCTATCACAATAGAAATTTTCTGAATAGCTATCATCAACTCTATCATATGCAGTTCCATTTTCATTACTATCATTGTTCCTACATCTATGATCTTGATAACCATTACCATTGTAAGCATTTTCATCTCTGCAATAATCTGATCCCCTCCTGCCATTGCAACTGAAACTATCTCTATCATAGTCCCTGCCAGAGTTAATTCTTTGTCTATCTTCATAACTGCCTCTGCGATCACTGAAACTACCTCTATCATATTCTCCATTTGGACTGTTATTCCTTCTAAACTCAAAGCTATCATTTCTGAAATTATAATCATCATTACCCCTACAAGTGTCAAAACTCTTGTCATAACGACCATCTGAGTTATACCTTTCATCACTCCTACAGAAACTGGATACCCTGAATTCATCATCAGTGAAACTGTCATGTCTCTCTGGAGTATGAACCCTTGTGTTTCTATTATGTCCAAACCCATACTCTCGGCCACTTTGATCCCTTCCCTCATAGAATCTCCCATCAAAAGAGTCTGGACTCCTAAGGACGTTGCTGTCATAAGTTTCACTGTTCTTGGTTGGTCCAAATCTTCCTCTGCCAGGAGAGTCATCATAATATCCAGGCTGACTGAATCTTTTTCCCTTTGTGTGACAGGAATTATTGTTAGGTGAATCAGAGTAAGAATTCATACGTCTGTAGTTCCAATCTTGATTTTCTTTATCTTGAAGGCAGCTCTGACGATCTCTACAAGCATTTCTCCTACGGTACATTTCATTCTGGTTTTGAGTGAATGTGTTCCTCATTGTTTTAGAAAATGGGTGGCTATTCTGCGAATTTAATATTTTCAATAAATTATTAACATTGTCTTTCATGTGTCTTGGTATTCTTTTTAAGTGCTGCTGGATAATCCGTGGGTCTTTTAACAACTTCCCCCATTTGGATAACTTTAAACTCAAATTTTCATGTTTTGTATCTTGAATAGTACTATAGTATCTTTCAAGCATTCTCCCTTTAAAGTTTCCTGGCAAAGGCTTCCCAAAACATAGAGCTGAAAAGGGAAAAACACTTTATTAAATTACTTATAAAATAAAGTTATCTTTCAGAAGACATTTATTTGCAATTTATGAGTAATATACTAATACTAATATAATGCTTATAAGCTAGGAGGAGGGCAATAAATCTTGCGGTTTAGTTTTTAACCGAGATTATCTAGGTTGGGTAAAATCATCAATACACAAATATCATACAATTACATGCAATTTAACTGACTCACACTATATTAGCCAATGCTGATCAAAAATAATAATGCAATTCTGAGTCTAAATCAATTGATAAATAATAAGTAAGGATTTAAGTAGAAGCTTACCAATATGAGTTAAGAGAATATTGCTCATGTGCCGTACGGCAATTGGCTGCCAATGAACTCCATCAGGCGTTCTCCTGCAAAATTATGAATAGCTTTTAATTCAGAAAGATCAAAAAGTTTTAGCAATCCTGAATACTATAATTTCATGAAAAAGAATTACTATATTTTCCCATTGATAACTTGCTCATTATCTAAACAAAAAAGTTTAGCCATTGAAAAAAAAGAAAATCCTATGAGTGTGATCCATTGGAAAACAAAAAAATTTCAAATAATTTATTTCCACAATCTCATTTTGTTAATTCCTTTCTTTAAATACTGATTAATAATGTCAAAAATATAGAAATTATTCTGGGAGAATAAAACAATTATGTGGAATAATTAAGTACATTATTGAATTTTTAATACCCAAGAGTTAAACTATTAGCATTCCACAATTCATTACTTAACTGATAGTAAAAATTCCTTATTCCTGTTATTTTGATGATAGTGCCACTTCTATTCATGGTATTCCATTATTTTTTGTCTAAAAACCACCTTTTATTGAAAATGAAAATATCTCTGAACCATATATTCTTGAATCCATTTTGCATTTTAGAGTTTTCATAAATTAGGTGCATTTTAGATTCAAGAGTATATGAGATATTTGTGGAAAAATACATTACAAAGTATGCGGTATCTACTAAGTGCACGTTATACATATTTCTTCTTGAATACTTAAACGAGGAAGGTGCATGATGTACACATGGCCAGCCTTATCGATGGGAAGAATATTATTTAATTTATTATTTTGTAATTATTAAATTTCACTAACAGAAATAATTTGAGTAAAATCGATGCAATTTGAATTTCTGATACAGATACATCAATGCATAAGTAACTCTTGGAACACACTAATATGATAAGAAACTATGAAGAAATTTTTAATTAACAATGCCTGATACTTGGTCAAACAAAATTTCTTGCTTGTAAACTGTTTCCACTCACTAAATAAAATAGTTACTTTCTAAAAATGGGGCTCCCTAAAACTGGGGGCACTGGTGCTAAGCATCCACAGAACCCCTCTTGGGCAGCCCTAAAGAAAGGTATAAAAATATTTAAACAATAATATCATGGTAAGACTAGTCTATCCCTAGCTATTCATGAGATAGTCATTGAATAGAAAAATTAATTATGTTCACAAGAAAGATTAATCTGAAGGAAACTGAAGCTTAACTTCTATAGCTTAAAATTCTAAGTAAATTTCTGTAAACAGAATAGTTAATATAAAGAAAGACTTGCATTCATCAATGAATAAATTCAATAATGAACACATTTGAAATGAGAGTTAAGTTACCAGTGAATCTGCATCCTAAGGTGATAGTGGAAGTCAAGGATGTTGTAGCCGTATGTGGGTACCACTTGCTTAGCAAAGAGATTTGCCTCCATGATATCAAAGCGAAGATTGTGTTTCATGAACTCCACCTATTCATGAAATATAGAGAGGAACTAATTAGTTTACACAGTATAGTCAGACTGAATTCATGAATTTTATTCTCTCCACAAAAGAATAATGTTTCTACACTAATTAGCAAAGAAACTACTTAGACAAAACTTTCCATGATTCTAAAGCAGTCCTCTGAAAAATGAAGAGAAGAACTACTCTTTTTCTGAAATAAAAATAAATCTAAGATTTAAGATCACCCAGTTACACATAAATCTCACCACCTCGGACTATAAAATCACCACCTCATGAATTCTATCCAATGGTCGTCAAGAAAGATTTTTGTGACAGATGAAGGAGACAAATAATAATAAGTATAACGAACAATACCAAATACATTTCTACCAATTCATTTTTTTGCAGAAATATGCTCTCAACAAGCATGGAACATGGAGCATGGAACCTACCTATGAAAGCTAAGATGAAAAGAGACTTTATCTGGATGAATTAAATGAAAAAGAATCATTCAATGTTCAAATTATACCAGGAAATAACTCCTGCTTAGTATGGTAAATTAAAACCAAAAGTGTGACTTGCTTATTGCAGGCTCACTAGCTATCACCATTATTGAAAAGAGAACCCGAATAAGACAATCTTTTTGCTGGCTATCTGACTAATGACTAACAGATATTCCTTTGGTTTTTGTAGGACAGAAATTAATTCCTAGAATTGGACAATACCTCGAAACTCTAGTCAGGATAAAGAGATGTAACTGAGAATAATATACAGCAATCAAACCAGATTCTGAAAAGAACTAAAGAGAGGACTGCTAAAACTGTAGTGCGCCATTAAATTAAACATTAATTAAATGTCTGAAATTTTTTTAAACTTTTAAAGTTATGTTCAATAGAAGCCAGTGTCGTAATAATAGTCATCAGTATTCAATGAGCGATATGACAATACCTCATTCACTTTATTGGTAAGTGTATATTTCAGAACATTCAAAAGTGATAAATGTGAGAGTAGAGCAATGAAGGTTGAAAAATGTTTTTGTGAAAGCAATCAAATTAAAGGAATCCTCCAAAGATAACATGTTTATTCCACTGACACCAAAGAAAGGGAAGTCAATTTTAAATTAAAACTTAATGTGAAAGGGTGATATCATATCTATTCTCCTAATACATAGCAAAATGGAACCAAGCTCATTTATTCTAAATTATTTAGATGCTATAGTAAAATTCCAACTGGATAGATAACAAAATTTGTCAAATGCAATCAATTTTCCATTCAGACACTTATCAAATAAATCAAGATTAGATCACAAGAATGCAGAGCATGCTTCAGGACTTAATACCACACATTTACTTAAAGTTCATTTTTCCTATGACACATGGTCATTCAATGGTGTAAACATGGCCTAATCATCAATTTGCAGGTCCCTAGATAACCATATGGGTAATGCCATCAAATTTGGCAAAAGCAGTTCTGGGTTTGATTGCCAATGGGGGTTCACATGTGAAATTACCTCAGCTGTCGAAGTACATTTAAAATTACTTCTACCTCTACTCATGAATTGACTGCACTTTGATTGTATTCACAGACTCTGATAAAGTAGGGGGATTGGTATGTACTCCTTATGTATATAATTTAAATGCAAAGAATTGCTCTTTTGAATTATGCATAATATGTTCCATTATAGTCGTGGATCTTTGTAAGGGAATGTATTGAATTTGAGATCTATACATTTTTGGTCTGACAGTGACTCAAAGAGTGCAGAAATTTTCTTTCTCTTCTTCCAGTCTTGAACGTAAGCTGGCTCCCTTTCTGGATACCTCCCTCAAAATGTTGTCCCAGCCATTACCAAAACTCAAATTCTTCAAGGGAAGGTCACTTGCCTCAATCCATCAGATATAACCTCATGATCAACGTTTCCCTCTTAGCGTAACAACCAATTTGTAACCACTGAATTCATGCATTCCAACATCTGTTTTATTATAATACTATTCTGCTATGTTAATGCCACCAAACAATGGATACTAATAAATCATTGTAATATTAAAAAAACTCCATTCAAACACTACAAGCGGAGCTAGAATAAAGCAGACCATTTCCTCCATGTCCCCCCCCCTCTCTCTCATGCACTTTCCTCAAGGCTTGCTCTCACGAAACTCACTATATTAAAATAATAACATTTTCCAGTAACACAACATTTTTATAGAAGGTTCATTATGAAATATATAGAATTGAAAATCCTTTGCTTTGAAATTTGAAAATCCTTGTTGTTACATAGCTACACTTTGAGAACACATTTTTGTGAAACGTTTGCAAGGATTCCAAGATGAAAGAAGAATTTTCCTATTCCCATTTTTCTCAATTAAGACCATCATTAAATTTTTTTATATCCTTAAGCCTTTCATACATTCCCTTAAGTTGACAAAATTCCTGATTTTTGTGGATGCAGTAGAGAAAGGGTATTTATTGTCAATGAAATCAAAACTTCTGCCCCAAGTGATGCTTGGTTAGCTTGAATTGCTAGGCTTGATCTGTCTGTATAGGTAACTCCCTTACATCCAAAGTTTACTTACTCCAATCCAATCCTTCCTATGATCACCTTGTAAACAAACCTACACTTGGTCAGAGAAGGAGTCTGTGTTTATTGATGAAAGGAAAATTATCCCTTAGTTGAAAATGTTGGGTTCCTTTGAAATTTCATTAGGTTCCCAAATATTTCATGTAAAATATTTTTTATTCAGAACCCATGAAGACCTTTCTAAGTCTTTAGAAGAATCCTTCTCAAGTCTATATCACCATTCACAGCTCTACAGCCTGGTGTGGGCCTTGGCTATTGTATGCCTCCATTCAGTTCTCCTTGCTCTCTACCTTCATCTTGCAATCAGAGATGACTTACAAATTGTTTAGCAAAAGGTTTGTCAAAAAGACACCACCATCAAGCAACAATTTAGTTAATTTCCAGCCATGAGACAAAACTGATAGAGAATGTCAGTATCTGAGTTTGAATCAGCTTCTTAGGAGAGACAGCAAATTTACTGCATAGATTCACAATATCTTCATTTTTCTTCTTGCACAATTAGTCATTGCAAACAAGAAAGTCAAAATGAACCCCATTACAGTCTAGGTAAATCAGATGCAGCATGACATATTTTATGGTGATATAGAATTGAACTGAATAGCATTCGATTCTTGCGCCGAATTTGATAAAACAAAAACAGTTAATACAACCAAAATTGACTTCTAAGACAAATAATAGAATAAGCAGTAAATAATGAAATAACTACAAACATTTACTTACAATATAAATCTATATATATAAAGCAGAAATGATGTGTGTTTGTGGGTTTCTGTGTTTGTTTGTTTGTCCACGATTGGAGTCCACACTGTTTGTCCGATTTGCATCAAACTTTGCGTACGTGTTCTCCGTGAGCCGGAAGGAACTACTGACAACTTTTCATTCGCATAATTTGCTGGGTTTGAACCAAGATCGTACAGATTGATTTCCATAATAAATACATGGAAAGTTCGATTTTATCGGTTGCAGACTTTATTTCTTTTGCAAAATTAAATTAGAAGGAATAGTCGCATAAGATCAAGATAAGTACCAAAAAAAGGAAAATTGAATACAGATTCTTATCATTGTCATAGAATAAAGCTTTCATTTCGAAATTGCAAGAATTTAGATAAAATATGCGAATATTTTGTGAAATTTTGAGGTTGTAAACAACCCGTCCCCCTGACGACCAATGCGATTGTTGATTC
>KZ308337.1:807813-820862 GCA_000376725.2 Ladona fulva | reverse complement strand
GAACGGCCTATGTAGCATGGTGAACGCATTATATCTGCTACATCATCTCTAAACGTGCTTTCTCTGAATTTATCCAGTAAATTGATCCTTTGTTGAACTCTTCTAACTTCCAAAGATTCCCATTTTGCATCCTGGAGCATGAGTGATGCTCACTGATTGATCGTAGCAATTCTTCACAAAACGTATCGCCCTTCGCTGCACCTTTTCTAATTCTTTAATACAACACTTATCTGCAGGGTCCCATACACTACACGCATACTCAAGATGAGGTCTGACTAATGCAAGATAACATCGCTCGCGAACTTTTTCGTCGCTCCAACCGACTATTCTCTTTACGAAGCCGAGTTTTTTAAGTGCTTTTCCGCATATATTATGGATGTGAGTACTCCATGTTAAGTTATTGAATATTTTGATTTGATATTTGAATATTAAAATATTGTTAAGAGCTACAGCTACAGTATTTTCACACATATCAACTACCACCAGGAATTGAACAAAGGACTGCTTTCACCAAGGGCTAACGCACTACCTACTTGGATACCTGAAATCCCATCAGCATCATTTCATGGTTTACATACATGATTATTCCATATTAAAGTACCAGCTTCTCACATATCTTCTGAATTTACATTTCTTATTTCAAGTACTAATTCCCATCAATTTCACTCTTTATGATATGTATGGTTGCATCAAAAAATATTTTTGAGAGTAATGTGATTAACAGCTTTTCTACTCTTAAAAAAATCTAGAAAGAAATGATTTTCCATTGTCATACAAGAAAAATCTGTAGAAATCCTACCTGTTTAATTAAGAATGCCCCATAACATGATGGTGAAACTGGGAGAGATGTGCTGTAAATGATGAGGCTGCGAGGAGGTAGGCATTCCTTGAAGAGAGTCATCACTTTGTGCATATTTTTCTTGTATAGGTTCACTCCATCTGGGCCCCATCTTGATAATTCAACATCATAATTTCATTTCAATCATCAATAATAATACTAATAATATTATTTATTGAGTCCTAAAGATTTAAAATACAAATCTAGAATTTGTCATACAAAACAGTCATAACTAAACGCAGAAAGCACAAAAAGCTTCAAGTGAAAAGATGAAAGAAACATATATTACAATGTCATTATACTATCAAAAAATTTCTTAACCGAATAGATTCATTATACAATCTGTTAGGTAATTTATTAAAAAAATTTCTGCTCATAATGTGGTGATCTTCCATCGTTTACCTAGCCTGGTAAGCCTAATGAAGGTAATCCAATAATTGGTGTAAACCACTCACAGATATGGATCAAATATCAATAGGGCTAAAATCTTGTTAATCAGTTATTCTGAGAAGTTCTTCTATATACTTCTTTCTACATTTATTCAACATAGGGTGGATTTTGTTAAAGCTAAACATCTATACCCATCCAATTCATCAGCACATACCTATCAGACCCATGCAAAAATTATTATCATGTAAACAATTCTTTAAATGAAAAATTTTAATGCTATGTAGTCTTAGATGTAAAATTGTATGTTACTATATAACATTTGTTAAACTTTAGTAGGCCGAGGCTGCTTTAGCTCATTTTCTAGTTCTGCAGGTCCCCAAAATGTGCTTTCACATACATGCTGAGATTTTTTAACATTTAAAATACTATTAATAACATTCATTAACAGATAAATATAACAAAAATACAGAAAATATCAAGGTTGAACATTACATTAATTAGGACACATTTATCAAGAACCCTATCTGATTAATGGTGCAAAATCTAGTTTAACAATTGCTGCTATTTACCATTCTGGCAATATCTATGCATATATAATGGTAATTTATATATGAATTAACTTATTGTCACTTTCTAAATAATTATTTTAAATGTGATACTTTTAAGATACTGAAATGTTCATAACTATAATTAAAGAACTAAGGATTGATTTTAAAATATTTCTTGATTTCACATTAGCTGCTTGATTTGTGGATGAGATTTAAAAAATCAGTTCCTAAGACCTAATTGATCAGACAACAATAGTCAGCATTTCATACTGCTCAGACTGTTAATGACCTGCCATTACAGCTTTTGCTTTCCCTGAATCGGATCCTCCAGCATCTACACATAACCTTGACTTTTAGGAAATAGTCGTAAAGCATAATATTTTTTTATAGGCTCAAGAGGCAACAATCCAGCATTCTGCACTACCCTGAAACGAAACGACAGAATCTGAGCCATAGCTATCGGTTTGAGAAATTCGAAAAAGGGAAATAACATCACAGAGCTACTTAAAGACTTCAACACAACCACCACCTACTCCTGATGAAATTCTAAAATTAACACTGGTGTCATGACAGCAAAAATTTTGGGCCTATGATATGATATAAATTACACCTTGAATTGACCAAATTTCCAATTACCTGAGTCTAGAAAAATTATTCAGGCAAACAGCAAGAATGCGTTCTTAAGAATTCAAGCCAAAGCAGACAATGCATTTAGGTAAATATGCAATGTTTGTGTTTACTAAAACATCCCATAGATATGGCATTACACACTGGATTCTTCCGGCTTACAATATTGAAATTCCCTGGCAAAAAAACTGGTTACAAGAATTATATATTTACACCATCTACAAGAATTTTTACAAAACTAAACTGCTTATGGGTGTTGTTGTGTATTCCTTGCGTGCCTGATGATGACAAATTTGTCTAAATTTCTTGTGGGTAGTGTAAATAATTCTTGTAATCAGTTTACATGATATGGCATTACATTAAGAAATATGTACAGCACCTTCAACCTAAGTAATACCAAGTTTGAGTTAACATGTAAATGGATCAGAGATGAAATAGGTCACAGAACTGCCCTTAGTAAACATGCAATTATAACAAGTAAATTAAATAGCTATAAGACTAAACATTTAGAACGAAAAAAAAAATGCTTTCGAGGTTTAAGAGAGAGAATTTTTCAGTAAAAAATGCTAAAATACATTGTAAATGTCCCATTCAATTTTTACTACAATTTATACAATTAGGAAATAACTAATAAACCTCAAAAGTAGATTTACTATTTAATTAAATCTCCTTCCGTTAATTTGATTGAGTAATCTGAACATCTGTTTAATGCGTATCACTTAATTCTTTATATAAAGAACCTTGAAATACCTTGCGCCGAACAACATCAAAATACAATTAGACATTGATCGAATTTTTTATTATCAATAAGCTGTATAATCACACATTTTTTCATCGACTCTCATTGTTCTTTTCCTTCGTGAACGATTTTCGAAAAATTGAAGTAGTAATGTAGTACATATACTAATAGGTAAGGTAGAAAATTGAGATATTCTCTGTGACTGCACTGGAGTGACTGACGGCTCACTTAGGCAAAAATAAAAATGATAACGAAATATAAAATCGTCATAACTCTTGCGAGCAATGTCTATTAATAAGGTTTGGATTACAGTTTAAGGCAGCGTTAAGCACGTTTTAGAATTGAAATCAAGAAAATAAGCAACTAAATACAAGTATAACAAATAATCAAGAAAAATGAGCAACTTGAGAAAATTTACTTTGTGGTCAACTTACCTAGTAATGTCCCATATGCAAGAATTGATTAATACTATATCAGGCGGCTGGAATTTATCCCGTTTGATTTCATTCATCATTACTTCCACTTCCTCGGTGTATAACTTCGTTAGAAAATTAAATCTTACGTGAAAATCTTCATCCTGAGGATGGCGGGAAAAACGCAATGAACATTAGAAAAATAAGAAATAAATTAGTAAATATTTCGATATCCAGCCGTACCTTATATTCTCTCATTTCAACATAATCTCTTCCACGATTTAGTTGTCCTTGTTTAAGAAGCCTATCTCCTAAATATGAAAAATCCAGCTGCAAAGCACATGAATAAACTTGGGTGAATTACAGGGGCTAAAGACGATAAAATAAGAATAGAAAATTAAACACTACCTTTAGACGAAGATCATTTTCTGGAACGAAAGTATTATTTTTCAGGAGCCAAAGGAGATCACGATATAAAGCTCTCATATCTGCAATAAATAATATAAACAATCACTTATCTTTAAATCGGTATTTCTTTATAAGCCTCGAATTTTACTTACTTGAGCATCCTAGCATTAATAGGTATTTTCCCCGAAGTAGATTTGCTACATCTTTTCTTAAAAATATATCCGACATAATTCATGAAAGAACAGTACCCTTTTTAAATCACTACCAAAATATACGGTAAGACCGCGTTTAGAAAAGAAGGGCATACTGCGCATCTCAAAGTTAGAGGCCTCTGCTATAGCAATGGCGCCACGTTAGAAATTAATCAAACAGCTGAGTCAAGGTTTCACTCCTTATCAATAATATTCTCCAAGCGTGCTTGTTCATAACAAACCGTGCAATGAAAAGTAGGTAGATTAGATTTTTTGAAGGTCGCATAGTTAACTAGGAGTTTTTTCATTGGTTATTTGTATATAAATTTCAATCATCATGAAGTTATCTTGCTAAATGTGAGGTAGCTCTATTTTATTAACAAATCATTTTGGTCCAAATTTAAGATAAAATCAAAAGCTCACACTCTCAAACTTTAAGTGAAAATTACCAATTATGCATATTGGTAATATAATGATGTTTATGATTACTCTTCCACTTCTATTCAAAGAATGTACCTCCTTTTAACTCGTAAGAACCAAGTTATGATTAATAATACTTTTGCAGTATCTTCAACTTTTTAGTCCAAAAGTAATTGTTTAATTTTTAGCTCTATTTCTTTAATAAATTTTGGATATAATGTCTTGGCCCCATTACATGGTAAAATATATCTTTTAAAATGAACTACTTTATCTATTCAGAAACAGCATTACAGTTATATGCTGTATGGATACAGTTCTATTTAATGCTATCAATACGATTTTTCCAAAAATAATCCTAATTTATTTTAATTCAACTTCAACAGAATAAATATATTGAAGGGTCATATTCTATCAAGAAAAATAAGGTGAGTTGGATATCTTTCAGGTGAATATTGTCATCCATTGCTCATGATTTTCATAAGAGCCTAATTAGATGTAATTTGCTCAATTAAGTGCATTCATAAAGATATTAGTTTATCAGAAATAATTTGTCTAATTAGAACAATCACTCATCTAGTCCATTCTAAGCATGTGGGATATTAGATGCAAGGACAATAGTGAAATGATATATTTAGCATATTATAAAGAAATTTAGGAGAATGGATCTAACCAGGCAACTGTATGATAATCACACAAATCTTACACTTATAAATTAGGCTTGCATTGAATTTATAGGAATATTTTGATAAGTTTGCTATACTTGATTTATATAATTTAGGATGGGTGTGCAACCAATTACTTGTTTTGTATGTCAGAAACAAGTGTGTTGTTTGGAATGCTCGTTGATGGCTGCCCACCCCTGATCTAGGATAAAATGAATTAACCATATCATGAAAAAGAAGAAATTGAACATTGAAAGTGTTAACAATCATCAACAAACAAAACTCTTTCAAACAGATATATTTCCTGAAAAAAGGCATATGCAGAAATTGAGGATATATTTCCTTGCTACAGTCACCATCTCTGGCAAACACAGCAATGACCTCATCACTCATACCATTTCTGAGCAAACAATCTAATTAAATAAAAAAAAAGCTACTTACACCAAACTACAGTTGATACTATTCTGCAGTTTCAGTATTTTGTGATAAAAAAACAAGTTTTGGATGAATGGTATTTCAGTAAAATGATAAATTAATATTTAATTAAAATTTTAATTGAAAGTTTTAATACATAATTGTGAAACAAAAACAGTACTATCTCCTTCATATTTAAATCTTAATGCACCGAGTATAAGATACAGTAAAGATATAATGCTACCCAAAACTAATACACTCTGATTACAAGGAATGAAAATAGTTTAAATCTTTGCAAAGATTAATGAAATAATTTCCAAGAAGAATATGAGCTTGTTGATGTTTAAACATTTTTTTGCAAGATCACAATACAAGAAATATTAGAATAATAAATTAAAACATTCTGAAGTACACCTATCAATCACAGTTTAAATTATTGATGAAGATCCAATGAACTTCAATAATAGCGAAATAGATTATACCCGAATCTTCTAAAAAAAATAACACTAATAAGGACACATCTCTTCATACATAGCATAAAAACAGATTTATATAAAAATATTTCTCTCTCAAGACTTACGAATAATAAAGAGTTATTTAAACTGCAGCTACCACAAAAAAATAATTAAATAAATACAAAAGAAGATAAATTCCAGCCACCCTTTTTCATTCTATTCACAGCTATTCCACATGTAAAGCTCTTACAGAAAAGAAGTGGATATTCTTGCACAAATGAGTCAGCCAAAAAATTTTTTTAAAGTTTTTGATTATAAAATGGTTTAAAATTTGAATAGTTTTAAAAGTATTTTAATAGAATGGAAAACAGATACTGCTGAAGTAAGTTTAACATAATATAACATCAGAGGAATGAATAGAAAGACTACTGAACAGAATAGAAGTGAAAAAATGTTTTGAAAATAATTGGTAATTCCTTCATAATATCTAAGCCTAACATATGAATAGGCTAAGATACTAAGAAGTATGGATACAAAATAAGAAGACAGACTAGTAGGTATCCTTTGAGTTGGGAACTTAAGTCTTCTGCATGCAGGAAAATGTAATCAGACAACATTACGTGATGATCAAAATCATCAAGAATTGCTAAGGAAATTTTAAATGAAAATTACTGTGATTAGGAACAAAATTATGGTGGAAAAAATGATAAAAACAAACAGTCAGTCAGACAATATATTGCACAAGGTAAGCAGTTTTTGCAACAATCTTAGTTCATAGTCAGATTTATTATCAATATGGAGCAGCGCGGTTCATAGCATGACGATTTTGGACTTTGAATTTATTACGTGCATTTTGATTCACCCTGGGGTAGAATGAGGGATCTTCATAGTAGTTGGTGGGTTGATGATAATTGTAAGGATCAAAGAAGGTAACAGCTGGCTGACTCAAATGGCTATTGAGTATTAATCTGTTAATACCAATACCTTCAAAATTGGGGGTATAAGCAGAGAAATCAACAACTGGCTGAGTATAACCATAAACAGAATTCAAGGGTGGCTGAGCATAACTGCTATCCGAGTATACAACTGGCTGACTAGCATTGTCCATTGAATTAAAAACAGGGTGAATTAAATTTTTAACCGACTTTAAAACTGGATGACTATCATGCTTGATGGCATTGATAACTGGCTGACAAACATTTACATTAATATCAGTTTGTTTGTATGCCATATTTTTCTTATTCTTCTTCCTCTTCTTGGACATTAACTTTGTTGCAACAGGTGTCTTGGGAGGTGGCATAATAGGGTCCTTTGCAATCTTTACCTTTGGCAATTCAACTTCCCTGGTTTCTTTATTTGTTATTTTTGCACTCTCTTTCATTCTAGCAAGTAATTTACCATCAAAGTTTCCTGGTAGGGGTTTACCCCATGATAAGGCTGAAATGGAAAATCATTGATTCAAATTAAATTTATTTCTAATCTTGCTGGATTATCATGCATTGATGTCAGGCTTCTTAAACACAAATGAAATATACCATGAAATGGGAAACAAATGCTGTTTATGTATCCTGAAATATGAAATCACAGATAAAACTCATGGTACTCTAAAGATATCATGTTTGAATAATTAAATTTGAATAAATGATATTGATAACAGATTACTAAAAACTGATCATTTTCTGGCAATAACTCAAGTTTCAGTCTAACTGCACTGAAACCTTTAAAAATTGTGACCACAAATTTAAAGTAATTTCTAGGTTAGATTTGAAGGTATATACCTTTAAATCTAACCTATGCAGATGCCATTTCATCAGATGTATTTTATGATTCACATGATCCTTTAAAAAGAGTTTCAGGCAATTCTGTAACAACAATCAATTTTCTCATTTTCTTCAAAAAGTATTTTCCCAATTTTTTAAAACCTTGTGTTGCATAACTAATGTACCCACCTAAGTTTTTTGCAGAATATTCAGTATTATTCAACAATCAGAGATATGTTCTTAGGTTTTGAGATGAAATTATAAAAATTTTGAGTTTGAAAAGGAATTAATTTAAACTTTAACTAAGAACTATGACAGGGACTACTGGTGGCTGAAGCACATGAAAAATCTTTCATTGGCAAGTTGCAGTTTCACAACATTTTTGATGATGTCTACTTGCCAGCATGCATTATTTACACTAGGGAAAACCCCAAAAGAATAAATAAAACAACTTGAGATAATTTAGAAAGAAAAAATTGAATTTACAGCTACAAATGAAATAGTCTTTGATACTTTGGTACCTCATTGCAAGTATTGATAAAAAAATGTTTTGCAGCTTGATTTCTAAACTTCATATTCCCATTAATCTATAAATATTAAATCAGGCAGATTCTAGGAATATACATTTAAGATGTCAAAGGGGCTTCAGCAACGATTTCTAAAGAAGAATTTTAAAAAATAGTAAAAATTAAAAGAAAGTGATAATCTTGTTCCTTGCCTGCATATTCAGCAGGAAACTTTGATTCAACTGCCTTTCTGCATATCTAAGAATTTCATCTGTTCAGATGCTTAAGGGGATTGGATACCATTTAAACTAGCCGTCTTTTGTGCCCTCTGAATTTATTTCTAAGAAATGCCCCTGTGGAGTCTTCCAAATAGAGGGGATGAGGGAAGGGAAGTGGTAAGAGAGGGTAAGCAAAATAAGTCTTAAGACGGCAATAAACAGCAGGTAATAAACACAAACCCTTCCTAAAGTTCCCACTCTTTTTATGAAGAGAAGTTCTTTGGTGGAATCATGCTGTTATGTAGAGAAACGTTTAGCATGGTGTAGAATCAAATTCAATCCTTATTGTTTTCTGTTCAAAAGGTTTCTCCCCACTGGTTCTCAAAGTATGATTCTAAATACCAGAATAAGTCATTCCTCAGATGCTAGCAGCTAATTTTCTCCTACTTCCCAATTGTTTTGGCTTCCCAGCATATGTCATATCTATGGGTCTTGCCCTATAAACAGATAGCTTATAGGGCGAGGATTTATAGGGCTCTAATCATTTATGATATGTTTGATCAAATCTTTCAACTTTTAGAAATTTACCTTGAGAATGCATATTCATTGACTAGTTCTAGGAAACATTGCAACTTGAAATCCACCTGCACAGTTGGCATCTGTTGCATCTCTTTGACCCAACCCCCGCTGTTTTACTCCACCTCTCTTTAGAGCCTGTTAACCCCACCTTGATTTTTTCTTCCTATTCACCCCTTTCACCCACTATTCATATCTCTCAGTGTCCATGGGTTGCCGGTAACTTCTTTTATCACTCCATACCTCTATAAAACTCCCTGACCATTCTTTTAACCCTTTTAACTAAAAACCCTTCCCTCTCTTGTCCTACACACGATTTTGGGTTTTTCCACTTTGTTCCATAAACCGCCGTTAGCGTCGCCTTGTTGAGCTACCAGATAGCAAAAGGGGAACCAGACTCACCTTTGTTGAAAGCTGCCTTGGGTTCCATGCCCAGAGGTGGCATATATGTGTGGAAAAGCTTCAGCTGTTGAAGCAATTTTAGAAATGCAAATACCAGCCTACGCTTATATTTGGGAAATTTATTACGTTCATCAGTGCTGAAGAGAAATATATCTATGTAACACTCAAACAATGTAGGTAATTTAACAGTAAAGGACATGTAGGGAAGTATGTTATATCGATATGTTAATATAAATATAACCAATATGTTAAATAAATAAACATTTTTCTCATTTACCTTGGGCTAATAAATTTAACATAAAATGTATGTAATTTGTGATTAATTGATGGAATTGAATAATGGATAATATTGGAAATTGAATAAACGTTTAATTACAATGACACCACACAGATTTTCATCTGACCACTCTTTGCTGTAATTAAGGTTTGATGACAGTATATTTTTCATGGCTTTATCTCTTTATCCAGACAAGAGGCAACACTACATAGGGTCCAGTACTAAGTCGTAGCTTCTATCTGACGAAAATCTTAAGAATATCTGTTAATTAATTAGTCGAATAGCCAGCAAAAAGATCGTTTGATTCGAAATGTCCTGTCAAACCGGGTGTTAGCTAAACCTGCTACATGCTAGTCACTCTCTTTCAGGTGTGCCATACAGAAGAGTGGGCTTCTCATCCATCCTAAATTGGACTCCTAATAAAAACTCCTGAAAAATATCTTACTCAAAAATAAAGACATGGATATCTTCATTCCGTTGGGGAATACCCACGGCGTAGATTAGAAATTGTGGTCCCACCATTTCCCATCTTACTTTTAATCGGTTGCCGCCAGTACACCCTTACTTTAGATACCTGCTCTGCAGGGGTGCGGTCGGGAATCCCCATTAGCCCTTTCAAACATTCGCAACCTCGTAGACATATGACCATCCGCAACATGCCAAAAAGGGGGTTTTTCTCGTTAGAGTTCAGCTTCACCCATCGTCAATTCTATGGTTCCTTTGGGAGAACAGACAACACCTTTCTACCGGCGAAACAAAAGAAAATGGAAATAAAGAGAGGAATGAGAAGGGGGACACTCCAAGGGCTAGGGTAACAGGGAAAGTCTTCTCTACCTTCTGGATGAAACAAGAGAAACCCAGATGAGAATTTGTCACAAACAGCGCCAAATATCACTATCATTGCAAGTCAGTTACTGACTTTAATGTAATTGCGTGACCTATAAAAGAACTGACATGCCACGATTAACAAATGGAAAAAGATACCGAGCAGTGGGATTGCTTATAACATAGGTTATAGAGAGAAAGATTGCGTGGGAGTTGTCTAGCGGGAGTAAATAAATTAAAGCAAGAGAGAGATTCAGCATCAGATAAAGATTTGCACAGCATCATTTTGCAATAAAAATAAACTTGATGTAATTACATGGATATTTGTTATGGAACTGGCTCAGTATTTTCAGAAAAGTGTTATTAGAGAGTTGGTGTTATTTCATCGTAAATTAACATTAAATAAAGGATTACTCCAATACCACCAACAAAACCACCACCTTTTTCTTGGAGGTATTGGAGTAATCTTTAATTTAACGTTAAGGTTACCATCTGTAGTCCGTCTACTTCTTCATAAATTAATTAATAATTTGATTTATGTAAAAGATTTTTTAGCCCGCAGTATTTTAAAATAATAAATAGTGATTATTGGATTAAAAAATCCTTTGGGATCATCCGCAGGACTCTATCCTGCAAAGTACTCAAACATTTCCTTAATACTTTAGATTAAATTAATTCTCATCAGATCATTAGATTGATAAATAATAAAATAAAGGGTGCTATTATTCTAATATCTATGTTACATTCTGTAAAATTAAATTAACAACTTAAATTCAACTACACAAACCTTAGATAACAGAATGATAGCTTTACAATTAATCTTGTACGTTGTTTCTATTGATTCGATGGAATTTAATTGATTTATTTCATTGTAATTTACTTCTTATACTACCTAGTAACGGGTTGTGTTTTTCAATTTTGAGAGTTCTTCTACAGATTACACTTGAACAATTCTTTTCCAGTGTATTTGTCCAGATAACATCTTTCAACTAACTTTCCTTAGCAAGTTTTTTGATGTCATTTCAATTTCCATTCTCAAGAGCATTTTCCTGCAAAATTATTTAGTTGAAATACAGTTAATCGTCTTCTTATTCCATATTATTATCCTATGAATATGAAGAGCATGAAACGTAATTAAAAAGTTTTAATTACGTATTTTCAATTATACAATGATGTCACATTTCTATTAGAGGATAATTGAGGCAGCAAAAACAATTTTACCAGGTAAGTCCAGAGAAGAGTAAATTAATCGTAAGATTCAGGCCTAATTGAGGAAATCCGACCTTTCTTCTTTTTTAGTACTATATTGCTAACATAGTAAAAAGAAACACTAAATTTGAAAAAGATTTTATGTTGATAATAATGATATAAAAGCCTTCAACGTGTTTCACAACGATTTAAAATGGCACCGAAAAAGTGTTTCACCTAGCTTCCTCCTTCCAAGAGCCAAGAGAATATGGAGAAAACTTTAGATTCGCTCTCTTCGTGCTTCGCGCTAGTTATGTGGGTTGCGTCGAAGGTGTTAAGATTTATGTGGAACTACTAGTAGGTGTACATGATTAAAGAAACAGAATTTGAAAAACTGTTATGCTCAAATTGCACAATTACAGAAATTGTGTGAAACTTATGTACTTGGAAAGTGCTTGGATTCAAAGATAAAGGATTAAGCTAAAATTATGTCCCAGAAGATTTTCGTATCACTTCTTATTGCTGAGTACCAATACAACGAAAGGGATAGATTTTTATGCATGTTCTCTAATTTATTTCTCCATTATGGTTTGCATGAACCTAACAAAGAATGTATGCTAGTGTAGCAACATCTTTCAAGCATGGAATGGCAAAAACAGAAATATTTTATCTATATGCATGCAATCATGGTGATGTTATTGCCAACAGCCTGCAAACAGATATTCAGGCCTTGTATCCACTGTCCTTAAATAAGGTACATCTTCCCTTGGATAAATTTACGCACTACCTGAGTAAGACTGATGTGATATAATTATCAAGTTTCTTAGTCCAATACTACAGTGGTGAAGGAGATAACAACACAAAAAACATTCAATAATTGGTGCCAGAAATTGAAATGAGTAGATGAAAAGTGACATGAATTTTTTTTAACCAAACTCGTGAATAGTTTCAATATGATATGCATATCTTTAAGAAGATAATTCGTTTACCTCATACAACTCCAGTGTTGTGATTCTGTTACTTTCCGTGTATATCTAGTAGGATTTTAATTCTTCAAAATAAATAATTATTCACACTTACCTATATGAGTGAGAAGGAGGTTTGTCATATAGCGAATAGCTGCAGGAAACCAATGAACACCATCCTTATCTCTCCTGAAGCAATACAAAAATTAAATATTTTAAAGAAATGA
>KZ308337.1:697166-779073 GCA_000376725.2 Ladona fulva | reverse complement strand
CAAGACCGAAAATGATTGCACATTCCGTTTTCTCGGAAGGAGTTAACAAATGCGCTGTTTCGGAAGCATAATTTAACTCCTACAAGTCTTTGAGGTTTTCCCTATCTCGAAGCAGTTCTTTCTTCCAACTAAATTTCTCTCAGAATCTTTGCAAGTGAAAACGAGGTAGAGGCCGAAAATGGAAAAGACATTTGAGGTAATCAAAATCGATGCTGTAGGATAGACACATTCCTCAAGACTGATAGTGCGAGTTTCCTCAATCCGCTGCCGTCTCTGAGGGAAACGTAACAGCCTCCGCCGCTGGCATCTGTTCTGCCGCAGCCACGGTCGAGGCGGCGTTGCAAAATATGATTTGATCTCTTAAAACATTCTCCTGAGCAAACCATACATTCATCTAGTAATCCAAAAGTTGCTGCGTGTTTAGAAGAAATAGTTCTTCAACATGACTACCTCGAAATTTTTTGTAAGAAAATTATTTTTCAAGCAACTGGTAAGAATGTAAAGTAAATATTTTTCTTTGCACAGCGAAAATTATATGGTTTTCTAATGTACAAAACATTTTGAAGATTGAAAATTGAATGAACCGTTCACACTTGAGTTTTATTGTAAATTTTACCCTAGTGGTGCTGCCGTCTCTTGAAATTAAATCGTAACTTTTGCCGAGATGATTAGCCTTAAGTATTTTTATTATTTCTCAAATTATAAAGTCTATTAATACTGTGAAGGATAATCCCTCTTTGGCATGTTTTGTGTGAGGAGGTGGTGGTTTAAAAGTGTGGGCGCGTGGGTAAGCTACTGTAGTCTTTAACCCTCCACGCTTATCATATCGATATTTCAAGTAAATTTTCCATTTTTACATTTCCCGCCCATCTTGAGAGTTATTTGAATTTCCATCGCCTTGATTTTACAGCAAATTTTCAGGTAACACATGTTTGGGTAGCGATTCTCAGAACTACGGAAAAACCTCGATCTCAAAAATGTTTTTTCAGCGGAAACTCACCATGAGGTAAAGCCGGAGAAAGGATACCCATAAAATTGCAGACACTCATTACAGCCACGTGAGGCAGGCTTCTCCAACTCTCATTTATCCCGTCATAAACCTACCCAAGAGACCTACCAATAGTATTGCAACACTACATCTGCTAGGAAAAATCCCGTTTTTCTCCAGAGGAAACCTGGGAATTTTGAACGAACATTTCTTCAGTTATATAGAATCAAAACCTAAAGTTATTATATATACCAAAAGAAACTAAAAAAATATTTTGTGCACTTCCATAACTCATCTTTCATATATCATATTTTTCACGCTATCGGGCCGGAAGTTACCTTTCACGACGAAAATAAAAATTTTTATTAGCTCTTTATTTTATTTTTTATGCCTGGAGCTTGAAATTTAATATGTTGTTAACATTTATTGCTATTATTTATCAATTAGAAATTAAGTTCACTGTAGATATATATCGCAATACACGCTCCATCGAATACGTAAAATAACGGAACAAATTTTCAAAAGGAAAACTACACTCCTTAGCAAAGAACGACCACAAAATAAAATATTAGAAAGATATTTTAGACGTTTAAGCGTCATCGTCGGACAGGTAGGAAGGCAAGAATCAGGGACTTCTACCTTAAATTGGAGAGGTGAAGGTTGGAAGAATAAGGGAAAGTGAAAAGACTGGAAAACCCAGGGAAGGGAAAATTTCAATTCCAAGAAAAAGCGGAATTATTTGAGGCGAAAGAGATAACGGTGGACATCCTGGCAAAGCTCGACAGCTTCGTATTGAAAGAAATCCTAGAGGAGACATGGAGGATATTCACGTTTGTCATGTGTCGTTTGTTACTGTGGAACCTTTGCTTCAAGTAAACAGCGTAAAAATTTTACATTGTATTAATAATTGTATGTATTAGAGCCACTCAACAGGGCTGCTGCGTGTTCATTTTAGTCTTGGAAGACGTGAAAATAAGATATATCCATCAATCTATATTTAAATCAATTTTACGTTATTTTAACATTTTGTTTATCATACGCAATAATTACGAAAAATGTGCAAAAAGGAAAATAATCGAAGACAATAGACAATTTTTTTACATCATGCTCATTAAGCAGTTTAAATAGCATAGGAATTTCAATTTCCGGGGCTTTCTTCTAGGTCAACAGAGGGCATCTGATTTCACGGGACACGATAGCTAAATAGCTTCCACTTTTAAGGAAATGTCATTCATGAAGTGTAGCTTGTATCGCTTACAAAGTTTTTATGTTATTTAAAGTTATCGAAAAATTGTTCTTACGCTGTAGAAGAATCTACATTATCTTTCAAACTAAAAATATATTTTGATACAAATAAATCCACAATTCCGAATTAATTACAGAGGCCGACGGGTTCGGTAACATTGAAGTAATTAAATGTTTCTTATTGTTTTTTTTACGCTGAATTTAGCCATGTATGTAAAAACTGTCCAACACAAAGTTTTCAGTAATTTTGCATTCGCATTTACGAACTAGGTTGTCTAAGTCTACGGTCATGTAAATATCCCTCTGGCAGCCTTTCAGCATGTGGTGCATGCGCCATTACTTTATTTCCCTAATAGATTATTTTCGGGTATAGTTCGCGGAAAAAGTGAATTCTTGAATCAATTCGTTCTAGAATCCATTTTCCTGATCCTCCTAGTAATTTCACGGTTAATTTTAACGTGGAGGGCGTATTATATCGGCTACATCATCTGTGAACGTACTTCCTTTTAACTTATTCGGTAAATCTATCCTTTGTTTAAATCTTCTGTTTATTTAGATCTTCAGGTTTTTAGGTTGGTAACACTGTAAAGGTCCAACTAGTCTGCTTGTTGGTCAGCAAATTTATTACATCTGTGTTTAATTGAAATCCTAGGCCTATAGTTCGAATAGCAACAAAATGGCAGGTTGACAAAGTTCGTAAAGAGTGTGGAATTTGGTGCGCACACTCTCAGTAAAACGCCCGTTCCTCAAAGATTATGAAACAACAGTGCATTGCACATACTTTTTTTCAAAGTCTGAATAAGGCTTTATCACAGGATTTGATTCGGTTTCTTAGTCTATCTATCTGTGCTAAATAAATCTTTGAATCGATTTTAAACGAAATAAGGCCAACTGTACTGTGTCCTAACAATATTTCCAAAATAAACGCTGCATTTTCTTTGAATGATGAAAATATAAAAGTGAAACTCGGACGGGATATTTTATTTAAAAAATGAATCAAAAATTATTTTTTATTAAAAAAACTATTTATCTCTGTGACAGGACGCCCCACCGCTCGCTCTTTGGATAAATGATCAAATGCCGCCCTTGTCTACATTTTTCTTTATTTCAAGCTGTAAGCGCTTTACCAATATCCTCTAATTGCCATACTGTCATCGAGCTATTATTGTAAAAACCAAAGTGGGTTAAGAGCACCTTAGGTATTTATCCATAGCGGCAGAACCGCTCCGTCCTATGGGTGCATCGCACCCGGGCGGCGGCATCGAAAGGGCGGTAACAGAAGTGTAGCCAATCTCACTCACAAGAACATTATTTTTTGTTTTCTGTGTGATACACTCTACTTATCTAGGAAAGATACGACGGGAAATTAAAGATTGGCAAATTTATAGAGTTAAGAATAACTCAAGACGAGAAGGGAATATTTGTTCAGTGGATTTAATCGAAGTTATTTGTTGCAATACAATTTTTATCATAAAATTTCATATTTAGTTGCTAAAAATAGATTTCATACAAATCGTATCATTTTTAACTTGTGCGCGTTGCGATGATAATTTTACTCGAAAGTATTCTGAACTATGTATTAACGATTTACTATTCCGTATGCTGACTATTTACTCTGTTATCATACGGAATATGCATTATTAATCGTTATTGAGGTTTCGTAACCTACGTAAGCTGGGAACAGAAGTCGAAAAACTCTGGTTTTTCGAAGTCTTACGAAATAATTTTTACCTGCAAATTAGGAAAATGTATGGCTTTGGTATTTAATTTCAAGTGGCGGCAAAATATGTTTTCACCCGGGAAGCAGATAGGCGCGGCTCTGCATAGTGGTACAGGATTGGATTGGATTAGTGTAATAGATAAGAGATAAGCAACGCAGATAAAAGCATTATGTTATTTAATTATGAGAGGGTATCTCAATTATTTGTTTGCTTTCCCTTCATCCTCCCAGAAAAAGTTTTTCTCTAGCTTCATTACTTGGCTCACTTATGAATGCTCGCACTGTCGGGTGAGTCCGGAGTGCATCGCTTCCCACTCCCTAATTTTCCCGTTCTTTTCCTAAGTGTGTCAGTGTAAACATTCATCCCATGATTCATTATATCCCAGTTGATGTAAGTTGTATCATTACAGAAATTTACGAGTGAACTAGAAAATTAGCTACTGCAATGTCTCCTCAAAGTATACGGCTTTCCGTAGCAAGTTTTAAGGCGTGTGATAGTCTGGTGTGATTTTTGGCGTAGTGCAAATCAAATTTTCTTACATATTTCATCAGTACAGTTTTAGATGTGTGTTTTGGTTTCTATATAGGCTTAGAAGAATCTGTCGAAAACGAGAGAGGAATCCTCGAAAGGAAGTCAAAGGGTAGAGGAACACAAATGGACAATACGTGTGGATTTATTACTTGGCCTCCAAGGGTAATTGATAAAGTACTGCTTTTTTCAATGAATGTATGTAGGACAGCAGACCAACAGAAACACTCTACGAAGCTACAGATTGGACGCAAAGGAAAGGGGCTAACCCAACCCCAGGCTTGAGCTTGATGCCCAAAAAGCATCATCATGTTCAAGTCTTTGGTTGAACCGCCAAGAATTCTCTACCTTCGCATTAAACTAGGACTGATGAACATTTTTAAGCAATGGACAAGGAAAAAAGAGGGTTAAAGTATCTAAGGAATGAACTTTTGTCGGCTCTGAAATAAGAAAACTACTGAATGATAGAAATTTTGAAGCTAGACGTTCCGCAAAAGAACTTTCAGCGCGTGAATCATTAGTAACTGCGGTGAAAAGTTTTTAATAAGGGAATATTCAATAACACACAAGCGAAAGAAGTGAAGTCGAAAGAAGAAAAGGAATTCAGAAAATATTTTACAAGACTTTTTAGATTTTAATGCAATTTTCATAGGCAAATTTAATGTTCTTATAGAATCTATAACTAAAATTTTGATGATAATACTTCGAATATATTTATACCGTCTCTATACTTCATAAAAATTGATAGAATAAGAATAAATGTAATCTAAAATTTGCGACATTTGCGATGCAGGCGAATATGTGTAAAATGACGGGAAAGAGAAAAGTAAAATTTATTGTAACGAAATACTTTACCTCGTGGGGCTTTTTTGGGTTCATATCTGGAATCAGCGACGAAAAATTTGTACAGAACTAATAATAATTTACTTTACAATTAACTACTTTTTATAAGATCCCAAATGAATGAATAAATTATGTAAAATTGGAAACGAATCTTGAAACAGTTCCTAGTATTTTGCCATCACGACGATTTGGCAATGAGAAAAAAATACAGCAGACGCATTTTCACTTTTATTAACCAGCATAAGCTCTCAAACTCATTAAGAATAGTTTATTATTATTTCATTCTCTCTAACACTGGTACCGACATAATTGACCTTAGTAGAAAAAACAATAAGAGAGGACATAATAGGTCTGTCAGGACCGGGACACGAACCCGGGTCTCCCAATTGCTGGTTGCTTGCTCAATCCATTGAGCATTCCCACCAGAACATTTCTCCACGAAACCGGCAATTGGGGGACCCGGGTTTGTGTCCCGGTCCCGTCAGACTTTTTTCATGTCCGTTTCTCCTTGTGAATTTTCCTAGGTGCACGCCTTATCGTGCCAAGTCACCTAAACCCTTTTCCTTGTAATTGGCCTTAGTTTACATATAGTTGAAATAGGAAACTGACGACACTTACCGTCGAATAGTATTGGCTGAACTGAAGAGTGACTCTTAAAACTTATGGATATCCCAAAACACTAGGAAGGGAGCGCACAAGAGACAAATGTGCTAGATTTAATGGCACTAATTCACCTTTAAGAAATACGGATAAACTTAGAAATCCCATGATTTGTTGATTTCTTTACGCAGATTGATCCTAATAAAGGAGATCGACCCCCAACGCAACTGAGCGACGCAAGGATCCGCACCAAACTGAATACTTGTCTCTTCTTTGGCTATCCCCTAGAAATTTAACCTTCTTCACAAGTGTGGAAGATACACATAAAAAACAGAATGATGGTTATGAGCTTATGGCCGACCTCTATTCCTGCTCTTATGTATGGCGCCATAAGGAGAAGGCGGAAGAATCTGCCTCTCCGGCAGGGAAGGCAGATATTGAGATTAGAAGGCATTATTTGAGACGAGCACTTGTAAAGGATACTTAGAGGGTCCAGAGGATAACAAAAACAATCCGGTCAAGGTTGTTGGATTGGAAGAGCTGAGCCATGTTTCAAGGCCAAGGCAACAAGTACTGGAATATCTAAAGTGCGCGCATGTTTTATCACATATATAATTTAAAAACTTATTTTTTGTAATAGGCGACGTTTAAAGCGAGCCCGAGGTCTCAGTATGTTTATGGCCAGATTTCCTCATCTCACAATTATAATAAAAATAGTAAGACTTTATTTCAGGGTGGGATTGAGACTAGCTAGTCCTTTCTTACATATAACCCTGTTTCATAGAAAGATTTAAAGAAAGAGCTTTTGAGAGTAAAACAAAAGAAAAAGCAATAGAGGATGGAAATATTATATGGATTTAAAAATCTAGGTCTGCGCTTAAGCAAAAAATAAGATCCTACGGAACACCATCCACGAGAACCACCACTGTAGGGACTCCTTATACTCAAAATCAGTACATTACAGTGCTAAGGGGTTATTTCCTTCTTTTATATTAGAAGATAACAGGTCCTATGGCTAGAGATTACACAAACATCTAGTTTGGTGAGTATCTTCAAGTTATTCAGTTGCGTTTCGGATTACTCTCCTTTATTACATTGGGAGTAATCTATGTTGAAGAATTAACAAATCACAGGATCTTTAAATTAATCCGTATTATTAAAAGGTAAGCTAATTCCATTCAATCTAGCAAATATATCCTTTGTGGACTGCCTCAAGGTATTTTGGGATATCTATCAGGTTCAACCCCTCTTCAGTTCAGTCTATACTATTTGACAGTAGATGTCATTCTCCTATTGAAGTTGTTCTTAATATAAGATCAGTCATAACAGCAGGTACTAGCGTTAAACAAAAATGCTTAAGAAAATATAGTAGTATTATTGTTAAAAGTGCATAGACAACTCAAGTAATTTCACAACTAGGTCCCAACTATGAATTAAACTTGAAATCACTTTCAGTGCAGTTGAATGCATTGCCCACATGGCTATCCAGGATTTCTAAGAAAATATCTTTGATATGTTTGAGACCTTATCCTTGTTAATGAAAAGCAAAACTGCATCTGTTTTATCAATCTCTTGTTGCACCATTATCTAATAGACAAAATATAGGGAACCCTCTATATATTGCCCCTAATTTTAAATAATTTATTCATTAGCTTTCGATCTTAGAAATAAGAAGTAAATTATTTTAAAATCTATAATTAATAGTTACTTTTGGAAAAGTGGATTCATTTGCATCAAACATACCTTTAGCTTGAAGGATAATGTAGATTCTTCTACAATATATGATGAGAAACTTCCCATTAACTTTTAAATAACATAAAGACATTGTTAGCGATACAAACAGGATTTTGCCAATAAAATAGTTACTGAAGAGTGGAAGCTATTTCTAGTTATCATAATTTTTTTGTAATAAATGTCTAGATATAAAATTATAACCATAAAAATTTCATCTGGGGTCATACAACCCAATGCGACAACTTAAGCATTAAAATCTGCTACTAAGTCCATAATACTTCAATTTCCCTCTGATTATTATTGTTATCGGTGACAACTCTGATAGATCATCTTTTTTACTGTATACCAAATACCCTACAATGTAAAGAAAACAATTTCAGCAACTAAAAAAACTTTTTAAACAAATTAGCAATCAATGATGAATAAATAAATAATTCTGAAATAAATTCAATTTTTCTTTCTCCTCTGCTTTTGTGGAATGCAAATACTTCTTATCAAACTCTAAAATGACTATCAAATAAGTTTTAGCATTTGGTGCAGCCAAAATTTAAGATGAAAAGGCTAAAATTTCATCTTTGATTGCCAAGAATGGCAGTAATCTATTTTCTGATTTTTTACTATGGACACTCAAGTTTGGATCTGAATAAAAACTAAACTAGCTACCCCAGGGAAAAACAAGTTACACCTAATTTTAGCATATCTCATCTGTCCTCTAACCATATGATGAAAAAATGCTGTTTGTATCCTATTTTTGTTTGGTATCCTATCATAGGTAGAACGAAAAAAAATGCGTTTTTTGTACTCCTTAATTCAGTTCTCACTTTGAATTGAATGCAGAATCAAACATGCTAAGATTTGGTGCAACTGTTTTGTTTGTTGATTGCTGGTATAGTTTTTATTCAGCTTCGAATCAGAGTATTCATAATGAAAAATTCGACAGTAGATTCTATATTTAGACTCTATAATCAATATTATAGTGTAAGAAGCTCAAGAGTTCAGTGAGATTTTACACAATTTCTTTTCCTTAGTTTAGTTCAAAATTTGGCAAAAGAAACTTTTTGCTGTTTAGTTATACAAATCATACAAAAATACAGGATGGATTAAGAAAGCTATGACAAACTATCGGAAAGAGAATCATATTAGAAGTCTGCATTGGCATTTTCCAATAGATTTCTTCAACAGCTTCTACACTGTAGTAAATTTGACTACCTCTATGAAAAATTAGAAACCATAATTTCAAATAAGTTAGTCTACTTCTATCTTTTCAATGCATAAAAATGTCCATAAATGACACACAGCACCACATACACCAATTCTTTGTTAGTATCTGGGCAAATTCTCAAATCCTGCATACTCCACAACCATTTGTTGGTTCATACTCACTTTGGGTCTTTTGGTTAGGGAAGTTCAGATCAATGAAAAAGAAAATTAAGTTAAATAAATCATATGAGGATAATGAAGTCTGTTGATCTTACTCTGAATGAGGACCAGGGAACAGATTCTCTAATATCATCAGATTTCCCTTTAATTTTTTCTTTGTTGAGGAAGAATTGCTGTGGGGTTTACAATATGTAGTTCCATCATTTTATTCATGTCTATATCATGAGCACTAGAGCTGAAAGCTCTCAACAAATACTGGGGGCTTAAAATATTACTTAAGTGGAAAGAAAAAGAGAAATGGGAGGTTGTTTACGCACCCAACTATGGATTATTGACCACATTACTGTTACAAACCTGAGACAACATGATTTATGTTTCTCCTTATTTTCTGAAAATTTGAGCAATCTTGCTTGATCCTCCTATTCATTTAATGCTTTACCAATTTAATGACGAGTGATCAACTTTTTATGACCATGAATTCAAAGTCTACAACACTACTATTTCAGAAATGAACTTTCTTACCTCCAACTAGGATGGAGTTCATTGGGCAGCCCGAGGCTTTTTGATATTCAATCTTAGAAATGAATTCTTCACTGGCTGATGACCAAGATAGTTCTCTTATATCTGACTTCCATTCTTAAGATGAGGAATCAAACTTTCCTCAGGTAGTCAGGATTTTTATGAAAAATTTTCAACTTTAATATATATATATATATAATTTTCTTTCCTATTTCCTAACCGGGATAAAATTGATAAGTAACTGAAAATAAGGTATAATTAGAAAATTTTTCAGTGAGTTGCAAATAACCTGCCTGCTATAGAAAGTTCCATTAATTCAAACTCAGACTGAAGTGTTATTTCAGGGAGGTAAAATTCCTTTTTCTTGGATGTATACATTAATCTCTAAACTGATTCCTACCATCCAATTTAGTAGGAGATATCACTCCTCAAATACAGACAAACTCAATGCTCTGCTCTTGTGAATTATTATGTTCTTCACTAATTTAATTCAGAATGTGAACAGCTCCTGCATGAATTAATTCAGATTCAACACTTCCCAGTTGATACCTGCAACAAATATTAAAGGTGCTTCTTTCAATAATTTAGCATTACTTTATCAGATCTGATGTAGAATTTGTATTTACAACTTCATATTTTGGTAAACATACATTATCTTTAAATATAAATAAATGAATGTACACATAAGGTTTACACAATTCCATAGACATTACAGCTGTAAAATTAAGACGTATTCTAATAAATATTTTAAAATTCATTTTATCTGTTGAGTGTTTCCTGCTAACAAAATCCACAAAAAATACTAAATACACAAAATTTATCGAGGAGAGAGAAATTAATCCAAGGCTCGCCTTAAATGCAAATCCTTAATCTGAATATAGATAAACATGATTTCGCAACTAATCAACCATCAAATCATACCATTAACTGAGAATAAGCTTTAAGATTAGGTACCATTATTATTAACTTCCTACATCTTCATCAGCTTTAGATTTTTGATTAAAATTTTGAAGAAGAG
This sequence comes from Ladona fulva, assembly GCA_000376725.2. Classification (NCBI taxonomy): domain Eukaryota; kingdom Metazoa; phylum Arthropoda; class Insecta; order Odonata; family Libellulidae; genus Ladona; species Ladona fulva. The sequence goes on along the minus strand of KZ308337.1, from coordinate 768,497 downwards.
AAGTTAAAGCATCTATTTTCCCTTCAATAACATTCAACCTATCATCCATCTTACCCATTAATTTTTCCTCCAATTTCTCAAAATGCTTGCTTATCAGACATTGAATCTCTGCATTTGCTGAATCACTGAGAGATAACTTCCTCAATTCTTCATGCAAAGGCCTAGTATTCTTTGTTCTGTCACCTACTGGTGGCATATTCAACAATAAATCACAGAATTTCAATGATCCTTCAGGTGCGATTGGTTTGTTAGACGCACATCCTTCTGAATCACCAGCCTGCCCAACCCTATGTCGACCAATCATCTGGAAGGATTGCAATAATTGCATGCAGTGTTCAGCGCTGCTGCTGATGTTTCGACCTGATCGCTGAAGTCTTTCACTCACACAGTTGAGATCTATTTGTGAGGGTGCATTATATCTAACACTTTGGCTCCCGCCCTCATTTTCAAGTTGAGAGCCGAATGTGTCCACTTCCTTAACATACACACCAATTCCATACAGCCAAAAGTTATCTTGGTGCTTGAATTTTTTGAACTGAAAGTAAACAATTTTGTGATGAACATGGAAAATGATAATTGCGAGATGCATTGTGAAGATAATTGTCTTACCCCAATGGAACACTCAGTACAGGGGGTTGTCAGTCTCACCAAGGTCGAGTAAACACTCAGTCCTTCAAATTCATCCACAAAATCGGAATGTGAAGTGTACAGGTATTCTCCACCTTGACCATATAATTCTACAATGCGTGCCTAAAGAAAACAAGAAAAGGTTAAAAGTTGATATTTTAAGGGTTATATAATTTCCAAAAGGCTTTGTACAATATGGAAGATGTTTCCCAGTTATAATGTGAATTTTGAACAGTGACCAGACAACCACAAGCAAATGTGCTAGGTGTTTATTATTGTGCAATGAAAGAGGTAATGTTGAAGGAGTATCTTCAAGTAACACGAGGGCCATCCAGAAAGTAATATCCATTTCCAAATAGAAAAACATTTTGACATTGTTTAGCAAGAGTTTTTATTTTTCGTTTTATTAATTTTTGCTACTTTTCTACAGTTTCGATGGATATTCAAACAATTATGGTATCTTTCAACTGAAAATACTAAATTCAAAGTCTTCTGCTGCATGTTGGCAATGAAAATCTATGACCTCTATAAACTTGTCTGTTTCCCACCCAGAAATTCTTTCAGCTCAGTGAATAGGAGTAAGTCACTAGGAGCTAAATCAGGACTATATGGGGGATAACCAAAAATTTTCCATCAAGACTTCTTAATCTTAGCATTCCAAAAAGTTTAAAGCAGAAACCAAGTATTTCTTCTAGTGCTCGTAAGTGAGAATACATCTTGCACAAATTTTCCTGTACCAGAGATGAGGCAAAATGACCTCAGCAGTCAAGGCACCTAAATTTCAGTTCCAAGATGACTTGTGAACAAATCTTGAATAATGAAATGAGACTTGTGGGGAAAGTTTTCTTGAATGTCATCTTAAGTCACCCACTGATCTTCCTAAAAGACTGACTACTACAATCACCTTTAATGACAGGTGGGAGGCCACTTTTTTCATTATTGTGGACATTCTCCCTTCCTGCATTTAAGTTTCAGTATCCATGAAGAACAGATGATTCATCCATTAATTTTGCTTCATCTGCATTAATTTCTAATTAAATAATTCGCAACTGGCGGAGCACTCAGTTTTCTTAGACATGTTAATCAATCACTATGACAACAAAAACTATGAAAATATAATGAAAGTATTTATCAGACAAATGCCCAAAACAGTTGACCTTGTACAGGACACTTTCCAATAACAATTTGAAAGGCATATGCAAACTGGTTTTAAGGGAATATGGACATGAAAAAAGTCACAGTACCACGAATTGTACCTGGAATCTCCCACTTTACAGGCAGATGCTTGAACCAATGAAGCCATAACAATGTCACAAGATGAGTGGAAGATTCCAGGTTCAAGTCCTGATCCTGTCAGAGTTTTTCCTTTTTTTCATAGATGCACACCTTAATGTGCAAAAATACTTCTACCATTTCCAAACTGGTACTACTTTCTGGATGAGCCATTTTCATTAGTGCACGTCTACATGAGTTATGAGGGAGGTCTAATGAATTGTTACCATGCTCTCATTAATAACTGTCAATTAAATGTAGTTGTAACCTAGTGTGATAAGTAGCTGTCTATTTATGTGATTTTACATACTTTGATTACCATACATCACCCAATAGTCAACAAATTAATTTTTAGAAAAAATAATTTATTTACCACTAAGATAGAATATCCACTTTATATAGTATTAATTACTGATAATTCATTATTTCTTATTCAAATTGACAACTAAATTCTTTAACTACAAGGGTATTAATTGTAGAACCTCTTACATTCATCTTCCTGCCACTAAAATAATTTCACATTTATTATCAGGGCAAAGATGACACTGTGATTAAACATTGTACAAAATAAGATGTATATTGGCAAATTAAATGGCATGTTAAAAATGGGTTATTCATATGACTGAACTTCAATCTCTAAAATTTTGCCAAACAAAGATGTTATTACAGTCATCCTTCAATGAGCTCTCTCTGAGGTTGGAAAAAATTTCTTAAAAAGACCATAAGGTGCTGATAAATTTTAGATTGAATTTGTGAGGAAAAAATGTGTAGGATGGGTTGGGATATGAAGAAAACTCAATTTAATTTTTCATTTCCCAAAACTCCGAGAAATAGAAGATGACGACTCTGAATTTACAACTTTTAAATTAGGTAGTTTCAGAAAAACAATCCTCAGAAATTGAAGTAAAGGCAGTTGAAATTGCATACACCTTTCCTTGTCTGATAATACTCTTGGTTCAAATGATCTTGTTTCATCACCACATTTCTACATTGAACTTTATGGATAAAGACTTCACAGGTTTTCAACTGGGTTGTTTCTTTGATGAGTTTCAACCTTTCCACTTCTGTCTCCAGAGTCATCTTCAGGATGAAGATGTTTGACAAGATTTCAAACTCATCGAAAAACAACCTGCTTGGAAACTCAAGAAATCTTCAATTACCAACATGAAAATTGATGGAGTTTATAATAAAACCTCTTAAAAAGGAATTTATATAAATGCAGAGTTCTGTTGCTGCCTTCCTTACATAGAGCTTCTCTATTACATCAAAAGCTGGAAAGTGGTGATGCTTCAAAAATAGCCTTTATCACTCAATGCAGAGAAACAGTACATCATTTTTAGAAGACAAAAACATTCTCAAATATTTCCATTGATTAGATGGTTCTATTTAAGAGTATACACTGTCTACACCCCTCAAATATCTAATCCATTCTGAAAAATACACTCAATATATAACATACAAAGGATCAAGGTCAAACCAAATGTCATCCTCAATCATGTTTTTAACAGGCATTGAGGTTTAATTAAAAAAATTATTTTCAGAGTGTAGTTAGGAGAATACAGTGGAAATAATATTTATCAGTAATTCCCAATGTAAATTTTAGTGGAAAATTTATAATTCAATTTTTATTTTAGGACATTGTTTCAATGAAACAGATTTGCTAATTAAAGATCATTAATTTTCCAATACAAATGAACTGAGAGGGATGAAATAATGTAACTTGGTATGAAAATACGCAAGTATTTTATACGCATCACAAATAAGCATCAAAGAAATATACCAGTAATGATACAGAGCTAATGTTGTATTTAAGTATTAAATATGAAGTTATATTAAAGTAGAAACTAATGATACTCTGGTATTACATTGAACTGAAAAAAAGCAGAGAACACTATGACCTGGTATGTTAACTCTTAGCATTAAAAGTTATGAAATTATATATATTTTATGAAATTTAAGACATCTGGGTCAGTTGTGCATTATTTAAGTCTCAAAAGGAAATTTTTGTAATATTTTTTAAGGTTGAAGATTTTGGGAAAGGAAAGATGAGATCACAGATTAAATATACTCCATAAAGAGCACTTGATGATTCTGCAAAGGGAGAAATTTCCACTAAATTTTTACTTAACGGGTGAGGATGCTTCAAATATTTGATTAATAAAGGTAATTACCATGATGATGTGAATAGGTTACATGGTTTATAGCATAGAAACAGATATATTTAAACTAACTAGAATGTTATAATGTCTCAATATTTAAAATAAATCATTAGAATCATAGGTGAGCTTTGTTAATTATTAGCATACTTGATAAAAATGCTTTAAACACATCATTTTTGTTAATTTGTGATTATTTCTGATTATCATCAACCAATTTCCTTTTTTTTTAAAGAACAAGTCATCTATTTTGTTCGAACTCCCCAAACGCCAATTAGTAGAGGTGAGATATATTATATTCGACAAAAACTAATATACATACTTCTATAAATACAACAATCCAATTGTGTATTTTTACAAAGTGTAAAATACAATACTTCCCAGTGGTTAGAACATCTGTAAGGAAAGTGAGAGAACCTGGGTTCAAGTCCCTAACACATCCATATTATTCTCTCCTCTGTATCCTTGGGTATTGAGACCAAGCTTATATGTGCTTAGTATTTCCCTCTAAATTATACTTTCTATTTATGAAAAAATAACTTTCTCGAGATTCATGAGGAAAAGGGTATAGGTAATGTAGCGCATAAAGGCATGCTGCATAGTCAAATTCACTCTATTTACGGTATTTTCATAGGATTGTAATGAGTAATGAATGTACAACACTATTTTAATATCTTATAGAAATTTATATAAAAATTGAGGCAAAAGATGAGCAGATTGCACGATTTATGTAACTTGATTACACTGCTTTGAATACTCCTATGATATGAGAACCAAAACGAAATATAATATGGAAAAAAAACTTAATTTCACAGTCTACCTATTAAATATAAAGAAATATGGATTTTCTGTAACAGGAGAAACCTGCCTAAAGGAAAGTTTGTTGGAAAGATCATAAACATATACCATACTAGAGTGATACTCATAAGAAAAGATACCAGTTATTCAGAAGAGGCTGTAGAGATAATAAGTGCAAAAATCCTTGAATACAGTTTAATTAAAATATGAAAACTATCAAGATATTTGACATGCAGTAAGGTGCTGTAATATATCATGACTTGGGTGAGAATGAATTTCAAACAGGCAAAGATAGCTAGCAAATGAAGTTTAGGATAGAAGCAAAATGTCGTTTTCAATTAAACTAAATGCACAGCAACTTATGCGTGGATGCCTTGAACCCATCTTACACAGTCAACTTTTTCATTGAAATATACATGCTTGATCACAAACAGTCTGTTATAAAGTACTTTCTCTTATGTTTAATAATGCATAATAACCTAATTAAGAATAAGCTTAGGGATTATAAAAACTTTCAAGTGAATTTCAGTCTTACAAGACCACTCTTAAAATTCACTCTCATGAGGTCTCCTTAACTATTAGGTTTACCTTCCTCACAAATTAAAAATATTTTCTTTATCAAATCCCTTATAAGATAATTTTACATCTAAGTTGTGAGAGCAATTTCAAATAGAGGAGCAGGGCACACTCATATCAAGTTTTAGATGTTACACATGTCTAGATAAAATTTGTAGTATGTCTTGGCATTTGAAAGCATCAAGCTATTAAGGCTATAGCAGTAAATAAAAATTCAAATGGTATAATTTCAAAATCATCTTGTGGACTCCTATGATCATATTTTGACTACAAAGTGAGTTTTTCTTTCCCTGTGATTATGAAGGAATTCCACCAAGTCACACCTCAAACCATCATGTTTAGTGCTAGTTATGATATTCTCAGTCTTGGAGAAATAGTTTGTCTCATAGAAACTAGACTAGGATTTCTGGTGCCCTTGGAATATCCTGTTTCCTAGAGCCATATTTGTTTATAAACAGTTCATTTAGGATTAGAAGTAATTCATAATAATGTTTCACAACCATTGTAAAAATAAAATATGTAGAACGTGAATTCATATGACTTGAAATGGTTTAGTGGCATGAGTCTGTCATTCTTTTGAGCACAAATCCATGGAAATTGCCTTGATACAAAATGGTTATGCTCTTGCATAACCAACAACAGCTGTTGAGTATGAGACCAATTAAATTTTATTTATGTCTTTTAAGTTTTAACTAAATGGAACCCATATATACTTTTGATTTTCAGAATTAAGATTCTTAATTAGATTAAAATTCTTTCAATACACACCAAACTTTATTGATTTCCAGCTACAATGCATGAATGAAACTGCAGAATTAAAATCAGAGTTAAATTCTTGAGGAGCATTTGAAATTAAATACTTATAAAAAAAATTATATATAAAAATAATTTGAAAAATGAAAAGGTCAGTTTCATACATTCACAACATTTAAGGGAAATTGTTGCACTTTCTATAAAGTATTTACTGATTTCCTAATATGATAAAAGAAAAACAGAGCATCAAAAAATATGTCGATTAAATCAACGAATAAAGACATTCATAGGCTTCAATTAAATTTGAGTTTAAATACTTTAAAAGAGTTATTATGGTAGAGACATTCTGTTGAATAGTTATCGATAACTCTACTGTTGGTGTCACTAATAAGAATGATGTCTGAAATTTGTCCCAATGAAAATAATATCATTAGACTTTGATGTCATCAAAATCTCAATTTATGGACAGACTCCCAAAGAAGAAACCTTAAATGAATTAAAATTCATATCCTAATCAATTACTGCAAAAAATCCATACCCTAACTGTTGATTGGTATGATTTATTTGCTGTCTCCCCCCATTGTATTTGGCAACCAACATCTGAATAGGAAAGGAATTGAAGACTGATCCATGTACTAAACCATCAAATAGCGTCAAAAGTATGGGCAAACGAGCGTTTAAAAGGTTATTATGAGTCATGAAATTAATGATAATTTAATGGTAAGATTTACTGGCATCCTTACGATAGTACACACTTTGAGATTATGTCCTTGAATTAAATATGAACTAATATATGGTGCACATTGGAATTTAGTTGTTTTTCTAAACTACATACTTGTTAAAAAAGAAACATAATTCTCTCCGGCGCAGAATGGCCTTAGAACGAATTTATAAAATCTACTTTAATGAAGAATGATGACTGCATATTATGTTGGAGCTACAAAGATCTTAAGTTCAACGGGATGAAGGGGTGTGGATGCGTTTAACAGCGTGACTTACAAATATATTTAAAAAGAAATAAGAGTTAACGCCTAATGATTTTATCAAAATTATTAGTGCCACATCATTCTTTAAATTAAGTGAAATTTCATTCTAGAAAAATTAATCACAAGTTTACCTCTGATATAATTCTGATCGCGCATATTCTCAAATCGTGGGTGACGTTAAATTTCAGCTCCGGAGTGCAGGGAGTCGAATTTGGGTCGAAAAGCTGGACACATGATTCGAGACTAACTAAATCATCTATACCCGATCTGAAAATATCCAGAGCCGAAAGTTTTAGTAAAGAAAACAAGAAATTAAAAATCAACTAATATAAAAAATATAAGCTTACTTCGTGATTTCATTTTCAAGAGGTTCGATAGTCATTGCATCCTTGACACTTTTTTCGTTTCCTGCACTCCAAGTGCAATGCAACTCTAACTTATCCAAACTATACGATGACATTTTGTTGATGGGTTTAATTCAAATCAATCTTCACATATTTCACTGGTATTAATACTAATAAATTAAACGCTACAAACCCAATGTAAACTTCAACGTCACTAAGTCTATAATCAAGGCGTAACTTTTGAAAAGCATAACGTAAGCTGAGCAACAGTGATTAACGCTAATCCATTTCACAGTTCACTCTAAAATCCTATGCCAAATAAAACAAACTTAAGCTTTCATTCTAAACGAAACATACTCAAGCAAAGCGTGAATGACAACCAACACACCACGCGAGAGTTCCGCAATCATTCAAGATATGAAAATCGATATTGTGTCTATATATCGCGACCCCACGCTCGATATATCTACCACTTCGAGTGTTTGAAGGTCAGGAGAGGACATCGAGGTCGGCTCAGGGGCTGTCTGCTATTCCTTGTCGGTGCTGAATATTTCGCGATTTAAAATGGCTAAGTACAGTATTGTTATGGTTAGACACGGAGAGAGTGAGTGGAATAAGTTGAATCAGTTTTGTGGTTGGTTTGATGCTGATTTGAGCGCCCAAGGTAAGATATGTAATATGACTCAGATTTACTTCATGTATTTTAGTGTAAGCTTTATGATACTTAAATCGTATTAGTTTTTTCCATTCTTCTCTGGGTTACACAGTGCAAAAATAATTTTAAGGATACCTTTAAGTCATATTTCCTCTTATTGAGTTTAGAAAATTGTGTTCTCTCCTCTGAGTTTATATGAATATTTTATGTACTTCTCAGGAATTGACGAAGCGAACGCGGCAGGAGAGGCTCTTAAAAATGCTGGGTACAAGTTTGACATTGCCCATACCTCCGTTCTTACCCGCGCAAAAAATACCCTTGCTCGTATTCTGGAGAAAATCGGCCAAAAGGATATTCCAATTCAAGAAACTTGGAGGTTAAATGAAAGACACTATGGTGCCCTGACTGGTCTTAACAAAGCAGAAACAGCCCAGAAGTATGGAGAAGAGCAGGTGAATAAAAGCTCAAGTTTCAACTGTCATGGTTTCTTACAACTTGGTGCATAAATTTAAATGGTAATAATTTACTTATCAGGTACAAATCTGGCGCCGAAGCTTCGATGTACCTCCTCCTCCGATGGAAGCAGATCATCCATACTACAAGAGCATTGTCGAACACCTTAAGAAGGCTGGTGGGCCACCGGAGGATCAGATTCCCAAATTCGAATCCCTAAAGCTAACCATCGAGAGAACCCTACCATACTGGGATGGAACGATCGTCCCACAACTTAAGGAAGGCAAGAAAATTCTGATTGCAGCTCATGGAAACAGCCTCAGAGGAATTGTTAAATATCTTGATCGTAAGTAAAAATCTCAGCTTTGGTCCCATCTTTTTCGTCGTCATAAATTTTCTTGCTGTAAAATTATGTTATTACATCTGTTGTACAAAATCAATCACATTTTCCAATATCATGAATGATTCCCAAGGGAGTTAGTAAATTTGCTGTCACTTAATGTAGTTCAGGAGTACATTCGGTACTCTTTGTATTGTGGAAATTACACTTGGTAGCTAATAGAACGATATAGTGTCTAGAATCTGTGAAATTCGTTAGTATTCCTCTTACTTTTACAAAATCCTCCTATTTTCAGAGTTAGTGATGATAACTATCTTAAAATGAAAGGCCAGAACTGAAAACACATTTTCATTTGACCCTCTGACCTTGGTCTAAGGTCATCCATGCTAACCTTGTAGAAGATAGCCAATAATGTTAATGTTAACTTCTCTTTCTTTCAGAAATGACTGATGCTGAAATTATGAAGTTGAATCTCCCCACTGGAATACCCTTTGTCTATGAGCTTGACGAAAACATGAAACCAGTGGTATCCATGAAGTTCTTAGGAGATGAGGAAACTGTGAGGAAGGCCATGGAAGCAGTTGCCCAGCAAGGAAAGGCCAAGTAAAACATGATTTGATGAAAAGCCAAATTTAAATGAACAATAAGACGTTAGTTTGATGTGGTGTATTTATTGAGAATATGTTGTATAACAACCCATATTCTAAATCTTAATGCTTGCATTAAGCACCTGTCAGTTTACGCTAAAAGAGCTGTAAATGTCTGTTTAATAAAACGAAATATCATCTGCAATAAACGCATAAAAAGATTTTTATGAATTATTCAACCCAACTTTTATACTTAAGGATATTTAATTCAAGGATAAAATAACATAATGATAATTTTAAAATTTTGCAACAAAAAGTCCTCGGATGAGATAAAAATCACTCCACAGGTTAAATATCATTCAACCATAGAATGAAGGTTTCCATTTTACTGGATTTGCATTATGAGATAAAACTTTTTCATTCACTCACATCACAAGGTTGCACTTCTGTAACTTTTATTTGGCAGTGAAAGTGTTCAATTTCCCACAAAACACACAATGATTGCACTGAAAAGGCACTTTGGTCCTTCTTTGGAATCAGGAAACCAAACACTCGATGCATACATATTTTCTTTCTTCATTCATTCCACCATGCTCGCATAGAATAACTCTTTTTTCATGTTCGAGGAGGCACCAAAAAACTCTTGGATCAACGTACTTCGGCATTCATAATTGCATTCACACTTTATACTTTCTCTTTCTTCTATCAAGTGAGAGATCATGCAGCAGTTGCAGCATGTTATGGCAGTGATTCCCTGACAAAAGAAAACAACATGCATCTACCACCATCAATGGCCAACTTTGATGCAAGGGTCAGACGCAAAGAAACACTCAAATCAAACTCATTCTTTTTTCTTTTACACATCTTGGCCTGTAGGGGGAACAAAGACAGGAGGGTAGATGAAGAAAGCTGACTGGCGAAGTGGCAATTCAAAGACCTAATCTTTTCAGACTTCCTCTAAATGCTAGTCTTGAGCTTTCTATAGTCGTTCCAGCACCGCCAGTCCAAGACTTGGATTTAGCACGACAGTAACGGAAGTCTGATTCAAAGCGTGCGTCAAGCATTGGGAGGTATGAGCATGGTTCGCACAAATCTCTGTGTTTTTCAAAGAAGGCTTTGTATCCACCATGAAGAAGATAGATTTCTGGGTAATGAAGAGCTGGATAGCATTCCTTGTTGTACGTTCGATCGGATTCCCTCAGGAAACGAGACCTAAATAAAAATAGTGCATACTTTAATTGGAGGAAGTTCTTCATTCTTAAGATATCAAAATAATCAAATTACTCTACGGAGACAAAATAATAGTTGACAACAAACATGAAAATCATTGGATTAGCTGATGAAACAACAACAAAATTACCAAGACAATATTTAAGTCTACTAATAAAAATTAATTTAACAGATTAGTGTGTGAACAAATAAAAATTCACATTTTTACAAAATTTTTAATGATCATCTCACTGTTATCATCAATCATTTCATAATTACTAAGTTCTATTAAATTTATCCTCCCAGCTGAGGAGGAGCAAGAAAAATTATGTCTTCTACGATTCAGGGAAGTAGACCAATCAAAGATAAGTAGTATAAAGATTAAAGTGACACTGGTATAAACTATGATATAACTGCACCAGAAAATAACTTTCTACGGTTAAGATTGCATAAGATGTTAAAATATACCAAAAACTTACTGGGTTAGGTAAGAGATATAATCAGGTACAATTTTTTTCATTTTTTATAAAATATTTTACAAACAGAAGATTTAAATCAGTCAGTCACTCAAGGAGAAAACATTGAAGGGTTCCATAATGTTTGAGGCAGTAATATAAGCAGATTAAAATCAATTATATTTATAATCCTGACAGTTATTACATAATAGATTAATATTTAATGATACAGATGGATGCAAAAGTACTTTAATCTCAACAGATTCCATTTCCTTTCATCATGGTTATACACAAATTTCTTTCAGTGAACTCTGAAATGAGTAAACCTGGGATACATTTGTGATTTTCAGCCTTCTTTGAAGACTGCTGCAGATTGAAATAATCTTTTCCATCCAACTGTATGCGAGATACTGAGGAAGCACAAGTCTACTTACAGGCTAGGTCCACGTTCTGATGAAAATTCACAATGGAAGACAAGGATATCCCTTTTAAATTTAAATTCTGCTTTAGCCTTATTTTCAGATGTTCCTTCAACAGAATTCTCACTGGAAGAGCTACTTTCATCCTTTGATGTTTTCTTCTCGTTGACTTTATTAATAAGCTCATTCAAAATTTGCTCCTTGGTAAACAAATTTTTCGCTCCTTTGATGTGACCTCCCTCAAACTCATAAGGATACCTGAAGTTCAAAAGATAAGACATTTAAGTATATTGTTGTAAAGTTATACATTTGAACCTTAAATTTGTTTTGACAGCAGAAATTATTAAATCTCATAGTTTCCCCTTCATTCATTTCAAGGGTAACCATGCCTCATAAATACTCTACAATTACAATTCTGAGTGATTTAAACCAATTAAGGAAAAAATGTCTCCACGCCTTTGCTCAACACTTGATGACGATAAATTGAAATCTTAAAAGGACTCACCTGCAGTCAATTATATCAAAACTGTCCACACAGTCATCATATTTCCCACGTAACAAGGCAGCTAAAGTATCTGGGGTGATGGTCTTTAAATCTTGGTGCCTTCCTGGTATCAGAGGGAGGCTATAAGGCCTCGTGAAGTCCCCAATTAGATCAGGGTCAGTGGAAGCTGGAACAAACAGGAGATAAATATGAGCAATTGTCAAGGTAAATAGGGAATCACATAGTGGCCATTCTCTAAGGATGTACCCAAATGCACAGGAGTTAGGGGAGAGGGAAGTGGAAGGTAAGGGTGATGGTCACACTGGCAGGGACCTTGCAGACTTCTGCATTCTGCAGGACTAATTCGCAGGACTCATTGTACATAAAATAGGAAATAGTCATCCACATACTTAGAGTGAGATCACAATACAAATGAAGCATTACTGGTAATGCATTGCAAATGAGTAGCTAAAGAAAACATGATAGTAAAATTCTTGAGGATATTGAACTGTTAAAATACAATATTCCAGAATTATTCCCACAACTCTACAGAATTTAATTAATGGTTTAAGTAACATTTTAAATTCAAACTACAGTAAGAATAAACTTCCATTTTCATAAACGGACAAAGTAAATTGATAAAAATTTGCAAAACTTCTCAGGATTGAATAGTTGAGAAAGTTACACCAATAAAAATCTATTTCCTATATGTTATTGTTAGTAACAAAAAATCCATATCTAATTTTCAGAATTACTGAAAACTAACATCATTACAAATACTTGTACAATAGAAAATTTTTAATATAACCCAAATTGATTGATATTTTAAACACACAAATACACAAACAGAACAGGATGATTGCAATGTCTTATAATTCAAGGTACTAAAAAATGGTGCAATTAACTCAATCAAATTTCTATTACAATTATTGAATGGAAGCCCATTCCAATTGCTGGTGAAATATTACATAAATAAGAGAAAATTGAGGAGATACTTACATCTTTGGAGGGCACTCTTAATGACCGCCTCAGAGTCTGAGATGCTCCTCTTTAGAACAGGTGGCATATACACTATCTCTTCGGTGGTAGTTTCAACTTTAGTGCTGGTCCACAGCTGAGGTGATGAATACTCTGCGGAGTTTGACTGCATTGCAAATCTTCTCCTTTTGACCCTTGAAGGGCAGTTCTGACCCTCTGGAGGCTCAGGTCTCTTGAACCCAAAAGTTCCCTCTGATTCTTCCACATTTTCCTTCTCAACAGACTTCTTTTCTTCCCTGAACAAGCACATGCGAACCTGTGTTGAGAAATATGCAACTTTATGTTACTTTAGAAGTTAAACATGTGTACATGAGCATCTGTGATTCAGCACAGAATTGTTCTAACATTAAGAGGGGAGTGTTTGTGGGAAAGAAAAAATAACATTTCAAACATAACATTTTAACAACAAATAAATCACTTTGGGATGGCCTTATGTCATTTTAAAAGCAAAATTTATTTAATAATTTATATAATTCTAGTTTAGTCACATGACACAGAGACCACTTTAAAAACAGTCATACTGTCTCAAAACATTCTTAGATTAATAAAATTTAACGCTTAATTATATTATTAATTTGAAGCTTGAAACTGAAATTAAATTAATGCAGCTATAATGATGACGGTGATAATATGGCTTTAGCTTTATTGAAAATATGTCAAATAGGTTTCTCAAAACATATTTCTCAGAAATATAACTGCATCATTTCTATTAAAATTATTAAGGCACTCCCACTAGGACAAAATTAACGTAAAACATGCATAAATATATCAGAGTGTCAGCCTGCATCGAAGATAATATTGCAACTAACTCATCAGGTGTAAGAGAGGCACACTTTGAGACTTACCCTACTCGATGGAGGTGTTTGACCTTCGATGAGAGAAATGCTTCTGCGGAATGAGGTATGGGACTGCACTTTTTCATTCTGCTGCTTTTCAGAGGACTCTTCAGAATTTTTTACAATTGGCTGAGATAGAAGACTTCCAATACCTGATGGCACCCCTGAAGTTGTTGAACTTACCACCTACGCACAAAAATAAAAAAATCGTTAGTTCGAATTTAACAGTTTTGCCACCAGTAATTCCGATTTATGATTACATGGTAAATGGGTAAGACTTTAGTCACTTACAGAGGCTTTTTCCAGTTCTAAGAAATCCAGAAAGCCATCATCGATAGACTCAGCTCCTGAAGAGTGACTTTTCTGTAACACAGGGGAATGAGTATGGGAACTTTGCCATCGATTTCTTGGAGAACAAAGAGGGCTAACTTTCTTCCCAGGGGTTGAAGAGGGCAAACTGCGCAACTGCGCCCTGGATGGACTAGTAAACTTAGATACTTCTGTTGAGGAGACACAGGAATATGAAGACACTTGCTGGCTGAATTCTGTATTCTCACTGAAAAATTGATGAAAAATATATTACATTTGGGAGGAAGTTGGTTTAAGGAAAATTAACTAGATAATGGTTAAGTACTACAAAAGAAGCAGACAATGGATAGCTATGTGTAAATAATTAGTAAACATTTCCCACAATTGGTTATCAACTCCAACTTCTTGTTGATTTTCTGGCAGTATTTCCACTATTTGTATATATTATAAATTTTTATATTTAAGATATATTTATTAAATTTGGTTAGTTTACAACAGCACTGATATAAAGCCCACAACATTCTGATGACATGGTTTGATAGGCTCAACTAAGATGCTATTAAATATTAAACTTTCAAAGAAAAATTGGTAGCTAATAATTTTCAGAGAATTTTGCCTTATATTTCAACAAAACAAAAAGTATATCTTCTTGAAACTGTCACTTTATATAAAAATAAACAAGTGAAAAATGGACCATGAATGATCCCTAGTTCATGAATTAATTTTGATATATATATATAGCCTATGACTATGATAGAGAAAACATAAAAGAATAAAAAAGAAATGCTCTTATCAAAACGTACTTGGATTCCATTATTTGGAGGAGTCAACATTTGAGAAAACAACCCCAAAATAAAAGAACACAATGTGTTAAATTTGGGAAAGATGAATTTTGGACAGATGGTATACTGAGATTGCAAAAGTCTTGTTAAACAAAATGGGATGCAGATTACGCTGTGAAATGAAAATGTGAACAGAGAACTGCAAGCTGGGTCTGAAGTGACAAGCCTTGTAACCTTTGTGAAAATGATGATAATAAAAGCTACATTTTTTAGTTAACAAACAGGAACTTACAATAAGAACACAAGTAATCTTGTTCTAACCTAATCTTGTTAAATTTGGGAAATCATTCCAATAATTTGATTCACTATCCATGTGCGAAGTGAATTTCGATGTGAAACAAGCAACAAATATGACTAGAAAATTCACATGTACAGAAAAATCCATTTAGCTCACACTGATACCCACCTTACATATGTTGTTTCATTCTCATCCTGCCTCCTTGCAACTCTTGTACATCCCTTGGCTTTGAAAGATGGTGAAGAATCCAAAGTACGGCATTCTTCACTTTCTGGCATGCTATTTCCAAAGCCACTGTCTTGTGAATTTGGATCATGGTCTTCCAGGGGATGCCTGGTCCTCATGGGACTGGCCAAGAGTTGCCCCAATCGCTAGAAGATCATGGTAAGATTAGCAAGGAAATCAAATTTTACAAGAAGAAATCCATGCACTTCACACTTTGTATCCATTCACCTTTGATGGAGGACTATGGAGTGCAGAGAGAATGGATGACCCATCATGCAGGCCTGGAGTTGAATCTGATGTAAATGAGAGGTTCTCTTTATCAACACTTCCATGGCACGAGCCTAATCTCCAAGACAGCCTATTAAAAAGAAAGAATCCAATATAAATATGGAGAAATTTCGAAATGCTTAATGAAATTCAAATATCACATATTTTTTCATAATAGAATTTAGTTTTAAGCTACTTCATGAACTGGATTTCATGAATTAGTTACTGGAAAGCTCTCTGATTTTACAAGAACATGCAAACTAAAATTGATCACAAAAGCAAAATACGATAGAAACAAAATGGCCTATATTGATTTAATCCTAAGCTGTCCAGCACCAAATATACACTACGGGTTTGAAGAAATCCGTGAATAATAAGGCAAATTTATCAGAATTTCTCAATTCCGCCTAAAGCAACACATTTGAACTTCGAAACAATGAATCCCAAACCATTTTAACCAGTTCTATCCCATATATACGTTCGGAGAGTGTCAGAATAACCTTAGAAGGCGCAACTTAGTAGATTATAACAGGGAGTTGAACTAAATTAAACTCCGGACTTGAAATATCACAAACCGGAGAATGTAAACAAACGGATTAAAAATTTACTCTGAAACTTCGCGAAAGCGCCATTTATCACCTTGTTTAGGACATAACAAAAATTTATCAACGGTACAGATCAGGTTCTAAGAAAACGCCGGTCTTTGACATTATTTTCCCGGATTTACTTTAAGCGCCAACAAGCTTCATAGCAACGAACCCTATCGGTTCTTGACAGAAGAAAAGGGGCGGTTTCCGTAACCCCTACTGCGCTTACAGCGTCCCTCTTCCCATAGCGCGTCTAGCACTTCCCTCCAACCCACACTACCAATGAGAATCTCTCCCTCCATCAACAACTCTCCTCACCTGGTAGACGACGGTCCAGACGCTGCCTTGCCCTTCGGAGACTTCAGAATCCTGAAAAGATGCAAGAAATCCATCATGAGCTTCGGCGAGAAAACATCACAGGGAAATCGTCTTGAAAACAATACAGCCCGTGAACGAGTACAAAGTCCGCCGCGTAATGAAAAATGGCGGACGCGACGATAGTAAAAATAGTAACTGTTTCCGGGAAACGAACCCCAAAATGTTGCTTCGTTGGGGAGATAGAGGCTCGATCATGGAAGCCATCCGGGTGTTGTCTAATCCCTTGTCTCCGTACATTGCGGCGGCTACCCAGACGGGGCCAGACTAGGCACCCGACCGAATATGCCTCGCTCTCACCGCCAGTCTTAACAGTACGACGTCCGTCCGAATGGAAGCAACGCCACGGACTGAAGCGGGAGAGTAGAAGAGAGGAGGCCGATGCCCGCCTCGTGTCAGCCCCCACCACTCTCCCCTCTCCTCCCCAACAGATGCGACCGGGGCGGCAGTGGGGATGGGAGGACGGTAGACAAGGAGGAATTCTTGGGATAAACCTCCATTGCGTTTTCTCCCGGCAATGCAAGCAACTATTCTTTTTCGGAGGGGGAATTTTTCCGGCGGTGATGCACCGGAGGTGGTGGGAGAGTTCTTGCTTTTTTCTCCTTGCGCAGCGATTCTCATGTATAAAGATGGCTTTGCTGTTTTGCATGGGACGGAGAGGAAGTTACGTATGTTGCGGAGGGATGAGGCTGATTAGGTTCGGGGGGAGGGCTGAGGATTCGGAATTCCTCCCGGAGGTGGTTACATTGCTCCGAAGGGCGCCAGGGAAAGAGATTTGGATGATTCCGGGGGCCCACAGACGGTCATGCAAGTCAATGCGGATGGAGGTTGAAACATTCATCGGACGTGGGCATTTTCATGACCTTAATACCTTCAAAGACCGTCGTAGCATGTTTCCTCTTCCGTCTCTACGGTATCAGATGCTTACAATTCAACATCCGAATCGGATAGGATACAGCCAATGGAGCTCATTATATCGAGATAGTGGATAACTAAGTTTGGCGGGTCTGTTTGAACTTCGATTAAGGACTTCCGTAGGGAAGTGCTGAGGATTGGGATATCCACGGAAATCCTTAATACAAAGTTAGACGAAAACGAGGAAGTAAGAAAAATCAAACTTAAATTGCATAGAGATTTAGTGCAACTGAAAAATAACTTTATCCATTATAATTAATTGCTAGCTCTCCTAGACTCTCTCCTGTATGATAAGGGAATATACACGCTAATAAATTAATGTAACGAGCAAAACATAAAATTTCCACCAATATCCACTGGAAAGCTTTAAGGGGGAAATTTAAGGCAAGTAAATGTATTAATGTAATCATGCAATAAATGTAATTCAATTACTTGGAACTTTAACGTCGGCCAATTTTTCTCTTGTAAATGAATAAAATTTCTGCCGCTTCAAAACGACCATACTATTAATCGACGACAATTTCCTTCTACGCTTTCTTCGAAGAAACCAACGAGATTCGAATCTGGAACCACAGGAAAAAATAGGAAGGCGCTGTCCATCTGGAAATTGGAGTCCCCTTCGAAACTTGTACAGATTTCTCCGCCGCTCTTAGTAACAGCTCAATGTTCGTAGGGGGCCGTTTCCTTGAGGAATAGAATTCTCTTAATATATATGTACTCCCATACTTCAAATCTCCCGGAACTTCTAAACCCCACCCCCGATTTCCTGTGGCACGCGCCTGACTCTAATGGGAAATAAATCTCTCTTTCTTACGACAATACCTCTGGTCTAAACAATCGAAACCAACAAGAGAAGAAGGATCGGGACTTCTGCATCAGTTGCAGCAGCAGATGCGGCTTTCTTGGAGAAATTCGCCCTTTTCATTGGGAATCGCTACTTCTGGAGGGCCGCCCCAACAAAGCGTGCCAAGCGAGGAACAGCTGGGGCGTTTGAGCCACGGGGCCAATTCGGGCGCCTTATCCTACTATATCACCTTTTCTGCGAGACCTCAAATCCCTAAAGCTGAGTTAACATTACCGAAAAATAAATAACAGCGAGCCAACTTCACTTATCAACCTAACTATATTGAGGTGTTTGCGATTTGCCTTGTAAAACTTAAAGTCACATATCTCACCTACTGGAAGCCGTAATTGTCAAGGAACTTAATCAATCCGAATGATGAAGACCATATGAGAGAAACCCTGTCAATCACTAAAAATATCTACACAACCCGAGCGAATCACAACATCAATGACTGATCGAAAAGAATTTCTTAGGTGAGTGGAAATTCAATAAATGAAAACAGGGATGTACTGGAAATTCTTTCAAAGGGAACGAGGAAATATAAATTTTTATATTTTTAAATGTAAACAATGAGAGATAGTGTCTACTCTTACTCTTTTTCTAATCTTTTTTCTTGTCCAAAATTGATGTACTTCTTAGTTTAACGACTGAGAGAACGGCAACCCAACATATAACACAGAGAATTGCTTAGTTCCCGCCTCACTGCGGCGCGTGAAGAGAAGGAACGTGGGCAAACCCTCAAACGCATTCGCTCGTGTTCGGAAGTACGCGAGAAGGCGGCTAAATGACTAGAAAAAGGAAAGGGCGAAGTAAAGAAATAATTGCGCTGTTTGAGATAAGAGAGCGTGATGCCTCTGCCATTTGAAACCTGAGGCGGATGCTATACGGAGATAAGAGCTCTGTAACGTCGCTGATTCGAGATGAAAGACAACTTTGACTATTTTCCAAAGACTGATATGAAGCAACGAAGAAAGGTTTTGATCATATCACAAATCTAATAAAGCGCTCCAAGCTCCTTTAGTCGATCTTACGTCATTCTAGTGCAATTGGATGAAATATCCAATCGATTTTTGTATAAGTTCCAAACTTGGAGAAAATGTGGGAACGCATAGGTTTACGGGAAAGGACTTATGGTAGACATATCACTAAACCGTGATAGTTCCGCCTAAGTGATTCCTAATGAAGGAAAACGAAAGAACTGTTTCATTAGATACCTGTTCGTCAATTAATACTATAGATGGTTATTTCAAGGAGTTCATCTCTTACGACAGAAAAATTTAATGGATAATGGACCTATTTTCTACGATAAAATATAACTGAGAATAAGTTCTACTTCAATTATCATCTAAAATAAAATGTTTCTTTTGGATTTTTTTTATTCAAGAAGGTATAACCGACCGGCAGAGTAGAATATACTTCAAGATCTCATCTCTGCAAGAAATTTCAGGAAATATTATTAGAATTTCTACAATAAGAAATACTCGTTGAAATTGCAACTGAACACCTTGCCTTCACCTGCAAGAAGAAGTATACATATTTTTCTGCTACGGAAGTTTTATAGATTGAAACCGAAAAAAGACTGATAAATTAAGCTAGGAGTGGATTAGTTGGGTAATATTTTATTAAATATTAACATCATTACTTCCGATAAGTTCAGTGTCAGTTGAGATAAAACTGATCACATTTGAAAATTAACGGAGAGCTATACATAATTTCCCCGATTCTAAAAGTACTGGATGGATGGAAATTGCAATGAAACCGCTGTGGAAGAGATCCAAACCTCTCAATTTTTTTAAATGGTTAAAGTGACTGCAGCCGGACATAGACAAATACAGAAATTCAGTTTTAGCTCACCAATACTCAGCTTTCTCCATAGTACGTACAGTACTAACATTATATAAACTTGCTGAATGTAGATCACACAAAAATACATCAGCGAATTAAATATCTTTTAATTATAAAGGGAAAAAGATACACGTAAATGAAAAAATTTAAAATTTGGGCCCAAATTGGTCATTGTGAGATCCAGTTTTAACTAAGGGGATTTTGAACTACAGAGTTACGAGAAAGTTTTAAACTTTCGGCAGAATTATAACAGCGAAAATTTGAGACTGGCTTGGGGACACAACTTTTCGATTCCCTCATAATCAAACGCTAGACGAGGGAAGGAGTGAGATAGCGCACGACGGAAGTTAGAATAGCGATATGCCCACGGATTTAGCTTCACCGCGCCACAGAACGTAATAATAGCAACCGAGGAAGTGCTCTGACGCGGAACCGGTGAGAATGTCACCACTAATTGCCAGTTGTTTGGTAAGGAGGTTAGCGGCGAGGGGCCTCCGGGTGAACGCACTCGGGAATCTACGAAATGTTCGCGGGTTAACTTCGTCAGCAGGAATCCTGAGGCGAGCGTAACTTGTCGCGCAACCAAACGATATTCGCAACATCCCCTCAATTAGGAAACAGGTCGTTTACTTCGCGTTTGGACATAGAAGACCCTGCACATTCCGAAGCAATGAAGACCACGAAAATTTTAAGATCCTTGCGCAAGCGGAAGATTGCCCACCAATGGGAAACTTCCAGAATTGTGTGTTGTCGCCCATTCTAAGACGGCGAACGGTACTGATTCATCATTATCTTCCATCGAAGATAGGAATTCAGACGGGGAGCTCACAAACAAGGCAGATATAGGGAGGACAGATTACGCCTCAATAAAGATAACGAGGACCGCTTACGAGGGTGCTATTTACCCAGCCAAGAATCGGATTTACTTTATAAATAAAAATTATCAATTTGCAAGGAAACCAAAAGTCTATGAATTTTTTCATCATTAAACGACAGCAGTAATTATAAAATATGCCTACTATTTTCACGAACACGAGGAAAGGAAATTTTTTAACGAATCACAACCGAACACAACAGTAAAATTCACAGAAATTGGCGAAAAAAGGCTACTTTTTCCACAGGATTTTAATCGGCATCACAAGCCGCCTGATTACGGCGATCATTCGCTGAAACCTGGTCGTGTCTGTATTAAAATCCTGTGGAAAAAGTACCGTCTCTTTTCCTTCAAACATGAACACGACAAATTTAATCGAAACGTTTCCCCATTCGTGATACTATATGCTAATGAATAAAATACAGTTTTATCCAAAAATAAGAAAATTGAAGGAAAGAAACCTAAGTCAGTATAAATTTAATACATTTAAAGGTGGTCACTTTTAAAATTTTAATCGATTCATTGAAATAGGAAACGTATTCTCGCTTCAACCGCATTACTGCCAATTAAAAACAGTAATGAACATTTCATCATTGAAAAAGAAACGTCTGGATACAAAAGGGCAGCTAAAGAACAATTTTAGAGAAGAAAAAGCATGAAAAGCGGTGTTTCAGTATGTAAAATGCTGTAAGTGTACTTCACAAACAGGAGAATAATTTCAAAAGGGGACCTGTCACTGTATTCAAACTTAGATTTCTAGACCCTCTTCTACTCACGCAACACTTTCAGAGAGTACAAGAAAGGATGGCTAAAGACTTTCTGGAGAAAAAAACCCCCACAAAAACCGCTTCCCGTTCGCAATAAAGAAACCAAAGAGAGGAAACAACCGTGCAGCGTTATATATACTTCTTGAACACTAAGTCTGAGAGGAAACTAAGTGGCCGAGGATGGCCGAGAGTGGTAGTTGCCCTCGACAACAACGGTCATCCTTTCCGAAGGGAAATAAGAAGAATCCCAACAAGAAACAATCACCATTGAGAGGTTCCTTGGACCTGGGAAGGAGTCCAGCGCGCTAATCACTGGACGAAAGAGCAGAAACCGCAAAAGTCTCTCTGACAACCTTGAAAGAGCGATGAGATAGGAACGACACACGGGTCCTGAGGGGAGAGAAATTCTCCAGAAGACAGGGGAAGCTGTGAATGGGACCTCCAAAGACGAGGATGGCCGACTGAGGAACATATGGAGGTTGAGGGATGCCAAACGACAAGTTATGAAGAACGGAAGATTGCACGGAAAACTTCTCAAGTGTCGCCATCGTCGACTCCTCGCACGATCATTGGAGCTGGTACATACTTGGAGTACGTACCTATTCTACCTTTTGTGCGGATATTTTGGGAGCGCCGAAAAATCCTCAAATGAAAAAAATTAAGGGTTCTGTTTCATGCGAAACCGGCCTTTTAAATGATGGTGCTGGAGGGGAAAGAGCTAACAGGGTAAAGTTAACAACTAAATTTTATGAATAAGATGTTTAGAATTTCTCTGAAGATTTTCTTCATCGAAATTATATTTACAAAAATGTTTTAACTGTAATAATAAAATCAATAAGATTATTGGAATAGAAGAATATTATTCCAAAAGTGTATGCATGGCTGCTACACTGCATGACTATCACGCACATATTTCTCCAAATAATACTTTACATAAGTATAATTATAAACTATAATTGTCTGTCTGTAGAGACATCAGCCCTCGTCAATCAGCCAATGCTAATAGCAGAAAGAGTCAATGGAAGTACAGCACAATGATCTAATGAATGAGCTACTGAGATAGTAATGACATTACATGTCATTACTATCCCTGTAAGCTATTGAGATAGTAATGACATGTAATGTCATTACTATCTCAATAGCTTACAGACAGATTTAGCAGTAGCTTTTATTTCATCACAGCAATGAGAGAATAAAAGATATGTAAGACGTTTTCTTTTCTAACACTAACTACCTCACTCCTCACCTTAAATAGAAAGCCCAACTACTCCAGATTTTGGCAGTTAATGTTAGAGATATTGAGGATCAAACCGCCCCCCTGAGATGAATGGAAGACAGGCATATTAATATTAATTGACCGTTCGGAGACAAAAATTCCGACAAATCTCAATTTTCCACTAGGAATAAAATGAACTCCTACACTTGAAGCAAAGACCCTCTTAAATGGCTTGACGAACGACTTGAAACAGGTAGAGAAAACTAAAAAAGACCAATTTTGGAAAACGAATTACTTCGTAGGCGGGACAGCGAGGGAGTTCACTCTTTGAGGTCTATGAATAGGAAAAGAAAAACCCCCTCGCAGACTATGTATGGGGGGAAAAATGCAGTCTTTAAGGGGAACGGAAGAGGGATTCTGGGCTCAGCGGGAGCGGCGTCTGGTAGAATTGGAGCTCCTTGGAGACCCTTTCCAAGTATTCCCTCCCCGTTGTGGGGGCGGCAGGAAAGAAAGGGAAGACGGGAATGGCGGGAACGGAAGGAAGAGAGGAAATACAATGGTTGAAGGCAATGGGAAGGAAAGGAATGGCCGGACGAAGACATGCCTCCTCGACACTCCCTGCACCACTCATGGATGAATGCCGAGTTATTTCGCTTCTTTCTCAGCTCCTTTCTTCTCTCCCACACCAGAGGTTCTCAAGCCTTCCTTGTTAGAGAATCACAACAGGGAATTTGTAGGCCCTCGTTATCGTCTTATTCTACTCTTCGACGAGAATTCTCTTGAAAGCCCAGCAACGCAATTATTTATTCATTCTTTTACGCATCATTTCCTGTACCTATTGCAGTGTTTCTAAAACATTTTTGGTTACTCCGCCTCCTTGGTTATTACCCGTCTTCCCGACTTAGTTCCACTAATATTTCAATCTGTGCGACCAAATCAGGAAAACGATCGAATTAGAAACTGCCTAAAAATCTCCGCCACATAACCTAAAAGCATCACGCTAGTTTTCCCGTATCTTTACTTTGGAAAAAAGGCGTATTCCGAATCATGTACCAAAAAGTAAATAAAATCTGCTCCAACAGGTTACCATAGTTTAATCCTACATTTTAATTCAATAACGCATCATGTAACCTTTACGTGAGGTTTTCTATCTTTTATTTACTTATTTTGTGATAAAATGATCCTGGTAAAACATGATATTCTTAGATCCTTCTAATTAGAATCGATCATATTCATAATAATCCGTACGCTAATGAAAAAAACTAAGCCAGCGTAACTAAAAATTGCCAAATTGATTCTGAAATCCATATTTCCAAGAATTCCAATATTAATTATTATTTTGTATGAGTGCTATGAGAACTTCAGTTTACCCGAAACGAGGTTTGATTTTTTTTCAAAAGATCGCCACTAACATATGGTTCAGGTTAAAACAGTTTTTCATAAAAACTAACAGGAAGTTTTTCTGAGTTCTGAATTTCCACTTGTATTATTACATTACTGAAAATGGTTTGTGGTTATGTTAAACTGTTTGGATTTTCACGCCATTCCTAAAATGAGATAATTCAGAAGTAGTTCATATTTCAATATAAAGCTACTCACAAATACCACCACGAATTAACTTGTCGTCGATGATAGAGAGAGCGTTCTGACGTAAGCCCTTTGATGAGACAACCATCTCTTCATTCTATAAAATGACTCATTTTCACTATAATGCTATCATTCAGAAAAATATATACAGAGAAAGGATTAGCATTTTCTTACAGAGGAGGAGAAAGTGATATATTTCCATACCATTTTTCTTTGGAAATTAAATTTCGCATTTTCCGACGAAGATAATTTCAGAATTCGTCCATCTAAAAGTTTTTCAACACGTTATGCGGCATATCTATACGTTACGCGTTCTAGACCGCCTACCACTTCCATTCTTCTGTGGACCAAGTATAAAGAACGCGCTTCAGGTGAAGTGAATGGGAAACAGGCAGGCCTGAGAATCGGTAAACTTTGAGGAACGGGTTAATGAGGAAGGAATGAGAGACCTTTTGAGACGGAGAAATCCGATACTTTGAGAGGGACTCATTGAGGGGGGTCTTGTGTATTTTTACGTAAGATATCTTATAAACTTATAAACGTTCACATGAATAGAGGATTCACCCTTCTTATTATAATTTTTATGGTTATACTTATCAACACGAATAAGATAAACACTTGCAAAGAAAGAAGCCCACAAAAATGCTATAGTAAAAGTAGGGGCATTTCAAAGACCAATAAAGAGAGCTGTTTTCAAGATTCAGTCATACTCGTAAACTCAGAGAGATTGACTGTAAACTGAGCGAGAAAGCAAAAATAGGAAGTAAGGACTATATTTAGTCGACTAATTCCAACAAAAGAGAAAAAGAAATCACTAAACATGGCATTAATTACTATAATATTGAATAAGGATTAATGATTGTGGTTAATATTATAACACGATCAAAAATTATAAAGATCCTAAGCTCGAGCTCGGATATTCACGGAGGATTGTTGTTATTGTCCATATTGTAATTAGCCTATGGTGGCAACGAATTGAATGTTAGAAAATAAACTAAAAATAAAAATGCGTAAAGAGTTATTCACAAGACTCGTTTTCGTTTTTATATAAATGGCTTTCCTTTCTCTTGCATTATCACATTGAAGGAACACTGGCAAGAAAATGAAGTAACTTGCTAAGAAATGTGTATGTAAAAACCGAGGTTACGACAGAATATTGATGAAGCGAATTTAATAAAGTAAAATCAGAATAAGAACTAAAAAATGAAGATGAGGATGTTTCTTGGAGGGGACTTTAGATAGATACCTACTGATGAGTGCCACGAAGCACATCCAACCCAACCCTTGGCTCTGAACCGGAATGAAGAGGGGAAACTTTACTTCAAAGGAACGTGTATCTTTAATCAAATCCTTATTCCGTGGCAGCAGGAAGTTTTCTCAAAAACAGCAACAAAATGCCTTGGACAGCATTACCTCCAATAATAAGTCACTCACAGAGAAGGAAATCTTTAACTCAAAAAAATTATTGAGCCTGAGAACGGATCATGCAACTCGAAAATTCGTAGACATAAACCAATTCGCTTCGATGGTGACCCTAACCCGGCCAGAAAAAAGTATAAAGTTTATCCCAACACCAAGTCCAGAGGAAAAAAAAATAAGGTCCGACTGGCAGAGGCCTGAGAGCTGATTTTTAAAGGACTCTCGTAAAACCAAACCCTCTCCCCATGAGAGAATCAAATCAAGATCCTTCCCCGGGAGATGCAGACATCCTTTACGGGACGAATAATAGAAACGAAGGGGTGAGAGGTGTCTGGCAGCCAAGGTGCTGGGGTGATGCTATGGAATGGTCGGTAAGAATCGACTGCAAAGGTGTGGGGTGCAGACCTATGCTGTGGGGTGGTTTCCCCGAGGGGTGATACGAATGTGTGGGGTGGCTGCTGGGGAAGGTGGGCAAACCATCGGAAAACGATCGGCGAGGGGGTCTGGGAAAACCTGGATGGCGGGTAAGGGTAGCTAGAGACTGGTGCTGAGGGTAAGGGAGACATCGGCTTGGAGAAAGACGGCAATATGTGAGGGTAAGGTGAGTTACGGGCCGAGGGGAGAGAAAGGCAGAAAGGATTCTAGGTGGGGTTCTCGGCGAGTGTTTTTCGAAGAAAGGGCATTTCAAGCGATCCTATTTCCAGCGGAGATGCTAATGAACCCTTTTACAGATTAAACGGTTCAACATTTTACTGCGGGAAAGGCGAAACAAAATCATGAACTAGGAATATGCAGATGAATACACGGAATAAAAGATGAGAGGGTCCTGAGAGGGATATAACAATCATAACTTATACAGTATAGAAATTATCTTAAGAAAAAGGAGAGGCGGTTGATATAATGCCGATTCGAATAGCAGTATCCAACAGACAAGAGTTGATACCGTTGGAGTAACTTTGGCAAATAATTCTAATAATGTCAATTAAATACAAAGAAGAAGTATAGATAATCCTAAGGCATAAAAAACTGCACTTAGAGAGCTAAAAATAGTAATCCGTGATAAAAAAGTTACTGTATAGTATGTACACTATTAAGGCATGTTGTAGGGCAGTGTTTCCCAACTTTTATGGTTCGAAGTACCACTTGGGTGCAAAGAGTTCGTTTTACTAATTGATTTACTATTTTACGAATACTGTCTGTTGATGGATAACGACATTAACCTGCTTGAGTCCCACCATACAGGCTCACGAATCCCATTAGTGGGATGCGTCCCACTGGTTCAGATACTCTGTTATAGGGTTAAATTCTAAGTATTGGAGTTTTCAATTTAAATAATTTGATCATGATTTAAAACGTATATGAGCAAAATATAGAATCTCCTTCCACTGGGACTGCTTCGACACAAAAGGTTTCTAGATAACTTATAATTATTTAAAATAGAAACTAAAAGCTGCAGGACATTTAATACGGTTCTTGTCGAACGCATCCCATTTCGTGAGGTTCATGGCATACTTAATGAGAAATGCCCGATTTATAAAGAATGATATAGGAAAATCGAACCAAAAATCAAAGGAAAAGAACAACTAAAACATAGTACTATCATAGATTTTTATTTCATTCCTGATCTCGAATACTGAACTCATTAGCGAAAGAATACACGTAGACCGACCCCAAAAGTCAATATCTGTCCATTCCTTGCGGAGAGAGAATTCATTTTGAACGCAAGAAAGCAGAAAATTGTAAACAACTGATGTACTAAGTTTCATTAAGGAGATTGGGATACGCAATTTTCTTGATCCCACATTATTCCCCTAGCGATTGAGACAAAAGTTGAAAACCTCCTTCAATTAGTGCCACCTTCAACTCCCTCTATAGTTATTTCACCACTCACAGCAACTTACAACAATATTTCTCAAGTGATACCGAGAAAGAAGGAAACAAAAACTGAAAAACCTTTCTGGCGGCCACAAACAAAAAAAAAAAAAACATCGGGCTTGACAGGAGGCTGTGATGAGTTCCAAACGAGAAAAAGAAAGAAAAAACCTCCGCTGCCAACATACAAAGTTGCGCTTTTATTTTCCCATCAACCTATCCCCCCAAAAATCCTTAACCTTTTTGAAGTCCGATTCTTGCAAAAAAATCGATGACCGGACCTCGGTCTCAACACCGACCGGACAGTCTCATAGGTGCCCTTAACCCGCAGACCCTAAACCCACAGATTGCGGGGACCATCACCGGGAACTAACCCAGAAACTCCCTTTTTCCTGTCGGAACATCCACTGGGTCTTCTCACACCCTAATCCAAGAAAGTATTCAGGGCAAGGAGACTACCCTCATGAATAAGGGTGCCGGGGGCAGGAGAGAGTAAGAGAAAAAAGAACGGATCCGTGGGAATCTGCCAGTAACCCATCAATACTGTCGTAACGAGAGGAAGATACGAGGTGAGGAGGTACGGATGATACCTTAAGTGGATGCCATTGAGGAAGGGGAAGGCGCCATGATACTCTCTCCCACGTACTTTTCAGAGGTCGCTATACTCCCGCCATTCACTTCCCGCGTACGACAAGGGCGGGAACGGTGACCGGATGTTTGGAGGGCGACCTCCTCAGACTCGATGGCGCCAATTCTATGATCGAGAAAAGCCTAGACTAACTTTAATAACAATCTAAACTCTAACAATTCTTGAAAACAATCCAGGAGGTATGAAGTTGTCGGTAAACCCGAATATTACACCGAACATCTGCCATTAGTTTTCCAGTTTAGAGGTAAATTTTTATTATTATTTTAGTATACCTTATCTATTATTGGAAGTAAAAAGTTTTCAATCACTGGCTGAACATCTCGGTAGACTTATATACCTTTGGGTTACATAGTATTACACTACGCTATTTAAGCTATTTCCTCTCTAATAGATAACACTGCTAAACATGATTCAATACCTTTAATCTTACTTTAGGTCGTTTTCCTAACTTCTTAACTTCAATTGTCCTTTACAGTAATCCGTCCTATCCCAATGTCTGGACGGCCACGCCCAAATACTCTGACTTCATTTCCTCTTAAAGATCCCTTTCTTCTTCCACCATCTGCTATACTTCCAACGGGAGAGTATTAAAGCATTCGTAATCAGAATTCAAGTAAGAGTGAATTAGTAAACCCCAACCTAAGTATATTCTTGCACCTCGTCGTCTTTACAGCTTTAGCAAATCAATATGGAGTAATAGATTTTATAAAGCATGGTTAATTTCATGCACATAGAAGAGAGGAGGAGAGAGTAAGAGTTTTATGTTAAGAGAAATGGGAAATTATAGATAGATAAAGGACTAAATGACCAATTTAAGAGACCATTTTGTTTTTCCACACACTCCACTGAGGGAAAAGTAATTTCAAAAGGGTAACACCACTGGTTTCAATACCATCCCGAGATAGAGATAATTGGTATCCCGCAATGAAGCACCACTGCTACCGAAAAGATCTTACCTACACATCGAAAGAAATCCGCGTCTTTTTCAATCAAATTATAAAACCGCCGAGAAGATGATTCTTTCTCAACGAAGAAGTCGACAGCATATCCAAACGCTCTGAAAATCTTCAACCTCAAAGCTGCGGTTGCAGCATATTTTTATTCGGGGCATCTAAGAGTGCCGGGGGATGAAAAAAATCATTCAAATGATATCAATTCGAGTGAAAGAGAAAAAAGAGCGAGGGAAAAAGTGACCTTCTCCGTAGTTCCGCTCGTATCAATTTGCAATTCAAATGGCTCGGTGTTTACGGAGCGTAGAACGTACGCCTTATGACGAGAGAAGTCGGGGATAAGGAATACAATGGAGGGTATGAGGGTAACAGCTGGAGAAGGCGTTAGAGCTCCTCCCGGCACTGTAATTACCAGCTCAGCGTAAACACGCGATACGCAGCGAAACAGTGAAGGCAGATCCCGCAAAGAGTTGCAACTTCTCAATGACTTCTTTGAAGAGAGCTACTGAGCTCGGGGCTTAAAGTAGAGCTTCCCTCGTGTGACCGACGAATGAGATGAAACTTAAGGGGTAATCGGTCCATTCAGACAAAAAACGAGACTGATGGAGAAGTGGACGAAGATGAAATTTCATGATTTATTAGCCAATGAAGTTAACGAACTAGTTATTCATCTGCGGAGGACTAGAGAAAAATGCCTTCCGATGAAACATTTCGATTTTGCGATAAGAATACTTTTAATAAGAAATAGAAAAAGAATACCGAAGAATGGCTGGATCGTTAACTAATGTGGTAGCTAATAGTGGAGGGCACCATTAGCTACCACAAGACCTGGAGAAGGGATGAGGTGACTAGGCAAGATGAGGTAGTTTGCTTTCTTTTCCCCCCTGGTTGTTAGTCAGAGTGCTATAAGCGGAAAATATCCCCGTAAGTACGGCACAATGACCCTTTGAATAACATTTTTCATAGAATCGATGAATGAACAATATAAATTCCATTATTCTGCATCACCATTTCTTTAGTAGCTTAGAGATTATCAAAAACAGTTACAAGGCTGAAACAGAAAGATACAGTTTTCTATGCAGCACCGTAAGACAAAAATTTCATTCAACATCATACGATAGCACAAAAAAGCTTGAAGATTTGAGGAAATCTTAAGTAATTAAATTTTTGCTTATATATTCTTCCCTGTTGACAAGGGGGTTTGGAAATGAAAACAAGAAATATTGGTAAAATCGTTATCATTGAGTGTTTTGCTTAATGGAAGTCAAACGTGTATCCTACGAAAAGGGTAAATGAAAAGATTAGAAGCCTTTTAGAGGAGGGTGCGGCGAGGAACTGAAAGAGTGAGGGATGGACTGATGGATGAACGAACGAGAAAGAGCTGGAAATGGCGAAAGACAAATGGTATTTATCGAAAAAAAACAGATATGCCAAAAGAAATGTTTGGGTCAAATATTTGGAGGGATCATTAAGGAAAGTAATGGAATAAAGTATCCAACAGAAACAATACTGAGGAAGACAAAGAAGCGGATGAATGATATGAAAGATTTGGTTAGTTATCAATGAATATATGAGGGTATTTGTTAAAATTAGAATTAAGAAGAAAAGTAAGGGTCATATGGAAGAGGAGAGTGATAGGTCTCTGTCTCCCCGATCAAAGAAAGACATTAATATTAGTATTGCTATGAAGGCTTCACGGTGGAGGACTCATGCATTTACGTCCTCCGTCATAATTCCGAAATTGGAGATAATTTTCCATTTAGGAATGCAAAAGGCAATCCCAATCATGGATGTAAATAACTTTCTCTAATTCCACTATTTTGATATTATTTAATGACTCAGATAATGATTTTCTTGTTGCACGAAATCAGGCGAATCTGGTAATATAATATTATTATTATAATGCTCTAATATTCTGCAATTCCTATAGACATTCTAACATCGTTAATTAAATCTATCATTAATCTAATCAGGCATTCGAACATCGTTACTTTTTAAAAGAAAACTTTTGAGTCGAAAGGAGTATATTGAATTTACTCGATTAGCAACAGGCGCAAAGATACAAATCTGGCGGGATTTTCAGAATAGACGTTATAAGTAAAATAAATTCGACTTGATCTTTACAGACCAATTTAATGAACAGAAAGGTGGTTGACTTTAATGAATAATAGTGTAGTAATCCCAACGTCTACAGTATTGCTCGCTCAGCTACGAAATTTTTAGCGTGGCGAATACGTTCTCTTCCTAAATATAGCGACCCAAGAATTCAATGCGTATTAAACATCTGAAATCACGTGCCAAAGAAAACAAAGAGCAGATGAGGCGGAATCAACGATATCGGCTGTTTTGCGAGCGAAGCGATTCTCTTTACGGCTGTTGTAGGAGCGCGAACTGAGGTCGTCACATCATCCAAGGGGTTAATGATCCAGCATTCAAGGCCGAACCGGTACTTTCCAATCTCGTTGTCCTCTCAAACCTCTCCATTCCTTTACGAACTATACGGAGAGCCAGCCCAAGATCCTCAACTGAACAAAATCACTACACTGCTACAGCAAATAAATTATAGTAAAAAACATCAGTGACGAACTTGTTGAAGAATGTTCCGGTGTTGTATCTAAAGCCAAAATGAACGCGAAAGATATACGGGCTCAGCTTTTAAGTGCACAACAAATTTGAGCAAAGGATAATGTGGGCATAGAAGTCGGATATTTTCAGATGCACTTTTTGATGAGTTTTTCCACAGAATGGGGATACGACATATACACAATTATAAGGCCGAACACTTAGACTTTTAAGATTAGAAAAGTTTCGATTCAATTTAGTTCTATGATATTTCTTAAATAATTTTTGCACGATTCCTCACTCACTGTGAATTTATGATCATTATCCAACAGTGAAGTAATATTTAGAGGTGCATAATAAAAAAAATCAGAAGAAGAAAAGCGGGGTCAAATATCAGGAACCAGAGGACGAAAGAAAAGGAAGGATTGTTTAATTATTACGTAATTGTACACATTAACTTATTTGCAGTCTAAAATTCTGTGCCGGTGACATTCAGAGAACTATCTTCAGTAAATATCGATCAAGTAAAGCGGAAAAATTAGTCGATTTTATTAATATCGGGGCATACCATTATATTGGCGATTCTGACGATCTTTGAAAGCTCTAATGTTGATGGAATTGTTCTTCAGCGAATTTAAATAATATTTGCAACATTCCGGTTACTCTAATCTAAGCCAGCCACTTTCCATCAATCCTCAATCCTCTTTCCTTTCCTCAATCAAGAAAAGAGTACCTACATTCAGAGTTGGATCTATGAGATGAACTCTTATAATCATTTCCCAAAGGATAAATGGGCGAGAAAGTCTCTCGCGGTTTGCACATCTTGACTTTACAAATACTTTAATCCTTTGGATTTTCTGAGGGTCAAGCAGATATGTATGTTTATTTCATTCCATTTGCTTGAAACAATATCTCCACAAGATAAAAGATTTACCGTCAGAGCTCAGAACTGACCTCATAAAGAAAGATTTGACATTTTTGAGAACCGGTACACCTTCCGGAAGACTTTCGCAGGATCGTAGCAAATCCAAGACATGTATCGATGTAACTATTAACGAGTATACATAGAGCCATTCACAAAAGATATTTCGATACACTGACCGTTAATCAAAGAATATTATATATATTGAGACATTTTTCGTATCTTTTGAAGTGCATGAAAAGTCCAACATGAACCAAAAAGGACTAACCGATTTCAATAAAGAACATTTCCAAACTAAGTTCCGGTAAACGGGTTACCCTTGGGTATTCCCCTCTCTTGTGGGAAACTTGAAGATTTGGAAATGATTCCGAAGGGTACCGCGCCGCCTCACAAATCCACCGATTCCTCCAAAATCCTTCCTCCCGATTTATTTTTCCAGAATAAAGGAAAAACCGTTGGACATCCTCCTGCCCACTTTTAGAATAAAATACCCCTCTTTACAGCCTTCCGCAAAAGTGGATAAAGGGATCCTTGCATCCGTAATGGGGACCCCGGCGGTCCCTCTCTCAGACGGAACTTGCGTCTCTCGGACGGCGGAAAGCGTTAAATATGCGATTCAGCAAATACAAAGGTGCACGACCTGCAAAGCGAATGATTTAAGAGAGCATTAAGTCAACGACCCGCACTGTAGTTGCGGGGAATACCTACATAAGTTGGCAGCGAACGCGGTGAAAGGGGGAGAAGTTGGGATAAAAAATATTTTCCGGCTAAGGAGAAAGACCAAAGGAGCCGCAGGCGCGTAAAAGTGTACCTGGTATCAAAAATCCCGAGGGGAAAAAATATCGGCCAGACGAGAAAAAAATTCATCCTCTCGGGTTTCGTTTTCGAGGGCTATGAATTTCGGAAGGCGAGAGAGATGGTGCAGATAAAGAGTTTGGTCCATGGAGAGACGCAGAAGAGCATAAACAACGAGCGTTACACATAAATACTTTGTCACCAGTTGCTACTTCTGTACCTCCGGCAATACTGGGAAGCAAAAATGTTTCGATCTTTATTCAGGGAGATGGTTTGAAAATAAAGTGTCTGGTTTCCTTGTCTCGGATAAGACGGAGGCTGGGAACATGGTTAAAACAGAAATAATGCCTCCTAGATCAGATGCGAAGTTGCCGAGCCATCCAGGAAGTGAATAACGTTTTCTCTGAGACTTTCAGTTAGGCATCGCTACAAAACCTTCAAATCGTATAAGTCTTTTGAAAAAGCAAATATTTAGAAATACTTCCCACTTGAGCTTACTATTCCAGATAGTGGATAAACTTTTTCTCAGAGATATTTTACGAACAACGTCACAAATCCTACAAGCCGAATCGATGTATAAATCAATGGCTACATCGTTGGTGTTCAAAATCTCCTCGCGAATAATTCAATCATGTCTTCTGTTGACAAAGTTGAATTTTTGAACATCCACAGTACAGCACAGACAAAGCCTAGCCTAGCTAAAAGCTTGGGTGGAAGTCAATTCGCAAATAATGAAAAACCGATGTTCCCGAGTGTTTCAATATCAATCTAACGACAACCGAGTACGGAGGAAGCACACAGAAAACTGTGAAACGGTATATGTGAATTAACTTTAAAGAAGACAAAGTAGAGAAGTATTGTGTGAATGAAAGAAAACAAAAAAACTAATTCTGTAAGATTATGTCAACTATCATATACTACTACACATATTAATAATAAAAACTTGAGAGAGGAAGGGTCTTTTATTTTTTAATGACCTCGTAATTTGCTAGCATATACACAGGTTGATTCTTATAACAAAAAAATACGCAAAGGAACATGTCTTCCTCGCGCGCATACGGGAATACGCCTTCGTTGGAGGGCTGAAAACGAGATAGAAAGAAGGAAATGTGCCCCTTGCAGGTGACGCAACCCGCTCAACACAGTGCTCGCCGTGGATCGGGCTTTCCTCTTCCATTCCAACGCCAAGCATCACAAAATTAACTTTCGCAAGGAAAATTATCAGAAAGCATTATTTGCTTGAGTGAAGTCTTCGATACTTGTGCAATGATAACACAGACGTACTTTACAAGGAAGAGAAGATACATTGCTAACGAAACCAAGTTGGGGATAGAAATCTCCGCTAGCAGAAATGAATACACTACTGAAGTTATCTGCAGCAAACACGTTCATACAAGTAACTATAACTATAGCTGTATGTAAGAGTCATAAAAAACTCCAGTATTTACCTAAATTACGTATTTTACGTAGAGAGTTCTTAAGGATTTAAGCGTTTAGTAAACAGATTTCAACAAATTTTGCACTTGAAACAACCTTAAAAGACATTTTTCAAAACTTAAACCAGTTTTCTTGCACGAAGGATTTGGAATGCGCTAGTTTGAAATCCATATATTGGAACATGATTTAACAACAAAGATGTTTTCATAAATTCGAGATTTTTCATGTTTTAAACAGCTACAAAAATTTCTGTAAATATATTAGAAAATAAATAATTTATTTATATATCTACGCTTTTTCTTTTTGCGGTGTTCTAGGATTTATTTAAAAATTATTGTGGCGGATTACTGAGGTCCTTTTAATTGATTATACAGGATTAACATATGTGAAATTTGGTGGTTAAGGTGTTAACCTGAAATTGTCGATAAGTAACGATTTCTGGTTGAAGTAGACTTTCTGCAGTACGTTTGAAACAGTGGTTGGTAAAACTAACAACTTCGTACAAAAATTCCACGCTATTACCAACATACAGATGAGATACAAATTATTCTTGGATTTAATTCCACCGGCATCCAAATGGTAATGAAGGGAAGGGCATTGAAAGTGCGACAAAATATGCATAGGATTCGGTGGGAAAGGTGAAATATACCTGCTCTTTAGGGAAATGGGAGGGAGGTTTGTGAATAAGGTGGAGTCCCACGGCCTGGTGTTCTAAGAGTACAATGAGATAGAAGAAAAGGATCGGCATCATGGGGGTTAAATTTAGGTTCTTGCGAACTTTAAGGCAGATTAGCAATAGTGGCAATAAAAAGCTTATCGTGGCGTCATTGCGCAAACTTGATAGCTGGTTTTTCATTAAATTCATAAACACGGCACGAATCAGATGTAAGATATCGTCGCGAACCCAAAATAAAACTCAGTAGTGTTCACTCTAGGTATAAACGCACTTACACTGTTCTAGAATATCACAGTTTGTTTACCATGGGGGAGAAAGCCCTTCAAAAGCTTCAAAACGACTGTAATGCTGAGCAATGACCGTAGTCTTACCCCTCCAAATTAAATACTAGAATTCATAAGCGTCAGCAGTTTTCAGGTAAACTCCTTTTCGGATGATTAAGATCATCTCCAAATTTTAAAAAGATTACATCTTAAACATTACTCAAAAACAAACACTGATAATTTGAAATACAGCGATGCCCTTAGTATTGTAGAAACATAAGTGGTTTAGAAAAAACTATTCTTCCGAGAATCATTAAAATTCTACAAGACGAAATGCAAATACATAGCAAAGATTGCAAATTTCTTGAAATCATTTCTAAAGATATCACGGAATTCAAGAAGAACAAAGTTTCTCCAAATCTCCAGAAGCGCCTGCCTCTCTGACCACCCCTAAAGACTTAAGTCCCGCAAAACACTGACCCTCCACACCCTTCATGTATTCACGGCACAACGACCCCCATGCTAAAATACGCGCGGAAAACCCCCATGGGAACCGAAAGAACAAAAAGAAATTTCCGCTCGAAATAAACCCAATCCCTCACTAATTAGTATCCGCAGCTTCCAGCTATCGCAAAAACGACGGTGGGTCTCCGGAGAAACACGGAGAAAGAGAAGGCTAGGCGGAATGGGGGAAGAGAAAGACGAAGGGTGAGAAAGAGGCCAGCAGCCACTTCCCCTACATCAACCACGAAATAGAGAGAAGGGGGAGAGAATGCGTGAGAGATTTGCGCGATGGGAGTGGAAGGGGTGGGAGAGAGTGAAAGGGAAAGAGAATGGGGAGCATATGATGAGGAGTGGGTATGGGAGGCAGGTGGCAGCACGGATTTTTAGGGCGGCCGGCCGCTGACGAGGCCCCCAACTCTTCATATCCTTGGCCTTGGAGGGGGTCATTCAACGCCCTCCCCGTCTAACTCTATTGACTACTCCCCCCGATGGTGGGTGTGCTCGATGGAGGGCTCCTTGCCTTGGTCTTGTTTTCCTCAGACTTCTCAAATTCTTGATGGGCGCGCCCGAATCGCGGAGACGGGCCATCGTTTATGAATGAATTTCGTAGTGGCGATCGCGGAGTGAGGCGGGGATCGAACCGGAGGCCCACCATATGGTCCACGCGGCCTGGAGGGTGAGGGGAGTTATCGAGTTGACGCGGGGAGAGACAAGAGGAGGGTCTATACGGGTAGGGAGCAGGTTGTCCCCATCCCCAGTTTTCCCTTTCACGAATTATTCTGTTGGGAGGGTTCCCCTGCGCCTGAGACTTTCCTCGTCTAGGATCCCGCGGGAAAGTGAACTACCTGACCAGATTGCTCGGTATACGGGGCAATGTTATCCGGCGCCTCCTTTGCCGATCACTTGGGAGTTGTTGGGAAGAATGAAAATTGGTCCAGCACCTCGGAGGACAGGGTTGAGGGCATCGTTCATTCTTATCGAAAGGACCCATTGTATCTGGAAGAGGTAGACCGGTATGAATCCGGTTTTGAGGGGATGAGAACCGGGAAAGAAACGAGTTGTTGGATAACTGTTAAATAACTTGACGGATAATCTTCGATTTGACACTATTTGACCATATTAAAACAAAACATCAAGCGACTAAATATAATTCTGTGACTTTGGCATACACGTGAGAGCAAGTCCGATGGAATATGAATGGAACCTTGGATAAAAATCGAATAATTATAATTGCTTTTCAGCTGCGCCCACTGCTTCCACCAAAAGAGAATTTTACCGAGAGTGGAACCAAATTTCCTAAACAGGTAGTGAAGTCCTCTCGTTAATCCTTCTGGTAGAGATAACGGATGAGGTTTTAAGGCTTCCTTCCCTTCATCTTGCGTGGATTATGTGAAGGTAGAGCTGAGGGTAAAAACATGCTGCTTCCAAGGAATTTCTCGATAACGATGACTAGCATTTTCTACTACTAGAGAGGAACCTTATTCTACACTGAAAACAGAATTTAATATTCCAACGCGAAGGGCAACCTGCTAAAGGCTCTTTCCCGCCATGGTTCACCGCGCTTCCACCAGCCGTTGAAATCACCACCGTCCAAGAATAGATTCCTCCTTACCAACATCCTCCCAACACTGCGCGGAGCATCTCAGGCTACCATGAGAATCAGTAATCGTCCAACGGACGGTTCCCATTACGAAAAAACTCTACACTACCATCTCTCCTATACGGTCATAACCTCCCATGAACCGTTACGGACGACATGACCGGTGGCGCTACGCCACCCCTCTTAAGGAGACGACTTCCATCTAAGCCCAATATTCTCAAATAAGGAAATCAACGGGGGAGGGTAGTTGGGAAGGTTGAAATACCCTGAGCTACAGGTAAAAGCAATGCCGGTCAGAGAGAATGTGCGAAGGACGATGAGAAAGGCAAAGGGGGAGAGACAGACTTTGAGGGAGGGATAACCGGTATTCGAGTCTCATTTTGTGGGAAGAGAAGAGGCCCCGGAGGATGTGCACTGTAAGTGGGTGGATGGGTGGTACGGGCATTATCGAGGGAGAGAGTGTGGCATTTGGGATGTAGATAAGAAGCATGGGAGGCGCCAAGGTATTCCTAGAAGGTGTTTACCTCTGCTAGGTATATAAACGGGCCCCAAGTGCTTGAATGGGTCGAGTGGGGTTCGGCCCTTCATTGCAGGATATCCTAGGAAGAAGTTAAAGCGTGAAGGCCCTCACAGAACGAAGGATTATGGACAGGACAATTAACATGGTAGAGAAAGCGGAGGGGGAGGACTTAAGGGGGAGTGTTTTTTTACGGCGCGGGATTAGCTGGGAAAATTTATGATGGAGAAATTTATGGATTTCCTGGCAAACGGAAAATGTATTTGCCTGGGTCTACCGTAAATAGTTGATAACGAGAATCCCGATAACTCAGTGGCTACCGACTTGTATTAATTTCAAGAAATTCCGTCACGTCTCATATTGCAATGAGTATCATCGTATCCGTTAAAGGAGATTAAACAATTGCAATTAAATAAAGAAAGAAAAACGAAAGAACGAAAATTCGATGTAACATCAATATTATGATCAAATTAGAATTAAAACTATAATTATTATTTTGAATTTTTCTAAACGTCGAATAAATGTTTATTTTATCCCTCAAATTCATTAATTATGAGTAGAAAATAAGGCTAATCCGTGAATAAATACGCCAGTTAAAATACCATCCGAATTTTATTTTTAAAATCTGAGCAGATAATAATTAACTAAACAACGGGTGATCGTGACTCATTAATTTATCAAAATGCAAAACATTTTGCTGAAATTATATAAACGAAAAC
The DNA here is from genome assembly GCA_000376725.2 of Ladona fulva. Taxonomy (NCBI): domain Eukaryota; kingdom Metazoa; phylum Arthropoda; class Insecta; order Odonata; family Libellulidae; genus Ladona; species Ladona fulva. The sequence continues at coordinate 728,733 of KZ308337.1, read as the reverse complement.
AACAAATACATTTAAGAATGAACAATTGATCAGCAAAGATAAATAACCTTTTTATTTCCTTTCACTCAAATGATTAAAACAATACCGTTGAACGCAAATTTTTCGATGCCTAACTAATTCGAAGAAAGTTTATGACATTGAAGCTGTAGCTGTTTCAATGGTAATAAAAACAATTTTTTCCATAACTACGTAACGTAGACGTATTGGCGGATCCAGTGGAATGTGATGGGGGCGATCACCCCCACCCATGGCTACTTTGGTACCAACAATTTGCAATATAATCTGACGAAGACCTTGAATTCAAATCAGACTGAAGATTTTCCGCGATCACTATACTTCTACTGCACATATCACGATAAAATGGCATTTATTGAGTACATTGGAGATGAATTCATAATGAATTAATCTTAAATCGCCTCCCCCTTCATCGAATACCACCCACACACTTGGAGAATTTCTAGAAGCACCCGCTACTATGTGCCCTGCAAGCCGTCTTTCGGCGTGTGGTGAATCTACTACCCTTTTGCGACCCGTTCGCGGAAAAAAATTACTTGAAGCGGAATTGTCATTTCACGCAGTTAGTTGCATTTACTTCACTCAGGACTCCAAGTTGACGATTCTATGTAATTTATCAGCCAATCTTGATACGAAAAACTGCGTCAGAACCAACGGAGTACTTCTCCAGTCGCGAAATCATCGACAGGATACCCCCGCACTCTTCTAATTAATACCTTAAAGAAGTATATTTAAAAATTTTGTACCCGAGAAATTTTTATTTAATTAAGACTCAACCATGAGTCCTTCAACCTATAACCACCTTCAGAGACACACTGCTTCGAAGTATCGAGAAAAGGTGGATTACGGTTATCCTAAATAAATATTGTAGAAAGAAAAATGAAAGTATTTAGCGAAAGTGGTGGTATTGGTAACGGAATACAGAAAAGATAAGAACAAATGTTAGCGCAAGAATCTTGGAAGAAAAGGCAGTCATTGTGGAGGTTCCAGGAAAATTGAAGGCAAAAACATGCGATTAGACGTGGTCAAAGAATAAGATAAGGATGGAAAAGACTCAGGGGAGTAGTTATTGAGGTGTTCCATTCACGGACACGGTTTTAGGGACTAAAGGAAAAAGATTGGAGAGTGCGAACCCTTGCCACCCACAGCTTTGGGGATTTTCGCTGGTAATGCTCCAATGGACGTTCCAATGGCTTTCAAAGAAAGTTTCACGTCTTCCGATACGACGGTAAGCAGAAGAAGCATTTCATCATTGTAAGTGTCCAACGGGTTCTCGCCAGTTTCTGCTTCGGAAAATATATTTTTCAGACACCAATGTGAAAGATGAGTAACTTTCCTCTATACTAACAGTTTTCGAAGTCTATCACACCTTAAGATGAAAAATAAGGTCCAAGTTCTTAAAGATGGATACTAAGAATGAAGGTTCAAATACCCCATAAAACGACTACGTATAGTAAAATTTCTTAAACAGAGGGATCAAGGTAACGCATAGAAAATGAGACTTCTTGCTTACATTGACCTCGAACGCAAAACTTTCAAAGTTTTTAACTACGGCAGTTAAAAGTAGCGGATTGAACCCAAAAGGCAAACGGAGGTGAATAAGTCAGATGATAATCAGAATTGAACTAAGAGACTACAAGTTTCCGGGCGGGTGTTCTTGCCGATGAGGTACAGTGTGTTTGTTTCTCCTACATGGCTCAAATGATAGGAGAATTCAACCACGGATCTTCTACGGAAAGCGGGAGATCTGCAGAGGGAGTGCAAAGCTCATTTCCATTTCCTTTATCTTTAACATTGAATTCTTTATGCTTACGTTTGGAATTTAATTCAGTTTACTAAATATCTAAGGAAAGGGATAAGGTTGTTATTGCACGAATTCGTGTGGCTAGGGACATTCCAAAGGAGATACAGACATGAAAAAGTCTGAAAGGAGTCCCTTGTCCTGTCTTACAACATTCATGTCCAATTCTCCTAGGTTATATTACAAAATATCCTCAATTAGTAGGACAATGTAGGCGACAATAACTGACAATCAAAAAATACATTTTCTAAGAGTTCCTTTTTGCTTAGCTCAATAATCTTTTCCTTGTCAACCTTGTTACTTACATAAAAATTACGTGACGTTGTGAAAATAGTGTAAGGATATTGTCATTTCAGAGTTATTGACAGTATCCACAACTAACATTAAATATAATTTAAAGAGTAATTTGAATTAATTTGAAAATGATAATTCTATTTATAAGGATAATTGGACAACACCTTCGTCCCTTTAGTGATGGTGAGTTATCTATCCCGAAAATTCTGAAAACAAAGGTAGAGCGTGCAGCAAAATTCGCTTTTATGTATAAACAAGCCGCTCAGAGGATTATATTTATCCTATTATTATAATAATAGCATAAATGATCGACTCCATATCTTCGAATGTTCACTCAATCTACACCGTACGTGGCTTCTAAAATTATACGGAATGCTTGAAAGGCGTCCACTTTCTCTCTACTTTGCCAATTTTATCATCATTTATCATTTTAGTAATCCTTCCCTTCGATCAGTTTTCAAGATCGTTCACTTTGCGAACCATCAAAAAAATGAATAGCCGGAGTGATCAGGTGTTATCGGAAGTTTATATATTGACAGAGAAATTTATCAGCAGAAAGGGAAAAATGGAAACATCGCAAATAGTTTCGATAGCATATTTCACAACAGGAATTCCAAGAATGAAACCTTGAAGGCGTTAGGATTCTTCCTTGACACCTCCGGCTGAAGAAATTATCCTGTATCTCACTCAACTTCCTGAATCATATTTCATAACCTTTTCCAGACCATTATCTCGAAAGTGTGAAGGACAGGATATAAAAATCTAGAGTAAAGAAGGAAAAATTAAGATAATTTTCCGCTTAACTCACAATTTTTTTATTTTCGTTACAGAGAGATACGCTCCGAAAATTACTTTTGGAGATTTGTTGCAGAAAGCAGGTGATTAGTCGAAAAGAAAGTCCAGACTAGTCTCTTCTGTGGAACTTGGACACAGTTATTTCCACCTTCACCGTTATGGAATTTCATACAGTTACGACTAAATCCATCGATTATGTATACCTTTGGACAGAATACTTTCATGCCTTGAATCTTTCTATTTCATTTGCACTTCGGTTAAGTAAGTTTATTTATATCATTATAGCCGATTCAACAGCAAGAAACATTTGATTCTTCATGAACGATAAGTATTTTGCCCTAAATCACAAGAGATTTATTTTTAGCGTCATTTAACTAGAAAATAGAATTACATCCTTGGGATTTTAGTCGTTTGAAACTACGACAAATATTCTTTAAGTGAAAACAGAACTTTTACAACGCAGAATCGTGATGGAAATGGTAGGGAAAAGAGGTAATACCTATAACTTCCATTTATTCAAAACAAATTTTAGACATCGTAGTCTCTTCTCACAATTTAACCCTTATCAAGGGCAAACCTATATGCACAACTTTGGATTTGATCCCGGAACTCGTGTCGTCAGACTGGCACGCTTACCAACAGGGCAGAGATGGGCGATCACTCCCTCACTTGACAAAACAAGCAATTTGCTTAGGGTAAAAGGTGGCGAAAACAAAATAATTAAGGGGAAATGTAGCAACGATTAGTGTAAATTTATTACTTTTTCAAAACAAATAGGCATTTGACCTGTTTATTGAAGAGAAGTATGGCTTTTAGACAACTGTTACGTTAAGATGAGTAAATGAATTGTCAAAGATTTGAACTTCCATTGGCAACTTTCTAACCATCTTCCAGATCTCATAACATCTCTCGTCTCTCTAACCAACCATCCCGTTATCAAAAGAGCTGGAGATTTCCTGGGCATTTCCTTCTTGTGTACATTCGCACTCGCGTCATTTCTTCCAACGACCGCCGCCGGTACAGCGAGGAAAGAAAGAGGAACTCCCGCATCCATAGAGAGGGGAGGTTGATAAAGCCTACGTGACGCCGGCTACATAACATAGTCGAGATATGAAATGCGTGGGATGGGAGATTTGGGGAGTGGGAGTCGAGGGCGGGAAAGGGACGAGGGTGGATGTGCTCGGAGGGCTGGCCGACGATCCCTCCACAACGTGAACGAGGAGAGGCCGGTTAAAAGATCACGAATGAGCGGCTCATCCACGCCCCTTTCCAAGCGTCTCCGATTCAAAGGAAGGCGTCACTGCCAACGGCCGATACTAGGCAAGGCGACGCGTTCCAATAAGTCTCTCTGGACCTTAAGGGTTTCGCTCTTCTAAATGCACCACAAACACGGAATCTGCGTTCGTCGACGCGAGGAGGTGTGAATAAATAAAACATTGTGACGTCAAAAGCTCGAATACGAGCTGAGAGAAATCAAGCGAAGTAAACTTGCTACGAGCGCTCGTAATTCTGCCAGCACGTCTTCAAACAACCCAATATTATTCAAGGTTAGTCTGTGCTTCCCAACCGTGAGCCGTAGGTAAGCTCTTGATGAACAGTGTAGCATTCAGAGGTGGGGCGTTCATCAAATTCTGAATTACATGCACAATGCACCCGAGAACGCCTAATGTGACAATATGCGGGGAATGTATTAAACAAGTAACAGTTAAATTCTACCTTACAGTTATTAAATCATTAAAATGGCAATTATGTCCTCAGAAGAGATAATTTAACAATAGGAATGTTGTAAAGAGCAATAATTTCTAAAAAATACTTAACTTTTGTCTACGTCACAAAAAGATGAATTCCGAAAGGGCATGGTAAATGAAAATATTGCAATATTATGAAATTAAGAGGTTGCAATTTGGATCTTAGTAATATGGCAAATATAAGTCAATAATTACACAATGAAAATACTAAAATCATCATTACGAAAACCAAAACTTATAAAATCATAGTAATAAAAAGAATTTATCCAAGAAACGAGTTTTCTTTTCCAACTCGATTTCAAGCCAAAACCTAAAAGCGTGTTGTTCAGCATTGTTGCACAAGTTTGAATTAACACGTAAGTTATCCTTTGAGGAAAAAAGGTAGGGAGGCACTGACTTGTTACCAAAAGGATAGTCTTGTAATATAATGAATACAATAGTATATAATTCTTATAACTGTAATGAATACTACAAAAACGCTGGATTGAGTCGTGTTGTAACATTTTTATAGTTCCCTTGGAAACAAGTGTCTTCATTAAAAGATGAGAAAATTCTCCAAACAGACAGGATGGATCTAAAATCTGATATATGAAGTTATAACTCCTTGAATTGGAAGCTGTTGCTACGGCCATAGAGGTTAAGACTGAAAATCGCGAAAGGGTCTTTCGGAGCAGCCGAAAGCTTCTAATCAAATTATCACTCGACCGTTACATCGATGCGTTTTTGTTTGGTGCGCTTTGTAATCCACAGGCTTGGGATCTCGCTCTTCTTGCCTCCAGTTACACTTCTGTCGTCGACAGTTTTTTCCTATCCATTTCTAATTTCAGATGAGAGAGCTACGTTTCAATATGTGGACGCAGCCATGGTATTACTTGCAAAACTACAACGTTGCGAACCTATTCTGAAAGCTCTAAGGCTAAATCTCTAAAACTCATCCAAAAAGATCTAAAATTTTTAGTTTTGCGCTTACGGAAGAAGTTTGCTGAGGTATACTAACAATCTTTATGGATCGATACAATTACCGATATTTCACGCGTCCCACCTTACGATGTAGTTTATTCACGGTTTATCCCTCATACTGAAAATGATCAAAGAATTTGAAAACAGGATTTGAAGTTCACTCTATAGAATCTTTTCAAATTTGTTAGAACCCGAAATATTTGCAGATGATACGTCTAACATCATTCCATTGGATTGCAGGTAACGGACAATCGCAAGCTTCCGCAAAATTACAGAAAAACTGACGTCATTACCATTACGAAACTAACAGTTCATATACGAAGAATTCTTCTCCCGCTAGCTAGACACGAGCGCATGATGGTACCAACCCACAGTATTTAAAACACGCAAGCTCAGATTAGAATGAAATAACATCCACTCCGTCTATGTGGAGTCCATATTGTGGACCCTTCCAGCGGAAAATTCTCGCAAACAGTCAACAGGAAACTCCGCCCATAAACACACCCGCGACATCTCTCAGCACTAACCAACATACCTTAATCGTCGCCACATTCTCTATCCATGCATCGCCGATAAATCAAAACAAAAAATCCGCCCGCACACCCCAGAGCTCGCGGAATGTAAAACAAATCAACAGCGCCGGGGGCACAACCGCGCTACTGATAACTCCCATGTCGCAAAAGATACCCCTACCGGAAAGACCTACCAGAAGACGAAAGCGTGGAGAGCGGCTGCCGAAGATAAAAACAAATCGACCAATGGCTGCCCTCGCACGCACCTAAAAGTTGCAACGGTCGAAAAACAAAAAATGGAGGAAAGCAGATACCGCCGGGGGAGGATGGGGGAGGGCAGTGGGCCGCTTGTTGTGATGGAGAAGCTAAACCCGGAGGAGGGGGCGGCGCAGATTGTTAAGGGAAGGAATGAGACCTCTTAAAGGCGCTTGTCCACAGGTAAGAAGCAAGGTGGCGAGGGAGGAAGGGGGTGGAAAAATGGAAGGGAAAAGAAGGGTACACCTTGCTAAGGGTCTTTCGGAATCTCTTCTGGTGCGTGGCTCTTTCCAGGGGGAGGATGGAAAATAAGAGGCTGAAGGAGGGACGACAGGTGGGGGAGAGGAGATGGCGGGGTGGAGCAGCCTCTCTTCCAAGGAGACATCCCACATCCGGCCAAAAGGGGAGGAAGTGAACTCTCGGCTTACCGGTTCACGCCCTGCCCCTCTCTCCCTTCTCCAATATATCTACTATGGCACTTTCCACGGATAACACGAAGAAATCTTTTTTTTCCATAGTCTGAAAATCTTGGTTCCTTTTCGTAATTGCCCGGTAATTATCTAGTTCGGGTATAAGGAATGCGTCCCCAAGTGGGACGGAGTTATCCTAATATGTAGAATTGATGGTAGGGATTCGGAAGATAATTTGTGTACCGATGGATTCCACCAACACCTCGTTCAGATTTAAGGAAAAACGGAATGATTTAGCGGGAAGGAGAAACGAAAGAATGTAATCAAGAACGGAATATATATCTTGGCGGAATAAAAGATTCGAAATAAGGCAACATTTCTCTAAGAAATCCGTCGACAGGGATGAGTGCAAAATAATTGGCTATATTGCGCTGGACTACAATTTGATCCATATCTGTTTCTGGTAAAGAAGAAAATTTTGGAAGATTCTCATACTGAACAGTTCTTTTATTTTAAATGACAGCTTAATTCAAACGTTGAAAGTGTCCCTGGAGAAGTTTTCCAAGCAAGCGAATTTTTCCTTATAGTTTCCGAGAAATTCATTTCGATAATATTCACTAAGAAAATCACACTAGCATTGCTCTTAATACATGGGAAAAATATCAAATGAAGTGCTCATTTATCCTAAGTCTGTTTTGAGGGGAGTCTACCAAAAAAATTCATCAAAATCTCGCGCACTTGTGAAATTTAAAATCGTTAATCACGACGACAGGTTTGACAGGAAACGGTCATCATTGTCACCTTAAATCACACTGTCTCTAGAGTTAATAGAACTATTCATTTGCACTTCCTTGGGGAACTCTGGTGTTTAACACAAAAATGAACATTTACTATATAAATAAATAAATTACAAAGTTTTTCTTCATTCTTTTCTAATGAAGTTCCTCGAATTCCGGCTTGGTATGATAGATTACAAACATTTACATTTTTGATTTTCCGCATTGATGATGGGAAAATTTAACCCTTTCTTAATAAAAATGTAAAATGGGTAGTGTTAACAGTAATCAAACTTCGAATTTCAAACTCATACCTTCTCAAACTAAAAAATACTGCAGATTTTTTATTTTGGAGATAGCAGATCGTGAATCTATCTGCAAGGTTGCGTTATTGAAATTTCAGCCGTAATAGCGAATCATCAATCTTGCGGAACTGAAATCCTTTGCTATTCTTTATAACTGGTTATCTTCAAATATACGAATAAAATTGCAGATCAATATGACGGCATGAATTAGGTATAAAGAAACCTCCACCGATACAGCTCAGAACTCAATCTTCGATTATAGAATATCGATCAGTATTCGAGAATCGGACTTCTCGATTGGACACTGGCTTTGTGGACAGATAATAAACGAATAATAAACAAGAGAGGAAGACCTTTAGGGATCCACTATAATTCTACTTTGATGGCACTCTAATATTTAAATTATCACATCGGGCTAATAGTAGGCATTATATCGTGTTATTATTTGATGAGAATACTTCAATCATTACGAAGAACCGAAATCAATTCACAACTCTTCATCTCGAACTCGAAAAGAAGTCTCTGGGACCATGTTTGTCAACATTTCACATACGACATTTAAATTACGAGGAAACTAAATTTCTCCGAATGGTAACTGCCCTTCCACAGGTCACATGCAAGATCTCTGCATCCAATTTGAAAATCTTACTTCAAATTTATGCGATTTGAGACTCTTCCAAATCTTCCAACATTGTCGACCAACTGGCGACTACATCGTTCAAAGTTGCAAACGTCTGAAGTTCACATCACAACACAACATCCATTAACCGGCCAGAAAAACCGGGAAACAAAGACCATCTGCCTCTCGGTTTCAAAGAAAAAGCTAACGGCCGGATTCCAAGTGGCTCGCGGCAGTTAAGATGTTGGGAAGGAATGCGGCCCGGAATACGTCTCCGGTTGTTGAAGGGGCCTGTGCTGTTGAGGGAGGCCTTTGGGGAGCAAGGGATACTGAGGAGAGAGTGCTAGACTTTCGAGAGGGTGAAAAAAAGAAAGCGGGAACAAGTAAGACTACAGAGACATTGCATTGGTTAACCCTGCTCTTAAACAATTGACCTCGTATTGACACGCCGAGGAGTTAAAAGGAGTGCTGTTGAAGGACGTAAAATTTTTCGGAGAAAACTGCATGTAAAACCAAGGGACCGATCCTCAAAAACAAAAGGAAAAAAAAGGGCCAGACTTAAGGCACCACTCTATCTGAATATAATACTTGACCTATTTTCAACATTTTGTACAGTTATTTATCCATACCGAAAGGGTAAACTGAAAACGGGAGAAAATAAAACATCGAAAAACATTCTGATAGCTTCTTCGTGACTTAAGTGCGAGAGGAGCTAAACAAGATGCATCTTTAGGATCCTGAACCGATATCAAGATTTAAATTCAGCAATAAGCACTTTCCTATGGTTGTCCACTGAGACTTATCATTTCCTCGCTTTCTGTGAATAATTCACGATATAAATACGTACTAACACACAAGTACTAAATAGAAAACGATCAATCGCCCAAGGTTTGTATTTGGACTAATATAGTCAAAATAACAGGGGCTGACCTAGGTACTCGGCAAGGAGGGATTTTTTTAGGGTAAGACCAAATATACACACCTTATAGAATCAGCAAAAAGGTTGGTGCTTTCTTTTCTCCAACTGAAACTAACAATTAACTGTCACATTCTTGTAGTTTATCCAATAGATGTAAAGTGATCGTGGGAACACATTTCTACTAGTTTTACACAGAGCAAAGTTTCTACTGTATGGTTAACTAGTATTCTTATATCGAGTTCCTCGTCTTGCTTTAAGGAAATTCCTAATTTTGCAAAATTGTGAAGGGGAGGGGGGCATCGCCCCTCAAGATCCTCAGATGCAAAAAATTAAACACTAAATTCTAGTTTTCAAGAGACTAAAACAGATGCAACCAAGAATGAATCCCATTCTCACTTCTAGTCTCTAAATATATCCTTGTTTAGTAGGAGGACATCGTTTGCATATCCAAATGTGAAGAAATAATTTCCGAAGACCTCGGAATGCCGGAGAAACGCTGACTAATAAATACTTCCGTTACTCGAAAGGTACTCGTAAGAATTGCGCCTGAAATGATAACTCCTAGGTAATTCAATATGAAACAATTATTGCGGATGTTGCAAGATTTTTCATTGCTACAGCACGAGACTTCTGGAATAACGCAACCGACATCGGCAAATATCCACGAAGCTGTAATCATACTTCAAAATAGTGGAAAATTAACTATTTTGTTTCATCGAGTTCAAAATTCAAGTAAAGAGTTAATGACTCTTATCGTCCAAAACTTTAAAAATAGAAGAATGATTTTTGGACCGGTAACAGCTGTTTCATCGAATATCGCTGTAATTTTATAAATTTTTGGAGCAGGCCTATTTTACGCAACAAGTTCATGATCCTCATATGGGATGGTTTACTATGATTTCTCCAACAAACGGATAATATATACCATTGAATAATTCGATACAAAAAATTAAATAAGCAATATTCGTGCGACGAACAAGAAAGTCGAAATAATATATAAATACTTTACTTTAAATCTTCATGTATTCATGAGTATCTAAATACTGTCAAGTAGCAACGATTTTTATTTATGTACACAGCAATATTAACTAAACTTTTCGTGTTCACTTAGAACGAGAAGGAGCAAATTCAAAATCAATGTTGGGAGATGAAGAAGAGCTTCATCACCCAATTGTAAAGGGCCTTATTTTCGAATGTAAGCAGTGCAATATAGCAGAAAACAGTCCTTGGATAGAAAGTATATATCCCGAAATGTTACTTTATTCTTGTTGGGAAAGCGTTCTTTTTTTGATTTTCCAATGCTTAGGATGCTGCCAACATTAACTCTAGAACCTCTCTCATCGATAACTAAAGATGAGTTTTCTTACCGCTTGTATACACGCGAACTTTTCACGAAGCATCACTGAAAACTGTGCAACAAATCAGCGATTTAGCAACTTTACCATCAATAAAACGAATAACTCTGCTTTCTCCAAAAATGGTTTAATAATTTCCATCCGCCATATTGAATAAGGTCCACCAAGGTTGTCTCGAGCATAAGCCGGCGCTGTGTGAGGAACCAAAAGGAAGAGAGAGAGTGCTCAGTAAAAATATACTAAATATTTAGCTGCTGTCTCGAATCCTACTTTTGAAGAAATCCTCCGACATGTGAAGGAAAATGTAATACCTTGCGAGCTAAATATTAGCGCTTAAAACTCGCAGCACAACGATTAAGATATAAAGAGTATCTCGGTAAATAATAAGAGAAGAGGCAAGTCTTTGATTTTGTTTGCCACTTGTCTCACTGAAGTTACTCGATATAAACAGAAATTGCTTAAATGGAGACAGCTAAGCAAAACTAAGCTATTCGTTGAAAAAGCTTACCATAACTAAGCCTTTCCACCATAATTTGAAAAAAAACCCGGAATCGTGAATCAAAACATCCCAATGGAGCAGCAAATTGATTATCTTTCGTCTTGGTTAATATTCACGACTGATAACTTCGAAATGGTTCAAGGAAATTATCCAGATAACTCCTTCGGTTTGGGATTATGTTTATTTCGTATATTTTTCGAAAATAAAGATAAGGACTTGAAAACAAAATCCCGAGAAAGGAATGCTCCGAGCTTATAAAAAACCGGCTTTGGCGGGAACGAATTCACTGCGGGCGGAAGGGCGATGAACTTGGGATTCGTGAAGATGTTACGCATGAGTGCATGAATCTCGGAGTTAACAGCATCATTCCTTGGGGAGAAATCTAGCAACTTACAGCTTTAAATAAAGTCCAACGAAATGGTAGTTACTTGCAAGGGCGATTATTTCCGCAAAATTACTAACTCTTAGTAACTAACTGCACAAAAGCATTAAGATAGGACCGGTTTCAACTTTGCCCAAACCCTAACGCTAAATTAGTTAGAAACCGGTCGTGTTTTAAATATGCTTGTGGATAACTAATGGTTACTTTTATAAAAACTTCCGAGTTAAAGAATATTATCCACATGTTGTGGAGATATTCCAAACAACAAGTATTCAAAGATTTGTACAAATTCACTCGTACCTAACACAGAATTCTAAGCTAATAATCAAAGAATAAAGTTCAAAGATAGGTGTTCTTCCGCAGTGAATTTTATTTTATAAACAAAACGACAAATCACGACAAGGGGTAAAGATTAATTAATTGATCAGTACACCACTGATATTAAATGTGACTACAAGGAGAAAGGAAAGTGAACCCAAAAATTCGCAATAGTATTTGCAATCGACAATTAAGATGGAGCAGAGTGAAAATATAATGAGCTAGATATTAGAAAATATCCTATTCAAGAATCAGCCTTTGTATAGGTAGAAAACCTGCGGCCTTTCTTCATGAAAAAATGCAAGTATTTAAGTAATTCCTTTTCCTACACCTGTTTATTTAATAAACTGAATATACGCGGTACGACACGCAAGCACTCCTGAGAACTTCACAAGAGGCCAAATGGTACAGCGGCATAAAGGGCTAATGAAATAAGATTCCCCATCCCTGGGGAATATTATTTCGTTGGGCCATTATTATTATATTAATATTCTCTTCTTTACCACCATCCTCAACACTCCGATACGATGGTTATTTATTTGTATTCACTGATACTATTACTGACATTTTACTGCAGTGATTTTTGGAATTCAGTTGAATATTTGTTGGATATGTATTTATTTGTCGTAAGTCGAAGCAAAAAGCTTATTAACTCGATTAAATGTTTCGAAAAAAATTCAAATAAATAAATCAGACTAAGAATGAATCATCCAATTCGGTAACTGCAAAACTTGGATCGTTATCTTTAATACTCATTTCCTTAAGTCCTTCATACGTTCCCTTAGTTTGGCATAAATACTGACTTTTGACTATGCAACAGAATAAGGATATTGATAGCGAATAATAATTATCGCCCTCGAATTTCGCTTGTATTGTCGGGAAGGCCCTAATCGCTCCATAGATAAGTGTGTTCTTCGTCACTAGTTACCATTTATGTAGTTGAAAACCCTAGTTGTTAATGAATAAACCTTATTCATCGATCAAAGTTAACATACGGGAAATCAACCCTCGAGAAATCACCGACCAGAAATAGCCGGGATCGCGCGCCACGGACACGACCAATCTTCCATCTATGGCCCGAAAAAAGTCCGATGTCAAACCGTCCCACACCCAACCCGGTCACACCCTTGAGCCCACAACATACATAACCCGCGCTTTACGACCTTTTGGCGCCAACTCCACAGGTGAGAAGAAAGCAAAAAATTGTGACAGCCCGGTTGACCATTATGATCCCGCCCGCAAGAAACCAACGGAATGCAATGAAAACGAAAGCGAGTCGTGGACCGCGCCGGAGGACCCCGTGGACAGCTGGAGGGAAAAATCGGCGACGTCCACACGAGACCGCGTTGGACACTTCAGCGTGGGAAAAATCACTCCGCCTCCCTGCTCCGGACGGACATAATGGGTTTTGATGCGTGCGTGGGTGGGACGGGAAGAAGGATGGTGCTGAGAAGGAAGGAGGGAAACGGAGGTATGCGCTCTTTTCAAGAGACCCTCCATTCACCGGCTCACTCACCTGTTCTCGGAGAGAGGCAAGTCGGAAGACGCGCTCGAGTCGATCCGTTCTGAAAAGAGAAAATGGGAAAAAAGCGTCAGGTTGGGGGTGGCGAAAAAGGGTCTATTTTTCGGGACACCATAGAAAATTCTGGGCTGGTGCAGAAGAATAAGACCTGTTGGCGAAGGCACAAGTGCTTCGGCCTTGGTGCCTCCGAAGCAATTCTGCCCACGCACAGGTTTTACGCATCGCCAAATCGCGCCAAAACACCACTGTCTTGCCCCTTCTGCGGACGTTTCCGCAAACGGCCGATGTATTTCATTTTTGAATTTTTCTCTCCTTTCCAACTCCTGTCTTCACGCTTTGGGACAAAGTTTTCCCTCCACGATAAGGATCGGAATGGAGGAGAATTCTTCCTCCAAAGGCGAAGGAATGCGAGCTGTACTAATTGAATATAAATTTATGCTCCCAACATGATATGTTAAACCTTGGTCTCGAAGAGTGAGGATTCCAAAAATGTCACATAAAGACACATTATTATTGCTGATAAATTTGGATCGTGTTCACGAAAAGTGCTGTCGGAGTAATACTTTGATGAAAAATCATTCGATACTACTTTTAAGAGCTCAACTTGGAGAGCTATAAAATTCACGACAGACGGTCGACTTTTTCAGAGATCAAGAGATGGAACCCTTTTACTAATAGATAAATAAGTTTTGTCCACTTTTTCATCAAGACATTGAAATGTAAGTCTGCCAAATTCGTAGACTTTAAGAGGGAATTCGGCCACACAAAATTGTTAAAAAAATAACACGTTTTGAATAATATTTATGGACTGTATTTCGGAAGGTAATTATAAACATTTTATTTTACAGAAATCTTACGACTATCAACATAAAAATTCCTCACTGGTTGGAATTATTGGCTAGAATCGGGTTCATCCCATTTGGCCTTTCCTCATAAAACATTCAGTAACCAAACATATCTCAAGAAAGAAAGATTTCTAAAGGCATAAAATACTTAATTTATATACAAGAAAATAACAGGAACGCTCACAAGTTATTGTGAAAGACTTAATGATAGAAGTAAACAGAAAAAAATCAGACAGGGTGAAAAGTAAACTTTACAGGTTACTTGTGCAAGGTCAGTAACCTCTTACGTTTACCATAGCAATCGCCGTAAACCTCACGAAAGATAAGAGAAAAAGAAGGATCAAAATTCTTTAACTCCGAACGAGTGTGTTATTCCCGAAATAACCCATAAGATGCTCATTTTCACATATGTAATAGATTTAAATCTACATATGTACCCTGCAATCTGCCTTTCGACGTGTGGCAGGGGATGCATGCACCATGACTCCTCCAATTAATTACTTTCGCGTATCGTTTGTGGAAAAAATGAATTTTTGAAATGATTTGTTCTTGCATCTGTTTCTCCGATTTTTCTCTTATGCTCAGATCGTTCAAACGTATGTTACAGAGAGGACGCATAATACAATAATAATGATAATGACAACTTTATTAGGCGAATTTTAGTCTTCAGAGAACATTTTTACAATAATATCGACTACATCCTCTAAGAATGTATATTCTCTGAACTTATTAAGTAAATTAAATCTTTGATTAAATCTTCTATCACCTAGAGATTCCCATTCTGCGTCCTGAAGCATTAGAGTAACACCCGCCATCCTTTCTAATTTCCGTATTTCATTACCTATATTGCATTAGCTATTGCATTTATATTAAGAACTTACTAAAGGTAGAAGATTCTAGAATAACTTATTGTCCTTCCACAGTTTTCTACCCATTCACCATGCTGCCTGAATTCATCAACTTCTTGCGGAGCGGCGCAACCTTAACACATTTATTTTGGGGAAATGTTGACAGAGAGATAAGAAGGGTTATGAAAGCTTCGTAGCTCTCGATTTACACATGCCGCGGTTGAAACGTATCTCTTGCAAAGAGAAGTTAGCAAGAGTGACTGAATGCGTTACTGTTTTCTGGAATGCACGAGTGGTGAGAATAGCGCATGGCGTCAGCCGTGGAACAAAGCAGGCGCAGAGTTCAAGGTCCACAGAGTGCCGGAAACTGCTCCGAAGAAAGGTAGAGTTCGCGAAATGGGAATGAGAAAAGGGAGCCTTGCCAGGACATTCTGCTGATCCCTATTAGATACGACTTTCATTTCCAGTAAGGTATATACGATCGACCTGAGGAGATTTTAGCTGTTGTCAACCGCCTTGGATAGAGACCGTTACTGACCCATCGAGAGAAACAGGTTTGAATCTACCGAGCGTGATCGCGTGAAGGGAGTTTGCATAATATCATCTATTGAAGTTTGATGAATGACCGAAGAGTAAGATGCGAGGACAGTAGACGGAATGCGCGGAAGGTACATGACCTTGATCACTCCGGAAGACATTAGCGGATGATAACTAAGTTTGCGATCTCCCGAAGAGTAGACTCCAGGAGTTGTCTCAGAATAAAGTAGTAAGTTCCGGTGGATTACGGGAGACCATTTAAAAAATAACATGAAAATGTATCCAACATTAATGACAAGCATAAATGTGCAAATTGATTACATTCGAACTACCTCCATCCAGAGAGATAATTGTAATTTATATAACGTGATTCCCACAACAGAATCATAGGAGGTAGCTGATAACTTCATTGCCCTGAGAAACTTCCAGAATATTTCCAAATATCTCCAGACGAAACATAAATTAGAACAGTATTTCCCATCCGGTGAGACGCGTCCCACAAGTGGGAATTATATTTGTTGATTTCGTTTTACCTTACACGTTCTGTTTTTGATTTTATAATATTGAGCTTCATTACAAATAAATCTTTCTATCGTTTCAGTGACACTTATCAAAATTATTAATCGTAGCATGTTAAATTACATCAATTAGTAAAATGAACTCTTTCCAGAGTCGTGGAACTGGGTTAACTTGAGGACATTGACGCTGGGGCTTGAGACTACGAAGGTTTGCAAACTGTTTTAGATCGTGCAGGAGGACTGAGACTGACAAACTATGAAAGAAAATTAGTCACAAGAATTGCGAAAGCCGGTAAGTTAGGATATGAACCGTAAGATGTTTTGATGAGTAAAAGCGGGAGATAAAAGACTCAATTCGGCTGGAAGGAATTTTAAATCAGAAGAACCCAGAAGAGTTCGCAAACCAAATGATAACCTATTTGCGAATACGACTGCCTGCCAAAATACATATTGCTAACATTTTCATCCTGCTTTAGTAGACATTTTTAATCGATGGACCAAGAAATGATTTGTAGCTTGGCACAAACAAGCCAAGACCTCCTGATGAGGGAAACGAGGGGTTGAGAGATTAAAAACGGGTGGAGGGTCAAGTTTCCCCAGGGACCTCTTCTCATTGTTAGGTGCGGTCCTTCCAGGTAAGTTAAAAGAATCCATTCGGAATACATGAGGTGAAATGCGAGGTGTTTTGGGATGAAGGGACCAAATTCCCATTTTCTAAGGGACCCGGAATAATTCTCGACAGACCTAAATTTCTCTGGAAGTAAAATGATATACAGCAACCGTGAACCACATTAGCAGCATAATTGCGCATCCGTGCGAGGCTAAATACTTTAGAGACGGCCGCATACCTTTTTTTGAAAAAGGTTTGAAAATAACATAATGCTTGCAAAATGAAACCAACCTCTACGAAGACGTAAAGATGCTTGGCGGCGATTGACTCCATACATAAATGTCAAACAATTAGCTATGACAAGAAAATGACAAAAAAACTTTTCGCTTTTTGATGCAATTCGAGAGCAAAACATCGTTTTCAGACTAAATCGTGCATGAGTACAGAGAAAAGACTTCCGTGTATTCCTTTTCTCAATACTCAACTAACAAGGAAGGGAAAGGAATAAATCTTTTTCAGCGCGTTACTTCTGCTATTACGTAATCGCAAAGCTATTTCCGCTCCAGCCAGGCTCTACTCAGATAAGGAATTACCAACCTAATAAACTATCGATAGGTAAGTTTTATCTCTACCAACGTAATCAAGCGAACTAACGTAACCGCACAGAGATCTCGAATGGAAACTTCGCTAAATCGTTCAGTGAGGTCCGACAAACATTTTAAACGTTAATACTGATATCGAAATTGAACATATTCTAGGAAGATTATCAAGGAATATTCGGTTACCTCTTGAGATACATCAAGCCACTTCGAACACGCATTCACTTTTTGCCGGTTTTTTAAGTCTGAAAGGAAAGCGATATTCCATGGCGTATTTCTCTGGAGATTTATTAAATAGAGAAAAAAAAATTACTTAAACAGCGAAGCCTAATTTTGCGGAGTTATATATATATCGGCTTTTACGTATGTATGTACCGAACGCTGAAAAATGGCGAAAAGGTACCGTTATTGTAAAGGGTCTACAGCTCCAAGGGATGTATTTTCTTTCCTTTATAGCCACTATTGAGATTGAGAGAAAAGGATCCTCATTTCCGTCTGCTTTAGAAAAACGTACGTTTTCTGCACGTGTCGGAAGTAGTGTTTGTAAAACGGTGACTAAAATAAGTGCTCGAGCAATAAAGTGTGTAAACTGTAGGAGAGGACTTTGTAACTTATGCCGCCGGCCGATGCTACCGAGCATCTGGGTCCCCCACACAAAACAAGTTTTAAACTAAGATAATAGTTATTAACAAACTCCACTGTATTTCGTACATCATTACTGATTTTTTCCAACTATTTTATTAGGATGGATAAAAGAGTCAATTTTCAAAAAGTGAATTTTGTTTCGGCAACCAACCTGGTAAAAATTTTAATTACAAAATATATTGCATTTAAATATGAAAAATCGTGGAAATTCCTTTCGGAGGTGAAATTCAAATACAGATGTATTTCCCATCACTTTTAGTCATGAAATATCTATCGGCACCCCACTCTTCACTTGAAATGGAACGATTTTCAGCATTGGAGGCAGAGATGACAATGATTTTACGTAATAATTTAAGATTTACATATGAATAGTTTGGTACTTAAGTGATTAAAAATAATAGTTCTCTATTAAACTACTGATTAAACATGTACTCAAGTTTTAAAAAAGAATATCCTTCTTCATTTTTCAGAGTTTTGTATAAATTATTCTACTAATTTTTTGATTCATAAATATACCTATATTTATTAAGTATTTGATTCCCAATTAAAGAGTAACTAAAAATGATGAATTTTAATCATTACAGGCAGGGCCTGGAAGAGGTGGTTAGAGGGAAAGTTTCAGAAAGTGACAGTTTTGTTGTAGAGGGTAAACAGTATACCTGCAAAAAAATTTGTTGACAAATATCACGGTTTATGAATTACTTATTACTCGTCGCATGGGTAGAGAAAGCGGAGAAAGGGCCCTATGGAAATTTGCACCCGGGCACCCTTTCGTAAACGGCCGGCTATGTTTGCAGGAGTCTGATCGGGAATCTTATCGGAATCGGAAAAAGTTTTGGTATCGTTCCATCATTAATTACTACCATACACATCCGAGACAATTCCACATCAATAACTTTTAATCCTACGAAGACGAGTGTAAGAACGCACCTCTTTCAAAAGTAATGTCATACCCGAATGTGAATACTAGCGAGTTCAAATCTCAGAAGGTTTTGTAAATTCCACCAGTGATGCGACAGAGGATGCAGAAAATTTCCCGAGCAAAGATCATTCTTATGAGATCAGCATGTAGGAAATTATTGCTAATAGAAACAGTGTAATTTTCCTGCATAGTGGTGACTGGAGCTAATTGTGTACTTGAATATTTTCAAATTACTTACGAAGTCTGTCTGGTTCAACACATGAATCAAAAACGTAAACCGGCTTCGTAGCCTTCTTTCCCTATTTTTTGAAGTCACGTTTTTTAATGAAGATAATACTGACAGAGTCAATTTCTAGGGGCATGACTTCGTGATAAGACACCACAGGGGAATGAGGAAAACGCGAGTTTTTACCAAACACGATGCTAAGAGTCGCAAACTTGGTCGCTATACAATAAATATTGCGATTCGTAAAAGTTCTTATTTTTCTTTTTCCTTCCGAGAGAAAACCCCCAAAAGAATACAAACTTCTTTGATTCATAGAAACAAATATTAGAAACAATACTGTAACGTTCAACAACTCTCCTCAAGGCACCTAGTTTTATTGAAACCGGTAAGTTGCGTGGTCCCTTATCACAATGCATTCTCTGAACTACGCACCCGAAGAAATGGAAATTTCCCGACACCGCTCCTTTAATAAGGAAAACGAGAGCACGGGGTGAGCAAAAAAATACTCCGCGAGATTCCCTCCGCCTAGTTTCCCTTGGAGATTATGCATACCTTTCTCTCTTACTTTTCCTTCCAACCTATTCAAATAGTCAAGCCTCGGATGTTCTCTTTATTTCCCTCCGTAGCCACTTCCTTCCAACGGAGTCCTGGGAGGGGGCATCCGTTTTCCCCAAGACCCTCAGTTGCCAAGGGCGACTCGCTCGGGCGTCGAAATCACCGCCTCTTATGAGATCCATGGTCTGATAGGTTTCGTTAGTGCCCTCTTCCGACCATCTCTACAAAGAGTCTCCCGATCCATCTCCACCGGAAAGCTATAGTGCACCATTGTTGTTCACTTCCCGTTGCATTTAGCGAGCCGTTGTGTTTTCGTAGGGAAAACTCGGTTGGCAAAAAAGGATTTTTTTCGGCAGCAATGTTCCAAACCCGAAGTTCGTTTCTTAACTATCTCAACCGATAACCGAACGCCTACCACATTAATACTAATATATAAGTAATGAGAAATACTACAGAATTAAAAAATATATTAGAACTTTGGGTGATTTGAGATTACTTGCGATTTTTCCCTAAGAAATAGTTTCCAAGCGAGAATGTGTTAACATCATGAACGGAATTCAAAGCTAGTTAATAAACTAATAGACTTTCAAGGACATAAGATGACCTTTCTCCATTCGCTTGTTTAACCGTTAGGGTAAAATATTAAAAAATATATCAATAATGGAAGAAGCTTATGTATCCTAGGATGTTAGCAGATTATACTCTGATTGAAGCACGCCATACAAATAATCTGTACTTTTAAGTGTACGAGGACCTACGAAGGGGCTTTGGTTCTCTTGACAGGTCTTTGAAAAAAATTCTCTCGTCTGGCTACCTTCCAAGCAACGCGATATCGGAGAATAACGTTGAGAAGGATACATCCACTGCCAACGAACGTGATTCACCCTTGAGAATTATCATTCTAAGAATAGCCAGTTCGGTAATTCCACCATCTTGACCGATGACCTCCGGACCTTAAGTAGTTCGATGTAATTTTCCTAATTTGCTCAGACAATATAATTCTGCATTCTTCGCCAACACCTTCGGTGTTGTAATAACAACTTCCATTCTGAGATTCTATTCATAGCATCAATGCGTCTCTGCTGTACTCTGATGAAATATGTTCCTATAGTTGAGAGTTCTAAGATTTCATCTTAGGTTAATTCCCTCGAAATCCGAGGTCTTTAGCGTACACTATGAGAGCACACGCTTAAGGACGTTGCGACTATAGACGTACAGCTTGGAACGAATTCCAGTTATCCTGGTCAGCTGCGGTTGAATTTTCCAGCGCCCATCGACACGAAGGAAACTATGACCAGAACCAAATGACGCCTAAACACTAATTTGAGCTGAATAAATTCCGGCCGCCGTAAAGGGGCAGGCTGACTAAAGAAAAGACCCGCGAGTATGGAGACCTTTCTAAGGAGTTCAATTGGTGTTCGACACTTCGATCGGCATTCACAATCTATTGAGTTTCCAATTAAAATTAATGTAAGGCTGTTTTAAGCGAATAAGACCAGAAGTAATAATATTGTTAAATATTAAAATTATGATATATCAAAAATCTATTTTGAATATTATTAACAGATAAACTTCGTGAGAGACGAAGAAGGAAAACCTCGAGGATCATTCGCTATTTTTTAATTTATCTTGCATAGAACACCACCGAATTTTAGTAGATTTACACTAAGTTTTACCTTCACTTTTGTTACGAAGATAGAGCCAAGGTAGAGAAACCCCAACTTTCTTGAAACATTATCGAATGAAATATTGTTACCATAGTTAATTGCGGATGTTCGAAGCATATTAATTAAATTTTCAATTTAAATAAATCAGACGAAATCTATCGATGAGTTCCTTTCTCGTGAACAATAAGGAGCCATCTATTATATCAATCAGCACATCACAACTATGCATTCGCGAGTTCATTATAGGCGCCGACTTAACTGAAATAGTTTACATGAAATAAATGATAATGTAATGAATCCACTGTAACTTTTAAATTAATATTTTTAAAGAAGTTAAAGCAGATGAATAAGAAATAATTCTAATTATTCAAAATATGAAGGTAATTCATTAATTTTAATAATAAAGAAAGGGTACTTTCAGAAAGTTTCCAAATATATATCTTATAATAGTTGAACTTCAGTAAAGACCGAGAAGAACTACTGAAAATCAAAGCTTCCATTTTAATGATTATAAGCTCACCATGATTTCCATCTTACTTCATTATTTAACTTTCCAAATTTTATTTTCAAACATAATTATCACTGATGATTACTGCTCATAAAGTTCTTTATCTTTTCCACTGAATTTAATATATTAAAAATCAAATTACTGTTTTGAGGCCGATTTCAAAGTCTCATTAAGCTTCTATATAAAATATAGCGGTATCGTCATCTTTTTTGATATTCTTGCACAGCAAAATACATGCAATAAATGAGGAATGCCAATCCTTTCCAAGGGATTAACCCGCAACGCCAGGAACTTCTTCTTTGAATAAGGATGAAATGTGGAACCAATGAAATACTTTCTCTCCTTTCATCTAACAAAATTCAGCTCTTAGTGCGATGCCGCGTTTCTAATCACAAGGTGTTCTTTTCTCTACCGCCTTCCAAAGTCAAATAATGCTGTTCTATCTCTGCCCCTTCTTTGGACCTATATAATACCCGATTAACATAATTTTTCTATCTTTTTAAGTTTCATTAACTAAAATTTCACTTTTATTTCTTTACGTGCGTGTTTTTTGTTGTTTACTTTTTACAGTCCATCATAAAGGCCTATTGCAGCTTGTGCTTTGTAAGGTAAACAAGTAAATAGTATCTAATTCCGAAATACGAGAAAGATATCCAAAAAACACGAATATATCACCTCGATCTGAATTCAACAATCAAAGACCATTATGAGAGAACACGATCACGATTTCCAGTCGACCAATACTTCAGCGTTATAAAGGTATTGATAAAGCGCCACCACCTCCCCCAGGAAGAAATTACCCATTCACGCTCGGTTCACGGTGCATGATCTCATTGAAGGGCGTTAATCATCCCTTGGTCCACGCAGCCACCAGCTGGCAAAGCTGGGACGGAGAGTCCTCCAACGCCACCAGAAGGGGGAGAGACAAAGCACCGCAAGCTGGCGGCTTTACGCGCGGAGGGATCGTTTGGCGGCAAAGGGAAGTTTGTTGCGCCCTCTGGAGTCAACGCACCGCAGCGGCGTCGTCGACAGAGTCATCGGCCCATGAGGGAGGAGAAGACCGGAAGGGCACGAGCGAAGGGGAGAAGGACAAGGACACCTGACCATTGCACCCGCCCTTTTTGCCTCCCCCGAATTAACAAATAATCCGTGGCAGAGGCAGAAATGCAAAAGGCTTATTCATTTCGGAAATGAGCGCTACGTGAACATTCCTCGCACGTGGAGACGATCGTAGCTATCTTCGGCAACTTTCACGCATCGCTCGTCCCTAGGGTAAAAGGGGAGGAGCGGTTGATAAGGCGTCACTCACGTCCACAAGGCGGAAATTAAGAATATTCGCATCTACGGCCTCCAAGATAAGTTTACGGAACCCGTGTCCGGCCTTCCAAGTTCTTATCTCACCACACACTGGTTTGAATGGACATTTAGGGAAATGAGCCCGAAGATGAATCCGAAGTTCCTAAGATGCGGAAATGTCACTTGAAATCCGCTAACCATTTACTGAACTGAACCTTTTAACAATGAATAGCACAAGGACTCACTGACTATTCTCTTTCTAATTTATGTTACTTTTTATTAACATTTACTAATAAGAAGGCAGAGAAGATCTGAAAGCCTCTATCTCCCCCACATAAAGAAGTTATTTATTTCACTATTGAAAGAGAACATTCCTCAGGACGCCCCTAACTCATTAACCTCTAAATATTTGAATTATCTCAACTATGGCCGGCCCTGGGGATTATCGTAGTTGTATTTAGCTTCCACAACTCCTAGGTTACTGTTTGATGGAATGGACAAAAAAACTTCCGAATCACTGAAACACCATTAGAAATTTTTTTATGTAAGATCTTTTTTTTCCAACTTGTGTATACAATACCAATAAACATTTTTCCGATAAAAAATGAATGTTTTCTCTCATTATTACTGCATTATATATCATGTACATAGTTAAAATAAAAAAAGAGAAAATTACCTACGGAGAAAAATACCATGTATGTATTTAGCGAATAATGCAGAATGTGAAAAAAATACTCCAAGGTGGAGAAAATGGTTGAATCAACGCAGTAAAAAAAATGAAAGGCGAAAAACTCAATATTTCACTCACCTTTGTGAAAAATGAAATACTTGAACAAATCAGCAAATCAGAGAAAAAAGTAATGGAAATATCGACAATTGATAAAAAACACTAAAAGTGGGATGAGTGACGAATGCTTCTGAACGAAATACAAGGAATAATGGAAACTACGAAGCCGCTGAGATTTTCAATTGAAAGAAGTTCGACGAACCAATAACTTTCGTAAGCTAACGTGCTGAAGATACGGCAAGATATAACGTGTAAAATATCCTGACAGAAGTCGACAAGTCGTACCTACAGAAGTCATTAAAATTGTCGAGAGGGAGTAGCTCTTAATATTCAGAAAAAATTACCTTTTTTATCAACTAGATCTAGAATCACCTGTTAAATTAAAACATTGGGGGACAGATGGTCCTCTGGGTCAATGGCTTTAACTTTTTCTCAGGAAAGCTTTCATTCTAACATACGCTGTATCGATGAAATACGACGCTACGTGCAACGCTATCGTGAGCAATGTTCGGAAACGTTGAACCCGACCAAAATTATATGAGTGGAGAATGGAACGGTCGCTTAAATGTTTCGAATCTTACCGGCGATCTAGACCACATGACAGCGTGAAAGAGCAGAGAAAAGGCGTCATATGCGGGTGGCTTCATAAACTATTCAGATAGGTAGATATGGCAAGGAGATAGTAAGTGGTATTGTGTACACGCTTACAATTTCCCTTCTGTTCAATTACATCATATTCTATGAAAACGTTAAGCAAATTCTCAGATGCTTATTGTCTTGAGATTGATAACATAGTGATAACTTCTGGGTAATGTATGAAGTACGCTGGACTAATTAATGAGAGAAGATGTTACTTTAAATTTTTACTTCTCCATATCTAAGATTAATTGTAAACTTCAAGGAGGTCAAAAAAATCGGTAATTTTTAGTAAAAATAAGCCATACATGCGTCTGAAAGCTATCCAAAGGAGCTGAAACGAGCAATGAAAATTTTATTACTATGTTCCATAGCAACCTTGGAAAATGAATGAAATAGCGAGTGTAAAAAATCGTAACTGACAGGCAGATCTGGATTAGGGATAGGGGAAGATCGCCCCTTGATTCCGCAGGGAAGCAATATGTTAAGAGAATTAAACTGAACGCTAATAGCACAGTTTTCTACTATAAATTTACATCTATTTGCTATTTCATGACAATCTGGCATTTTAATAGTTAATTGGAGACGAATATTCACTGTTACATCTTGATAGGGGTATATAAAGCATTACCCTTAACCACCGCCTTCCGTCTCCCTTTTGTACCTAACACCTACACAAGTGAAAAGGAATGGTTCCCAAATGATTCCCAAATTCTATACTTTCTGTTGAGCAGCACAAAATTTACCCTTACGACTCCGAACGACTACACTTTTTCCCTCTTAACTTTTGGAGTAAAACTGCAATCCTCAAATGCTCAATGGAGCACAGTTCCTCCACGGTACTAATTGTCAGCTGTTTCCGATCAGCAATCTTTCGGGTAAGTTTCCAGCAGATAGAGAAGCGCTCATAACCGGATCCTGGATGCGGGTACCCGCCTTCTTTCGCGGGGAAAAAAGCATCCGGACTGGCGACCGCTCCCATCGTGGGACAATATCGAGCGGATGTGGCCATCAGAACACGTACGTGGTACTACCCTCCCTCTCTCTCTCCGTCCAGAAAAACGTCTGCGGAAATCTGATTAGACGCGCTCTTTCGCGGTACTATCTGCATCGATGCTCGGCGTGAACGGAAGGGTTCGACAAGAGCTAGAAACAGTCGTTACATACGAGCGAAGCGCATGGAGTGTTCCCAGCATGCGAAACGCCCTTTTCAGTTAATTGAAGATGCGCGGGAGGATGTGAGGGTACATTTACGATCCTTTGTTCTGAGGAGAATTCGTCATTAAAGAATAATCTTATTCCCTAAACGTAGAGAAAAAGAAGAAATCTAAACATCCTTAAATGGAAAATTCCGATTAACGATAATGACAGAAATCGGGTTTTCAAATAAGTAGCTTTTAAACGATCGGCAGAGCTAACTTGCTTAACGCTTGGACAATTAGCCCTCCTTTTTAAATCCGATCATAGATCAATACTCGGTCGCCTTCGAAGTTCTGAGAATCAGATTCAAAGCACAATTACAACATAGGCAAGTTTCTCGAGAAACTTCACGGAGTTGATTGTACTGCAGTGGCCTTGCACAAAGTGATGGCTTCCTCGATGGATTTCGTTCTTCAAGAAAACAGAATCAGCTAATGGTGTAATTTAAAGCTGTACACCCATACTGCAAAAAGGAAACCCTCGTAGGCAGTAACTCAATAAAAGAGGCCAGACAATTTTTTTCCACAGTAGTAACTAACCAATTTCAATCCACCTAAGCTGGGCCAAAATTATCACGGAAATAGATTTTACTTGCATTCGCTAACGGATAGAATACGCCCGAAGTTTATAATCATGAAGCAACTTCAACGGAAATGTTTCGGTTCTGTATTCAGGAGGATTAAAGATTACGAACAGTCTCTTCATATTCTAGGTGTACTAGGGTGACGTCTTCAAATGCCGTAGCAGCATACGAGATGAAGATTTTAGGGTCCTCATCTTGGAATTTTAAGCAGATGTCCGTTTATGTAAACAAAACATACTGTGGGCGTCTTAAGTGATATATTACAGCAGCATTTACTGAGAAAGAAGTTCGAGGATATCAGATCAAAAGGCGGCCGGTAATAAGTTCGTTCTCTTTGACCAGGTTTATGAGTCAGGGTTTATTACATACTTTTGAAGGAAGGGGAAATGTGTACTTCTTTTATTATTTCTTCAAAAAAGTATCATTTCCTTTAGAGTGAAATTTAATTTCCACAATATCTCGGCCTCCTCCGTGGAATTTAAGTTTACAAGCTTGGTAAGTGAGTGTAGGGAAATTTATTTACACTAGTAAAACTCCAACTTTATATAAAACATTCTAAAAATATAAGAAAGATATACGATAAAAATAAATTTCAAGATGTTTATCCTAGAATACGGAAGAAGTATTTCAAAAGGACTAATACGAAATGAATTAAAGAAACGGAAAACTTACAAAGGTTTCAAATACATCCATATATTTCCTACCTCAGAACCACACATATACTAAGTGGCAGAAAATATTGTCGCAAACATTTAGAAGAGAATCCGTACATTAGTTCCGTAACTAAGCTAGACAGGGCTCCTAAAAAGTTTACGATTCACAACAAATTGGATGACTGTGCCAAGGTTATTCTGGATTGGGTCATTTCAACATAGAATTAAAGTTTTCAAAAATTAGAATGCAACAAAATCAACCGGATGAGAAATTTCATTAAATGTGAATAACCTTTAACAGGGCTTAGCCATAGATAGCTTAGACTAATCCATTAGAGAGCGTTGATTACAACAGTAATCCACCTAAAGATTTGAGAGCTCTATATCTGTCTATCAAGTCTACGCACAAC
Organism: Ladona fulva; assembly: GCA_000376725.2. NCBI lineage: Eukaryota > Metazoa > Arthropoda > Insecta > Odonata > Libellulidae > Ladona > Ladona fulva. The sequence continues at coordinate 701,203 of KZ308337.1, read as the reverse complement.
TTCTTTGGAAGAGAAGAGAAAGATACAAACCTTAACCTTTGATTTCTGCCGACTCGGCTCAAGGGATTGATGTTTTACTAACTCATTTGTTGCCAGAAACGATACGCCGAGAGAGGCGAAAACAATGAATCCTATATGGTACACTCCACACAACACACAGGCGGCTTGCGCGGTATAATCTGTAGCTGCAGATGAAAACCCACCAGATGGATTAAATAAATGTGAAGCAACTTTTCTGCAACCTTCATAACGGAGAGTTTTGTGAGGGCGACGTCTAAAATAGACCAGATAGTTTGCGGGGGGCGTAATGGGGGAGGCGCTTTATGTATCGAGGGATGGGAGACAACTAAGAGGGTGGTTGATAAAGAAACGAGTTTGTTATATCAAGAGAGGGCGAGTTTAAAGGGGCCTCCACATCTGGGATCGAGTAGAGAATGGATAGAGGAGAGGGCTGTCGAGGGGGTGTCGAAAATGGGGGGGACGGGTGGCAGCCTGCGCGGTGGTGCGCTTTGAGGGCCACATGTCGCAGATAAAAAGAGACAGTGGATGGGGAGAGGAGGATGACAGTGTGGCTGGCGCACTCGTCTACACCATCCTCCGCCAATGGAGCAAGCGGTGGAGGAAATATTACATTCCCATCCTCGGCCCACGCACCGCTGTGACAGTGAGAAAGAGAATGGCACGTGGAAGGCGCCGTTGCCGCGGTCGTGAGCGGGAAACATTAACGAACGAATTCCAACCTTTGCGGGTAAAAAAGCGCTGAACGACACCAACGGGTTGAGCCGTCATCTTTCCTTCGATTCTAATTGCCCAAATACGCGACAAAAAATACTTTCGACAGTTGGAGACAGGAACCCCCTCTGAATAATTCCCGCTTGAAAGGGTCGCATTCTATATCTAAATCACGCCCTTGCATCTCCTACCCGCATGAGCCTCTTACCATGACGTCCTTTCCCAGCATATTAATGCCCGCAAACTCATTAACACTTTACCACGCGCAAATCAATTTCTTTCGGCATACCCTCCGACTAGCCTCTTGCTTAAGCGTCGCTGTGAAAAAATAAAAATTGATGGCATAAATTTCACTGAGATGATTTTTACTAGAAGGTAACCGCGACCTTCTAAATCACTAAAATGTCGGCGATATTTACTTTCAGGTACAGAGGGCTTAAGTAGGTTCTCTTGAAAATAAGTTACCTGGGCAACAGTCATCCACCAGGATTTAAACTAAGTGCTCCAACATAATTGTGCTAGTATTCTACTTGTACAGTCAATGAAACGTTGCTACCTGAGCAGAAGAGCTAAAAAATGACTTACATAGACGGTTAGACCTGGAAGTAAAATCCGGGTAACTCTGCTTAAAATATTCAATCCCCGCATCGCATTATTAATTATTTTTCGTGGACTTACATAATAAAAGGCGGAAAATTTACGAAGAAGAATATGTTATGAATTCGTATGGATTAAGTCGAAGATCAACGGATGAGTTTTCGTAAGAAGTCAATTAATTCCATCGACTTCTAAATGTCACGCTCAATTGTTTAATAAAATCCCGAGAGCATGTTTCATTCTTATCGGCTAATGTCTAATTCCGTAATGCATGGAGTAATAATTACTAATTAGCAAGCACACTTCCTGCACCAACCTAACAAGAAGGTATTTGATGGAATCATTCAGAACCATGGACAAGGTAAATTCCTTGGTATACCTCCCCATTTTCGCTCAAATTCTCCACTTCAAAACGTTCCCTACATTCACCACTTCGCTATAATTTGCAGTTGTTCTTAGAGCCTTACATAGCCCTGATTTCAAATAATAAAGATCAATCGTTAAATATACCTGTAATCATTCTGAATATATTCACTATATTGTTGAAAGGCTGGAAACAGATTCCGCGAAATTTAAGGTTACGTAATGCAGGCGGAAGACACAACGCCGAGCTAAAAAGAAGATAGCCTACAAGTGAGGGAACCTCAAATCATCTACATGGGAGATCGCCAACCTTTCGGACCTCACGGAACACTTGACTCGCAATTTTGAATCCCGCGGACCGCTAATGTTTTTAATAAAAGATACAAAATTTTACAATAACTATGCTATTACTATCATAATGCGATTGTTGCTTATATTCTACCACTTTGCTGACGCGACAAGAATTAAGATTATAATACAAGGGCATAATAAACATAAAAATTGAAAATAATGCCCAATTTCCAATCCACTAAGAACTTCTTCGGAAACATTAGTGGTCTGCCGGAGACCACTGCTCCACTTCGTATACTATCATAATAGAACATAATATTAATATTCGTAGTTCAATACAGAGTGCGATGAGTAAATCTCAAAGACAAAGTGTATAAATTAATAATTTACGAATGAATTCTCAACCAAATTTTGTGCTACAAATCGACTTAATAATTACAGGACCCGACGAAAAAAAAAATTCAAACTAATAAACCAAGACAAAGTTATTTCCAAAGCATTTCTATACCAAGACAAAGTAATTTCACCAAGCCATTCACCAAAAGCTCTTTACTTTCAATTAGAAGCCTAATGATTCTAATAGACCTGTTCACTGGGATAATAACGATCCCCGATCAATTTTCTCCAGCTTTTAACAGACAGGCTCAACAGCATTTCGAAATCTTAAACCGAACCCTTTGTGCGTTGGATCGTCCTTTGAAATTTGACGTTGGGTTCGGTGACCGTTCGAAACATTTAGGGAATGACCCGGAGGATTGACGAAGGGAAAGGAGCTAGGAGTTGAAGGTCCCTGATAAATGGAGCCTTGTGTGGTGGGAAAGGGAGGAAGAGAGAATGAGAAAAAGCAGTTAGACGGGGGAAGGAATAGGGGAGGAGAAAGGACACCAAGAAAAGGATTGAAGTCTCTGCCAAGAACTTTTCCAAAAAGACCCACCATTAAGAAAAAACCGTACTCGTTCCAAGAAAGCAGCAATTCAGCACTTCTCGAGGAGCTAAAAGTGGACGCTTAGGAAATTATGACCACAGAGCAACACAAATGAACCAACTTTTTCCAAATAGACGACAACAAAGTAACAATTTCACGCCTTTTTATGAACCAAAAGTCTGTAGGTATAACAATAGCTTTTCCTCAGGACCAGGGCCGGTTCCAGACTTTCAGCCGCCCTGATGTGGGAATTTTATAGCTGCCCTTACCACACTAACATTCCGTAATAGTCAAATGTTCAGATTTCTCTGGAACACTGAAATTTAAAATAATCACCATATATTTTCGATGCCGCTTGTTATTGAATTTTCGATTTTTAATGACGAATTGTTTAATTATTAATATTTCATCATTTAAGTGCTAAGTTTAGCTTAATTTGGATCAATAACAGAAAGATATACTTAAGTTTTGCAGGATAAAACCGTTGACAAGAGGAAACCCCAAACGTCTTAGAAAATCGCTTTTCTCCGTCCTTTCGTAAACGCTGAGCCTGAGAGATTCTACTTAAAAAATCGGATTAGCTGAGCTCATTTTAGATTTCATACTCCTATACGTGGCTAATTAAGTGGTTAGAGTGATGAGTTATGAGTCTCACATGCTAATCGTATGAAGTCCTGGTCTGAACCTACAGCCTTAAAGCGAGATGTAGGTGCTAGAGATTATTGCGATATCTCAATAGTGAGTTTTTTGAAATAAAATACAGAAATCGTTACTCATCATTTAAATTGCCAAAGAGGCTTCGGTTTCGAATTATGTTAAACGATGAATTAGGGATTGAATTAGATGGTTGATGTTCATTTTCAAAATGCGTTTTTCGTGCACTTCAATTTTCCGGATAAACGTTCAATACTAAAAAATATTTAGGAACCTGGGGACAGTCAGAGATATCTCCATTTCCAGGAAGTTTTTCAAGAGCCAATTTGTTACATGATTAAATGTAGAAAATTAAGGAGATGAAAATGAAAATTTTAAAGAATGATTATTCAAATCGGCTGTATTTCTTTCAGAGATATCTTAAAAATTTCAATTTATTATTTATTAAAATTAATTTTGCACTTAAAACTACGCT